>VZRQ01004652.1:292238-565968 GCA_013397975.1 Machaerirhynchus nigripectus | reverse complement strand
CCACTGATTTTTTTTTTTTTTTTTTTTTTTAAGTTCTCCAGACTTTTTAAGCCAAGAGCTAAATTGAGATTTGGAGTCTGGTCCACTTTCCCTTAGGAGGTCAATTAGATACACTGGAACAATTTGCCAGTTCTTCATAGGATGTGCTCAAGAAAAGACAGGTGGAATATTTACTATTAAATAACCTCCTATATTAGTGAACACTGTCGGACACAGCTGGTCTTTCTTAGAAACACTTTTGATTTAACCCATACCTAGCTTATACCATAAATGTCTCTCAGGAATATAAGTGATTTTAAGAATGCTTAAGAATTATATTTACAAGGTATTTTCAAAGTTGGCTGTAGTTGCATACATATCAGTACAACTGCATTATTTCTTTTGCTCCCAGTTCACCCTAATAGCTTTAAGAAAATAAAGATTAAACTTCTGATTAGAGAGTGTTGTTGTTGTAGATCTGACTGTCTTCTCAGGTGGTAATTAAGTAAATAACAGAGTTTGATGTTCATGCCACTGGTTCCGATTTAGCAAATCCTAGAAGTCCCCAGGTTTGATGGGTGGTAGCTGGAAGTTAGCCCATGTGTAAGTGATTGGAATATGCTTCTGCTAGATTGTGAGCAGTGCTGGTTGACAGCATGAGGAATGATTTGTTCTGTCAGGGGTAACAGCAGCAGCATTTACAGTGATGAGCGCTAAAATTTCAAATAGTGAGTCCTTTAGGCCTGAGATGACAGGCTGTATGGAGAAAGATACCTGAGACGTGAATGTGTTCTTTTCCCCTGATCCTTTCTCTACTTCTGTGGGTACAGATGCCCATAGTGGAATATAAGGGATTGATTTTCAGGCATGCTGCAGTTGAACATGCGGAGAGAACAGTTCTTGATCACAGTCAGAAACAAAACAGTTGAGGACTCTGACAAGATCCCCAGCACTTGGATATTTTAAATAAGAATGTTTTATTGGAGTAGCTGTATTTACTATCCAATCTGAATATGTGAAACAAATTGCTGTTGCTTCCTTTTAGAATTTTGAGAAATGTAGTTTTTGAAAGGGTATAGAGAATTGAAAGATGCAAAAATAAGAGACTCAGAATAATCTAGCATAAAAATGCCAGTGTTCCATTAGGACATTGTGGCACTTGTCTGATAGATCCAATTCAGCATTGATGCTGTCTGGGTTGTTTTTTCTGTACTGTGCTGATTGTGTTTCAGTTCTTATGGAAGATACCTCATGCTGTTGACTTCCTGATCAATGCTATGACAGTAGTAGTGACCGTAAAGGAGAATGGAAAGATTATATTGGTCTGTTTAAAAGAAAGCAGGAAAAGCATCTGTATAATTATTAACATTTATATATTAAGACTCAAAATACTTTTATTTAATTGTATCCTTTTGTTTCACTATTTACAGAGAAAGTTAAATGTGCAAACATTTATGCAGTAAGCTTTCCCATAAGAGAGTTCGTCTTTTATCAGGTGTTTGAAGAGTTTCAGTCTTCTCTGTGGAAGAAACTACTAAATATAGACTAGTAATATATCAGTTTTATTCAGTGAGTCAGGTGCATGTTAACTTGAATTAACATGTGATAAAAAAAAATAGCAAAGACTGGAATACTGTCCACCAACAGAATGCATAGTGTGCTCTTCATCTGTGTTTTGAAAAAGCTTTACTACAGTAACTTAATAAACTTAGTTGTTCTATAGTAGAACCAAATTGTATGGCTACAATTACAGAAAGACCCGTAGCCAGACCTATAAGCTCACTGTAGTTAATGAGATGATTTAATATAATAATAATAATTTAGTATTTGCTATTATGTCAGTGAAGGGCAGGTTTAAAATTTGCATTTAGCAAATAACTTTTTTTTCTCCCTCTAGAATTGTAGTGAAGTATTTAAGATGCTTTTTCTTCCTGAGAAAAAACTTGGAGTACTATTTATGTTGTAATTGCTCTTGGAGATTATGCATTTGCATTCAGAATGCTGAAAAAAGCAAGACATGGACAATGTGGTGCATTACATTATTTTAGGTTGTTGCCTGTTTTTCAACCACAAATTCTGGACACTATTGCCCAAGTCATATGGGCTCAGGATGTTTATTACAATCTATATTTTAATGTGTAGTTCTTTAGCCCACTTAACTTTATTTTAAGCATTTTTCTATTCAAAGTAAAATTGAGAAGAGTTTTCAGATAACATAGCTGGATAAAGTAGGGTTGAGGCAGCTGTTCCTCCTGGGCACATGAATCATAGGATTTGAGCAAAGGAGCACATTTACTTGCAGTTCAGTTGCTGAACTCTACCACATTGTTAACTCATTAACTTTCCAAAATCCCTTACTTGAAAAAAGAATGGCGTTGAGCAGTGTTCCCTGGCTCAAGCTCGGGTCTTGGAACTTGTGTAGAAAATGTAGCAAGGAGCTGAGATTTTTGGACATCAAAATGTCTTTCATGTTTAATGTTTTAATCACAGCTTAAAAAACCTCAAAACCAACTAACCAAAACCCTGAAAATAATGTTCCCCTTACCCCCAAAAAACCTACTCAGTCTTTCCAGGACTTCATTTCATTCTGGATTTCTTAATTGTGCAGATTTCCGTACCCCCTACATCTCCCACTTTGGGATTTATCTTTTAATGGACTGCTTTGGGATGTTGCAGAGAGCATACACAGTTCATAACAAGTGGAGCGTCTTGGGGCTGAAGGCAGTTCCCATGGCCAGCATCCACTGTGTCTTGGAAGCTGCTGAGAAGGCAACTTTGTACTGAACACTGCTGAAAAGAGGATGCTGCTTTATATGACCTATCAATGGAGCAGTAGGTCCCAGCCTATCAAATGTCATGTTTCACTGAACTAATTAATGGTGGTTAGTGTATAACTGCTTTTTTGTTTCTTTACGTGTGTTTGTGCCTGGGTGCATGCGTGGGAAAGAAAAATCGCACCACCTTCTATGTTCAGATTCGTGTCTTGCTTTGTATAAGTTTCTGTTATTATCAGCCTAATTCTTGCTTACAGTGTTTTGGGGTTTTTTTGAGGGCTTGTTTGCTTTTTGATGTGGTGTTGCCAAACATGTTTGTGTTGGTTTGTTCCTTAACTCTTTGTTGTTCTAAATTTTACCTGATTTATTTAGTCTTTTTCAGACTCTTCAGAAGTTGAATGTTTAACACAGAAACGTCGTGAAGGAATTATTTATAAGCAGTTTTATGCTGGTTAGAAGTGCTGTATTGGTTGGAATTATGCTGAACTGTTAGAAAACTCCACAGTTACTAATGCGAGGGTATCTCTTCTCAAGGTTAAATATCCAAAGTGTTGTTCTGAGCCAAGACTTTGTGTGATGTGTTGGTGAAAACATTAGTTCATAACATTTTCGCAGTATAGCAAGAGAGTTACACTCTGTTTCTTTACTCTGGGATGGTTCTTTTTAGGGTGGGAGCCTCTGTTCATTACCTGATAGATGCAAAATCTGGTGCAGACTTCCACATGAGAGCTGTTAGGAAATTGACCAAAATTTTGAGGTGACCAAGATGAGCATGCAAACCTGCTTGTGCTAAGAGTAAGATAGTCTTGGGTGGTTTTTCCACTTTTAAAAGTGACTTTTTATGTGGGTTTTTTTCCTACTTCTTTCTCTTATTTTTCTTCAGTTGTAACAGCAGGGAAGAATTGTTTTCTGACAGTATAGGTAGATCTGCTTTCAGGAATGTTTTGTTTAGTTAACTGGCAGATTGCTCCTAATGTAGGTATAATCTTAATACAATTCATTTCAAATTCCTCAGGAGGAGCTGAAGTACTCTTGTTTTCTAAAATAGGATCATGAGACATAGCTACATTTTCACACCCGAGGACTGAAAATGTCGGTGTGTAGCCAACCAGGTGTAGAGGCAGCACTGACCAAAGTAAGAACCACATTACTTCTTGACCGTACAATTGGGTACAAAGCAGGCTAGGAGGGAAGAAATTTAATTTCTCATGGTGAACGTCCAGCTAAACTTTTGGGGACTACTGAAACCTGTTTTAAATGGAGAGGATAAAAAATGCCTGCTAACTTCTATACTGGTAGTTTTTTCAGCTGTGTTTATGAGCAATGTAGTAAGATAGGACTGCAGGCACCTTGTCAAAATTCTTAAGCTGCTTTTCAGTAAGTACCACAATTCTACCATGGCATGCAGTTCCAGAAGGGTTTGATAACCAAGTAGTGCAAATAACCATAAAAGGGAGTTTGTCACTCATTCTCAAAATATTGCTGCTTTTTGGGGTTCTCTAGGCAGATGAGAGATCCTGCTGGACACTCTGCTCATTACTGGGTAGGACATAGCTCCTTCTCAGAATAGTAATACTTTCTTGCTTTGTCCAAGGGATATTCTTTCCTCTTCGTTTTGGCTGCTTTATTTCTGAACCTAGCTTCCTGTGCTTTTTAACTCATAGAAATGAATAGTCAAAATAATAACTGAGATTCTGACTTGTCCTGTCAGATAATTTGCATATAGTACACCTTCAGGTGCTTTCTCTCTCCATGTTTGGGATGGTCAACACTTGAAACTCCTTTTTGCTTGATTAATGTTTGATTTGTTAGACATGAAATGTAAAGCCCTGCAGCAAAGTACTTTGTTTTATAATTTTGATGTTCTGCTAGCTTTTGAGAGAATACATATGGCACAGTACTTAACCAGACTACAATACAACACAGCATCTTTAAACCAGTGTGCATAACTTGTCCTTTTAAATGTTACTTGACATGAACACTGCAATCTTGGAAATACTTTGCAAAGCTGTTCCCCTCTCCTCCCCCTCTAAGTATTCAAAAGTTCTAACCATTCTAAGCCATTATAATGGCAGGCATTTTAAAGTATACTTGTGCCACAGAAAAATACCTGATTAAAAAAATTCAATGCTTCTCTATGCATTTGCATAGAGAAGAGACACACTGGGCTTGAAATGAGCAAGAATCAAACATTTTCCTACTTTCTATGCTAAATCTGACAGTTCAGGTCAGGAAGTATTTTAGCAGAGTTTCCTGGCGAGGTTCAGTATGTAATTACCCATACCTTTAAGTCAGGGGATGAAACAGTTTCTTTCTTGAGGTTTCTTCCAGCTGCTATTATTTTTTCTAAGAATGTTTTACTATTTAGTATCTATTTACTGATCCTGTGGTAAAAGGAATAACAGAACTGGAATAGATTTTTGAGTGCTGCATATCAGCAGAGCATTTATTGGAGTGTTTGATCTGAAGAAAAGGTAAAGTTAATATCTCATATTGTAAATCTCAGGAGGATGATTGTGTTATCATAGGGTAATGTTAGTTATTACCTGCAATATACAGAAAAATAATATTCTTGAGGAATTGGTGGAAGGTGGGTGGATCACAACTTTCAAGTTTTATTCCTACTTCACTAAAGGCCTCTTCAACTCTCTTAGAATTCCAACCTTTTAATTGTCCTTTAAATAGTAGGCTACACATCTTCTTGAAAAAGATTTTGAAGCGTTGTCAGAGGAATGTTTGGTATATGATTTTGCTGCTCAGATTTTTTTTTTTAAAGTCAAGAGTTGTGTATTCATGGGAATATGAACCATTTAGCTTTGACTGGAGGGCAGCAACATTGTAAGCTCAGCTAGAAACCCAGATGAATCAGGTCTAAGTTCTCGCAACCTGTATTAGCTAGTTTAGGTGCACTGGATTCTTTTGCAGTTTATTTTAAAAGTTGTTGGAGAAGGCTTTCAATGAAAACTCTATCAGTGTTTTTGTGTATTTTGTAAGACTAAGCTACTTTACTGTGTATTTTCCACATTCTCCCCTCTTATACTTGTGTGTTTGTGCTCTTTTCTAGACTAATTGTCGACTGAGCACTTCAGTGTCTTTGTATATTTAAACATAAAAAGTCTTTCAGTCGTAGAGTTTTAAAAGGATGCTTTAGTGTACCCACTGAAAAAAATAATAAATTAGGATGCAGCTACTTCATTGGGCTACATCAGCATATCTTTTGAGTGTGGAAAGCTGCCAGAAGGGCATTGCACTAGTACCCTGTAATGTTCATGAAGTTTGCCCTCCGTTTCATTTCAAATTGAGGTAAGAACATGTGACTCACTAACTAAAGCATCGTTTTCAGCAGCTTACCAAAAATCTTTAGATGATAAGCAACATCTAAATTGTTTGTGGTGAAAATGAGAAGTCCAGTGCCAGAATACTGATGTTACTAAACCCTATATAGTAGTTGTAATCATAAAAAAATGTTACTGATAACACTTTTCTAATTGAACTAGAATTCTTACCAGTGAGCATATAGGTATAGAACAGATGATGAAGTAGAGGATTTTGAACGCATTTGTGAGATATTTATTTCAAATTTTAGTTCACTTAAAAATCTGTTTCTAAATGCATGTGACTTCCTCATTGCCAAGTTCTCTGTATGTCCACCTGCGTTTGCCATGCTCCACTCATGCTCTTTTATTTGAAAGGAATTTGGCATGCATCATTCATGAAGAAAAATTGAACTACCTCAGTTTGAAAATATGAATAATTGTTTAAACTGCCCCAAAAACCTTGCCTGTATTCCTTTCACAAGATCATAAATTACAGAGGACCTATAAATATCAAATATGCAGCATATATGAAATCAGTAAGGTGACTTCTGGTTTAGAAAAGTGAAATGGCTTTCTTCAGAAGCTAGTGTACAGAATATAAAGAACTTTCAAAGGACAAATGAGGATCTTATTAACACAACCTAATTAACCTCCCTCCTGTACAAGGTGAAGCGTTAGATGCTCTAAATGAACGATGAAAAGTGTCAGGGAAATACAGAATTGGATTCGATTTTCTTTTAATAACAAATAATCCTTCTAATTTATATGGATGAAAGTAAATGTGTCTGCTATGGTTTTGCTTTTGCCGTGTGCCAGGATTCAGCTCAGAGTGAGTTCTTAGCAGAGGTCTAAGGCTTTGAAAATTGCTTTCTAATGGAAATGGTGACACATCATTAACTACAGTAGTATAAATGCATTGATTTAACATATGTATAGTTGTCCTGAGTTGCAAAATGCATGACGTAGTATGTGCTGAGCATATAGGGAGCATCTTTAGTTTTAACTAATTAATGACATGATTCATACTGTGTTACTCTTCCTCAAATATATGGCCCCTGACAGTGTTGGACAGGTATCATTCAGGGGCTGAGATACATTTGTACTGTAGTGACACTGTGATCCCACTGTAATTGCTGTGCTGGAAGGGGACCGAGAAGCGTTTACCGTGCTGCATTTAATCACCAATGCAATTACAGTGGCGCTGAAGTAGATACGTTTTCCTGCTACCAAGTCATAGCAACTCCTGAATTGTAACAAACCATTACTAGATATGCTGGAAGGCTTTGTTTCTGATAAAAATGTAGAACCTGGTATTCTATAGTCATACTTAATTAGCATCTGTGGCTTTAATATCCTTAAAATTAAATGTCTAATGCACATATGCTACATGAAAGCATTTTTTCTCCAAAATCCTTATTCTTCCATCATCAAAAGACAGATGAACAAAAATCAGTTTCAAGAATTATGATTATTCTAGTGTTGTCTTCAGGAGTTGAAAATACATACTTGTAGTAGAATTTTTATTTATATTTACTCTGATGCAGCTGCACAATTCTTGTCACTGGTGAGCATCTACACTAATACCAGTTCACCATTACCTTAAAAAGGTCTAAGTGGCATGCTAGTACAGGTGAAACTGAGCATTTTTTATTCCCTTTGGCACTTGTGTAGAGTAAAGCTGGTATTAGTTTTTAGTGTTTCTGGTCTGCTTTTGTTTTTCATCTTAAAGATGGGATGGGGACGCTATGAAGCACCTGACCAGCTGCTGGAAAATGGAGGATTTTGTTACAAAACCTTCATTATTTATTAGGTGTGCCTATCTAAGTTTCTTGGCAAAAGGTTGTTTTTGAAGACTGAGTATCTTGAGATTAGTCAAATTTTGGTGTGCTTCTTTTTAACTCTTCTTTGCACAAAATTGGCCCATGTAACTTGTTCTTGAATCTTCAGATTGAGATTGTCTTTTGATTCTGTTTATTCTGATCAGCTGCTGTGCATCTAACAGCTGTGTCTTTGAGATTTAGGGCTAGAATTCAGTTGCATTCTCTGAATATGGTTTTGTATTGATAGTCATTTACTTGGAGAGGGAGAAGGAAAACCAAGCTCCCAGTGAAGACAGAGTAGAATGTGCATTGATTTGGATGGTACCTTGCAATGATATCCTGTAATATAGCAGGGAATAAAAGGAATAATTGATAGCATAGAGCATAAAGTTAAGTTTATAAAATCTAGTGCTCTTAGTGGAGCAGATAAGGCCACTTCACACCTTCATAAGAATGTACTGGAAGTACCATATGAAAATGGAATCAGGGAAGCAATCTCTTCAGTTTTCATAATTAGTTACATCTCAATGTGGTACATGATATGAGCACATACAGGATTTGAAGTATGTGATTTTTGCTATTTAATGCCCCTTGCTGGCTCTCAGTTTGCATTATACACCTTTAACTGGAGACGCAGATGTGCATCTCACTGAGGTTGGGACCTTGTGGTGGTCTGTGTGCATGTCTGTCTGAATGCTCAAATAGTTCCCTTTGCTATGGCGAGTTGTAGGCACAACAGCACAAGTATGGGGTGATGGTTTGGAAAGCCTGAAATGTGCATTTTGTTTTTACCCTTACACACAATTTATTTCCTGCTTAAAGTATTAGTATGTTAGAACTTGCAGGATTTCCCATTTCTGTGAATTTCTTCCTCTTTCAAAGTCCCTATGTCATTGTTACTGCTTTCGTGGCCATATTGTTAAGGGAGTGGGTTTTTTTCTTTGGCAGCAGAGGCAGTTTTAATACCCACACTTTTTTCGGTCCAAACCCTGCAGAATTGTTGCATGCAATCATTCTGTAGCCTCTGGGGTGTTCCAGCTGGCTTGAAGTATCCTCTGCTTTTAACTTAGACTGCTACTTGACCTTCTGAGCTTGCTTCACCTTGTGGTTTCCAATCTACATAATAATTTTGTGTCACACTTCAGTTAAATGGTTTCTTTTGACAGATGGAAGTACCTTCAAAGAGGGTTTAACTTTATATTCTGCCTCAGCGATAATGCCATACTATTTGACTTGAGTTATGTATAAATATGAATGTCTTTCTGAATACCATCTTAAATTATGTACAAGTGGAGATTATAAATTATCAGTATAAAAATTACTTTCTAGGGGTATTGTACATATCAAATGTATACTGTGAGTAATTCTGGATTAGGTGCTTCTCCGCATGAAGCTGAGTTTTATGAGGGAAATTACTATAATACGTCCAGTTAAAAACCATGGGGATTTGATACCTGATTCAGAAGCATATCCCAAACCAGCTGTGCCAGAAGAGTGTAGAAGTGTTGGGTGTCAGCCTAAAGACTTGCAGTCTAAAACATGCAATTCTCATTGCCAGGACTAACTTTGAATTGTAGTTTAGCTGTGCCTTATTCACCACTACAGTCATGATTTTGCTATGTGTTCCTAGAAACAGGAATTGTATTGCCTTCCCTAAAAGTCATCCATGACCATCTTTTTCCTATGAAGTGGAAACAGAGGGCTGTGTCGTGATCAGGGCAGTTTGATATTTCAGAACTTTAAGTGTTTGAAATAAAATTTTCTCTAGAAATAACCGATATTGCAGATGTATGATATATTTGAGAAGGTTGTCAGGAACAAAAGAAATTTTACATTTTCATGTTCCTCACTGGCAGTATGAGCTTCTGGTGAATTCTGAAGTCACTGAGAAATAATTAATGTATACCAGTGATGTGGTTAACAAGATGTGCTTTTCCAGAGAACAGCAATATGCAGGTTTGCTCAGTTTTAAGTCTGGTGAGTGAACCCTTGCCTGCTGAAAAGAGGAGATCCTAGAGATGAGAGGAGGGAGTTGCAGTGTAGCAAAAAGCTGTGAAACATTTTACTTGACAGACAATGACATGACTCTTGGGTAATACCTAGTGAATTTGATGTATATAAACTGCGTAATGCATTTTCTTTATAAAACTTTTGCTCTAATTAAGTATTGCATTTTCACAGAGAAGCTGATTGTTGATCAATGCTGTTACTCTGTCTTTGCTGTTTTCTTGGTTCTAGTGTAATGTTGATGTATCTGCACTAACATAAGTGACTGTGTAAAAGAAACCAAGAAAAAAACCACCCAAGGGTCAGGTTCTTATCGTATGTAGCAGCTTCAGACTGACTTGGATACGTTGAAAATCGTATACAGTGATCAAAGAGAAAGTGATCCTTGAAACTGTAACAATGTTACTTGTCCAATAGTCACTTGTCCAATACTGCTGTCTTTTCAGAAAATTTCAGGTGGTTTTGTGTGCTAGAAGCACATGGCAGCCTTTTTTTCTGTTTTTCACTGAGCTTTATGTTGTGTTTGCATCTGTGTTTTCCATTGTTGTGCTGATAAGTAATTATATGAGGCTTTAGATTGATACTTAACAGCTGAGGTGGTTGATTATACCACTGAAAACATTTGTCATTGCCCATTCCAATGTCATCAGTATGAACCAGCTGAACTCTGCCTTTCTTTTTCTTTGCTGCCCCTGGGGTTTAATGGCTTTGCAGAGAAGGTCCTGCCTGGCATATTGAGCTGCTCCAGAAGGTGTAACCCATAAGCAGTGAGTACTGAACTGCAGCACACTGATGCTGTAGATGTTGACTCACCATGCTGTTTAAATTGCAGTTCCCTTGAAGGTAGATAATCTGCGCAGACCATCAACATAGATACTGAATCTTTGGGTATCTACCAATCTGATGATATATTTGTATGGCTACAAATGCTGTTCTGCTTTTCTTTTCCTGGGAATTAACTTTTCTCCTGTGCACATACTGTTTGCATTTAAAACTAGCTTTCATGTGTCTGTGGCTCTTGCTATAGCTGGCAAATGCTTATGTCTCAAATCTGCAGTGATATGTGTTCTTATAGAATTTTTGAGCCTGATGTAAACCAGCTTTCAAATGTGCATGAATCGAAAAGCATCTGTAGTGTTTTGATGTGACCGATACTGAGATATGATTGACCAAGTCTGGATTTACTTTGTTACTGGAAAGTCATTTAAAATAACCATCTGCAAACTCGGGGCGGGTAGTGGGGTGAATCTGTAATTCTGATGTGTTCATTTGTGATACAACTGCTTTGAAAAAATTGTCTAAGTTTTTTGTCTCAAGATAACAAGTAATTTTTTATAATTTATGTGTTGTTAGGCACAGATCTCCTCTCAAAATTCCATTGCTGTTTGGCTGGAGATAGAAAACAACTGTTTTGGTAGTCTCAGTTGTTTCTGTGTATGCATATTTCTAAAGTGAAAGGTGCAACTAATTTGGCTAAATGATGTGTTCCAGCTGGAGGCTGCCCTGAGGAGGCAAAAAGGTGTTACGGGCATGGACAGTTTTGGTACAACCTTGCCTGTTAATAGGTACTTTCAGACCTGCCCAGGACGGCATTAATGCAGTAGATAATGGCAGAGCTGATTCAGGAATGCTGAAAAAAATCAAATATTGAGCAGTGTGCAGAGAAACGGGTTTGTTCTTACCTGAAGATATTCCAGCACATAGAGAACTTTCGAGAATATTCTCCAGGTCACTTTGTAAAGGAGATGTGATGTTAGAAAAGAACTTTTTGTAAACTGGGGGGAACATATTATAATGCTTTGGCTATTTTCATGGGAGCCCTAGAGAGGTCTTATAATCTTAATTTTTAAATCTTTTTTTTTTTTTTCTTTTTTTTTTGGTGAGGCCACTGACTTTCTGAGGTTGAACACTTGTGGCATAATTACATAAGCACTTTGTAGACATCTGGGAGGCTTAAGATATTGCTGCTGTTCTCCTGCTGTTTTTCTCTCAGCTGAAGGTTGCTGCCCTCAAAGCTGAGCCACCCTTGTGGATCATATGAACTATGCTAGTCCATGTCAGTGCAAAGTCAGCCAGGTTATTTTAAATTACTGCTGGATGCAGCTGAGGGTAGTAATGAACAGCTTGAGGTAATAACTACTTAAGCCATTCCAGCTAGACTTCCAAGAGCACATCTGTCTCTGTCCTTATAAGTACAATACTTTAATCTCTCCATTGCTGTATTGTATTCAGGATTTGTCAGGACTGCAGAGCTGTTGCCAAGGGGAATCTAATATTCAAGTGGAATGTAATGGTGCTTCCTGTCTATCATTATTAGCACATTACAATAGAAAGATTTGAGTGATGGATGTGTAACATATACATTGAATGGTAAAGTAAGTTTATTTTCATATATGAGGTAAATGTGTGGAAGTCATGTTTTGGAAACTCTTAGAAAGAGACTACTGTACAAAGTCTCTTACCATACTCTCTTTCTAGTTCAGCCACTTCTAGCCACTTACCTTTGACTCCTAGCCATTTAAATTCTTACCTTCTCTGTACCCTTGCTTCATCCCCCCCAAAACTTCCCTGTATTGATTAGAAATATAATGAATTTTTTAGCTCTATTTTTTTTTTTTTATTTTTTGCCCCAGGTCCAGCAAGACTATGAATCTCTGTTCCAAATGCTTTGCTGGTAAGTGCAGTAAAAGGTTTTGTGTTTCCGTTAGATTATCAAAACCACATTGTTGGCATCTCCCTTAGGATTTGTGCATGGGTTTCTCTTCCTTCAGTGTGTATATGTAATCGGATTTTCCTTACTTTGATGCTTCATTTATTTGCTAATCAAGAACTTCTTGTGTAAATGTACCCATCAAACCTTGTTCTTGAAGTTTACGGAATTGAGTTACATCCTTGAACTACAGAGTTTTGTTGCCAGCACAGCTCCTGTGCGAATGATGTGGTTTCCACAACGCATAAGTCTGAATTGTAATTTGGAATTTTGTAGGATTTATTTTATAATAACCTCTGATATATAGAATGGATAAAAACATTAAAAAGGAAAAGTTGGTATAGAACATGTTGTTTCATTTCCTTTAACTTGCAGCCTTTGAACATTAAATCATCAGTAACTCATTGGTAGGCTGTTCTAATTACTTTATATTTTTTTCTTATTGTAAGGTCATTGCTATTGTGTAAAATCTTAGGAATTGTTATTGACCTTTTCCTGTTAGCAGCTTCCATCTTTGCCTTTCTGAATTAATTTTTGGTATTATTTAGTATTGTAAACTTAATTGTAATTAAGGTCCTGTCATAGCTCATGATTTTTAATTGCCTTGGGGCAAGAGATAAAATTTTAAAAGGTTCAGCATTTTTTTTTAAACTTAAAAGCTTTTTAAATGCTTAAAAGCATTTTTTTAAACAAAATTGAATTTTGACTTTTAGATTTCAGATCTTGGGTTCAGAATCACTTCATTAAACAAACACATGGGAAATAAAGATTGTCAAAAGGTTGTTCAGCAAAATGTATTTTTCTGGCTGTTTTCCAAAGCCATGGGTTGCTGGAAAGGGTATATTGAAGAAAGTGTAAGTCATTTCTTACGCTCTTTCCCTACTGACCACAGTCACAAACAAGTCTTTGATTTGACTCAGTAGGACTGTTATGTTCGTATTAGCACTGTAAATAACTTGTGTTTGTGTACTCAGCAATGCAGGTGTTCTGATTCTGGGACATCAAAACAGCCCATCCCTCATTTGCTGAGTTTAGCAGAGTACCCAACACTTCACAGCCAGCAGACCAGGCATTAGGCAGAGCATCTTTTATTTTGGTTTTTACTGGTTTGGATTTTTTTTGGTTGGTTGTTTGTAATTTTGTTTCTTTTTAACAAGAAGAAAAGTTCTTGGCTTCTATTCTGCAATTCTTCTGAAATGCCATTACCTCTGATATATTTAATTTTTCTTTGTTGTAAAATTGTAAGGTGAGACCTTGTGTGATTGGCAGGGTGGGGGTGGGAGAGCTTATGTTTTTAAATTTTCAAGATGTTCCTTAGAGCCTGTTTATTTTAATGACATAAGTCTTTGGAAGAGTTTTAGTAACTTAAAAAGCTCTAGTGGTTGGAATAAAACAAGGTATTGTAGAAAAAGACAAATTTACTCTATCTCATTTAGATCTTAACTATGGTTCCTTCAACAAGTAGTATTGAAATTACCAGTTCTGTTGGAGTTGTAACTCAAAACCTCTCAATGTCATCATTCCAACATAAAAGTGTTTTTCTATTTTTTCTTTTTTTTATTCCTGATGTTACTGAAATATTTTTAGCGTGTTTTTATACTGGGTTTCTAGCTACATATTGATACAGAAAGATATATACTCCTATTTCTGTAAATTTTACCACGACTGGTAGCAAGATTTTGGGCAAGTAAGGTGTTGAAAGATGTTTTTCACTGTTTCAGGCACTCCAGAGAACGGATGTGAAAAATAGTGGTTTTTTTTTCTTTTAATATGGGCAGGTTATTTATTCAAATGTATTGAAGCAGAGGGGAAATTTCAAAATATTGAAATTATTTCAAAATATGACCATCATTTCCTTTTTCTTTTATTTCAGAAAAAAGAAATCCACACAACGAAAAAGGTTAGTAGCTCTTTAAATTACATTTTTTGTTGGTTTTTTTTCCAGAAGGAAGAATCCAATCTTCCTTTAAAAAAAACACAACAATTTGAGACACACACAGCAGGAAGGACCCTTACATTTGTGTAAGCATTCCTTTTTTGTATATATCAGGGGAGAAGGGCAACAAGTTTGCAAGGGACAAAATACTGTTGTGTTTACAGTGCAGTATGATTTATTCGTGGAACCTTCCTATCTTAGCAGGCTTTTCAGACTTTCTGAACTATCTACAAGTTTGTAAATACATGATTATGAAGTCTTTGCTTTTGCATTTCCTGGCTTCCCCATTGTTCTGATTCTGCCAGGACAGGGTTAATTTCTGCAGTAGCCAGGAGGGGGCTTGGCTAGGACAGGAGGTTATTCTGTACCACCTCACCTCATTGCTGGTGGGGGAAAGGGACTCTCTTCCAGGGAGAAGGGGTTGCCTTCCAGTCAAGAAAACCAAAGAGGCAGTGGTCAGGTAACACCAGTTCTGAGCATTTTGCCTGTGAACCACTCACCTTGCTCTTGTACATTTTTGTTATTAATATTGTTGCTGTTAATGTTTGTTTTCTTATCTCATTGCTGCTTCAAGTAAATTGTTGTTATCTCAGCCCATGATCTTTACCTTTTGTGCCTCCAGTTCTCCTCTTCAGCCTGCCACAAGGGGAGGGGGAAGTGAGGGAGTGGCTTGTGGTTTGGAGTTTCAGTGAATACTAAATTCGGGCATACTGGTCCTAAACCATGACACCCATCCCTTGGGGAAAAAGTTGTCATAGTTTGACATCCATCATATTAATTAGCACAGAATTGGAGCAAAGGGTAATGTCAGTTTGCCTTATTGTTTGACCAAATGCTTCTGATTGCTAAATTTGTTATCAAAATAAATTCACTGAATTTTCACTCACATTTGTCCAAAGATGAGACAAACAGCAAAAGCAACCAGATTACGTAGCAGGGAGACTGGCATTCCTTGTTTTGGCTCTATTTTATACTTTTTCCTATATTAAATGTGGCAATACTGCTTACAAGTTATTACAGAGGTTTTCTATGGCAAGAATGAGCTGCATACTGCACAGATACATGCAGCCCTTTGCCTGTAAGTGCCCAGTGTTTTGACCTAGATCCAGAAAGTTCACTAAGCTCTTCTGTACAGCCACAAAATTGCTGTTCATTTGCCACAGACTAGTTCTTAGCTTGCACATAAATGTTGATAAATACTGCAGAAGAGTTTGAAGGTAGCTACCCTCTTCAGCTGTCTTTGCCTCTTCACACCATCTGCCTGTTCCAAGAAGGAACACCTGACTTTTTTTACTTAAACCCTGTAGAAGCAACAGACTCTGAAAGGTTCAAGAGCTTCTCTGAAATAATTTCAAGTTAATCATACTTCTGCAAAGTACTTCACAACATTGTGTCTTCAATTCAGTGCTGACCATGTGTTATCAATGCCTCAGAGTCTCCAGATACAGAACAAGTGTAACCCTGCATATTGAAGTGCTTCAAATAAATGCTCTCTTTAGATGGTGAAGACATAGTTGCTTCATATTCCCATGCACCTAGAGTACAAATGCAGTAAAGTGTTGTGGGTTTCAGAGGTTTTTTTGGTGGGGTTTTTTTTGTCAGACTATACACTGGTAAGTAGAAAAATGCAAATACTGCCAGATTATCTGCCTTAGTGACACCACATCTTTCAAGAATGCTGCAGCCTCTCTTCTTTCAATATGGTAAACTGCAAATTCAGAATGATTAAGTACAGGATAGTGATGCATTAAAATTTTCAAAAGTACTCCTTATTAACCTATCTTTGCTCCCATTAGGTTTATGGAAATTTTAGTATCAACTTCAGATAGGGACTTTGTTTGAGTACTTCTTGAAATGCCACTTTATAAAGTAGGATCTTCCAGGCAGGAATTCTGCATTCATGGAAACAACACCTGGTACCTCAAGAATTCAATTTTAATTGGAACCTCTGGGAACAGTCACAGAACAAACTATTACAGAGTAAGAACAAAAGTTTAAATAGAGAAAATGATAAAACTACACTTTCTACTTACATCACCCCCCAAAAATGCAGTCTGTCTTTAATCCATTTGATGGTGAGCATAGAAGGCTTAATTTGTGTTACGTTCCTATCAGCAATGGAAAGAGAGGTGCAGGAAGTGGATTTCAGCTTGTTCAACAGTGTGCAAAGCTGAAGGTAAGTGCAGCTCTGGATGGTTTGGTGGAGAGATGCAGTTGGAAAACTGGAAGAAGATAAAATCTCATTAGAGTATTCATGGATTTGTGCATCAAAGTCATAGGCATGCTGTCTGAACATGTAACTGAAACTTCTAGAGATGGGTGTCCATCTCTTAATCCAGCTGTGCAATATTTATATTCATGTTGTGTGAAGTACAACAGAAGATCAGCGTCACTGAAATTGGGAAGATAACCATTTAACCCCAGAATTGTCTGAGTTTTAGGGGCCCCAACTCATAGTTCAGTCTTACTTTTAGATTGAAATAAAACACATTTTTTTACATACTGGATTGTGGCTGACTAAAAAATTAGAGATTTTTAATCTTCATTATACTAGCAGAAAGTCGGTATTGCTGAAATCACATATGTATTTTTAATACATATGCTTAACTCTATGCTAGGTTATGAAATTTTGAAACTTTGATAGTATTTTTTATGTTCCTGAATTGAAAAGATCTAATAAGGAGTGAAAAAGAAAAACAGACATTTATGTGTACTATACATCACCTGAATCTAGAAGTGTCAGATTATTCACCTATTGCCTGAACTCAGATGTCTGACTATAGAGTTACTTCATATTTTTGCATATCTGAACCTTCCTGCTTTGTTGAGCAGACCTTTATTTTGTCGTGTTTAAATCACACATAGTTTTTGGAGCTTACAAAATTGGGAGTTTTT
This sequence comes from Machaerirhynchus nigripectus, assembly GCA_013397975.1. Taxonomy (NCBI): domain Eukaryota; kingdom Metazoa; phylum Chordata; class Aves; order Passeriformes; family Dicruridae; genus Machaerirhynchus; species Machaerirhynchus nigripectus. The sequence continues at coordinate 548,530 of VZRQ01004652.1, read as the reverse complement.
TGTGTCTCAGACTTATTGAATAGTACAGTTTCCTTTTCTCTCAGTTTTTGAAAATCTTGGGAGCTCTTTAGAACTTGTCTGTTATTGCTGCCACATCTGGCAGTAATAACTCCTATTGTAAGCATGAGTGGGCAAAAGTCAGTGTTCCTGCCTAAATAGATTTTGCTGTTAATTAACTGCTGATTTGATCCTTAGTCAAGCTTTCAGTTTGCTTCCTGGAAACATTTTCAGCACGTGCCTCTTGCATGTTGCTGGTTCAAATTATGCTTTTTTTGCTGTACCCTATTGTATGGTAATTGCTAAATTATGCTTCATTCAGCCCTTGTGTTCATAAAGTTTTCAGTCCTAAACGAATTATTAAAAATCTGTTATGTTTGTATTTTTCATATGCTTGTAATTTCTGATGTGAATCCACAAGTTTTAGTACTTTCTTAGCAGCAAGAAGCGTTACCAGAAGTTGGAGAACATCATTAAGAACTTGTTTCCTTTACCACTACACAAGACATTTCTATTTTTTAGTATGGTATTCCCTTTGTTGGCTCCTAATAGAAGCCAGTGCCTCAATACGTTGCTTCATTAGGTTAGAGTGTGCTGCTGCATTCGTGTCTGTCTTTGTATTTTGAAGTACATGGACTGCTTGCTACAAAAAATGGCCCTCACTGGCTAGAGCTTGAAAGTAGTCAAGCTTCATCTTTTACACAGTTAAGCTTGCAGCTGAATATTTCTTTGGAAAATTGTATAGCTGTTACAGTGGCAACAAAAATGCTTCTAATTTCTAGAGCACCTGCTAGAGAACTGTAACATTTAGAGAACTATATAGAGAACTATATACAGAGAGAACTATATAGAGCTATATAGAGAACTATATATAGAGAGAACTATATAGCGAACATATATAGAGAACAATAACATTTCAGATATAACCATAGATATTGTTTGGCATACATTCAATTTCTTTTTACTCTATACCCAAAGAATTTCCAAATGGGTAAGCCTGGTAGGAAAAAGATGTCTTAGCATAATTAGTAGACTTGAAACATGAGATATATGCTAAGCTTGAAAAAGAGACTCACCATGAAATGGAATTAAGAAAAAAGTTGCATAAACTGCTTCAGTTATTTATACGCTCGATTTGCACTGCTGACCCCAGTCATTCCTTTTACTCTGTTAGTAGGCATTATTCCTTGGCTTTAAAAAAATGTAAAAATCTGAGTAGTAGCTCTGTTTGGATTGTTAGAACAGGGCAATATTTTGTGGAAAGGTTGAGAAGGGATTTATAAGTTTTTAGTTGACTCCTTTTACCCTAACCTGTCTTAAAGGTTTGGAGGGGAAGTACAAATTAAGATAAAATTAATTTATTCAAATACAGTGATACGATCTAAGCATAGGACTAATCATTTTACTTTTGTCAAAAGTAAACATTAACCAAATCATCCAGCATATTTATACTGCACCTTCCTAAGTCTCAGTATATGTAAGAGAATTGGAAATTTGAGAGAGAAGGATACCTGAAGCTATCTAGCTCTCTAGCCTGGAGTTAAATAGGGATCACATGTTGAGTGAAGTTAGTAAAACATTACTTGATGGGTCCATGTCTACATTGTCATGGCATGGAAGCTGCAGAGTACAGTGCTCCTCTGTTGCTTTGTGTCAGTACTGATACGATTTGGCTATGCACTGTTTAAAAGGTGTGAAAGAGGCTGTGTAGAAGGCACAACCCTCATCTTGCCAGGACCTGGCTGTGTGAAGCTTTGTTTACAAAGCAGTGCTGTGAAGGGTGTCAGCAAGGCCAATGGCCAATGGCTCAGCTGCTGGTTTGGTATGCTCAATTATTTTGTCCTTTTTCATCCTGCTTTATATTCCCCTGTATGAAATAGTGGGAAGGGGCAAGCACTGATGGAGGACAGACCCATGAAGTTTCTATGCAATTGTTAGTGGAAGAAAGAATTTTTTTCACAGCTGTCACTCAAGTGTTGTGTATTGAGGTAGGACAGGTTTTTCTTCTTCTCTTTTCTTCTTTCTGGCTACTTTAAGTTGGTGAGGCATTATCCTGTCACATAAGTGTCTTTTCACCAACACAGTCTAGTAAAATTGAATGCCTTTTAATTAATAACTATTACCATTTTACACTCAGTCAATCCTATCAGCAAACCACCGTGTAGGACATTAGTGGCTGTTGGATGGTGTCTTGCAAAATGCAGTCTAATAGACTGGGGCTCATTTGTTAAAAATATAAATTACACTCAAGCAAAAATATGGCCTTTTCTCAGTACTGGCTACCGTAAACCACTACCGAATAGTTTAAGTTTATTTTTTTCCTCTGTCTTGACAAGACATCACTGATGCTTTCCATGTGTTCTCTTATCTCAAGGGAGTGCCAGTCCCATTGTACAGATTGATCTACAAGCAAAGAGCTCAAGCCCTTTTTTTTTCTCAGCCTTGTATTATTTTTAGTTTTCCATAGCTCTATTTTCTAGTGTTTTTCTTTTTTTTTATGGTAAAGCTAGTTTCTTTCTCTTTTATTAATATCTTGTTCCCCTTCTAACTCATAACCTTTCGAAATGACTCGTTGAAGCACCAGCTGTAATTTAGTCTCTTGTGTATAGGTTTTCTGTTGATGTAAAAAAAATGTTTGGAAATATGACTTAATTGCCATGATATTTGCACTTTGCCAGCATGAAAGTGGAGTTACGTATTGAGGATGTGCAACCCATGGGTTTAATTTATTTAACTTTTTTATGACTCCATTCTCTTATAAATGTGTGCATAAGGTAGAAGAAGGAATGTTTTTCTTTTTTTTTCTAATTTAGCAATTTGCTTGATTTATGGAAAAGTCTGTGCTCTGTTTTGTGTATTTGCTCGTTTGGAACCCTTCTATAGTTTATAGAGACACTAGTGATTTGTTCCTTAGCCTCCCTGTGGGGTTTGTTCCATATTACAATCTAATTCCATGTCCGTGTCATGCACTCCTGAGCTGTTAATTTGTACATTTCGATGCAGTTTGTTTCATCGTGTTTTTGTAATCCAAACTGAATCTAACGAGCTGTGTGCTTTGGGGACCCAGCCTTGCCTTGCCAATTAGAACAAGTGGTTACTGAGAGAGCATGTTTTAAATAAAACATGGCACCTCTGTGTGGGACCAGCAGCCTTCTGGGAATAAAAAGAGGATATTTAACTCCTTCTGCCTGAGAAGAGAGGGCAGTATTAGTGACCGCATTTTAGAAACATCCAACTCATTCCTTTAAAAAGTATTACGCAGATTCATGCATGGTGTGTCTTTTAAATAAAATGTAGTTTGCCATTGGAGATATATTAGGTGCTACTGCCTGCAGAATATTTAGGAATACACAAGGATATCTGTAGAGCTGACTGCATGTTTTCTAGGATTCTGATTGTTAATGCCACATCAAAATTGTACAGGACTAGCAGCTACCTTTTTCTTTGCCCTTGTACTGCTACACAAGAGGCTGAGAGAGAGTGGGAGTGCCAGATGGTAAAAGAGCTGATTTCAGAAGGTATTTTACAAGAGAAGGAATCTAGAAACAGCATTTATTTAATTAGAGTGTGAAGGTTATGTGCTAGATGACCAAGAGGAAGATGTCATTTTGAGATAACTGAGAAGATTGTGTTTATTATCAGTATTGGTGATCATTGAAGAAACTATCCAGCATTCTACTGGTCTTCAGACTAACTAAACTTCCTGGTGAATTCAAGGAAGACAACAATGATTTAGGAAGTTAACTCTACTTTGCAATTCTTTCTTGCATTCCACCCCCAGCATTTCCTTTCCTCTCTCATTACTAATAACATTGTACATCTACATGCATGAGCATCTCCAAACAGAAGTAGTTACTGTCCAACAGCAAGTCTTAGCTGAGGACAGTGAGAAAGAATTTAGGTGAACAGTCATGGCAATTAACTCAGACAACATTTCAAGAGTCCTTGCATACACAAGCAAGGCAAGACCAAGAAAGACCTCTGATGTGAAAACGTTTTTGTTGAGCAACTAGCTGTAAGGGAAGTACAGCTGTTTGCTAAGGTGATTTAAGCTGTTTGGGAAGCAGGTGTACAGGACAAATGTGATCTGGATAATAGAAAAAAATGTAACTGATGACTTTTCAGTTCTTTAGCCATTTCATATAAAAGAAATGTGATCTAGCAGCTACAGCTAGCTAGGATCCTGACGATTTCCTTTTCACAGTCAATGAGGATTTCTTTCTAATACTAGGCAAGTTGGGGTTTTTTGTCTTGTACTTCTGTTCCCCATCAATTAATGAGAGATTATAGTATTTCTCTGCTGATTTTGGACAATCTGATTTTAGACTTGCCTTTCATACCCCTAAGGAATGTATGCAGTTAGGGAACTTTTATTCCTTTATTTTGTCTTAGACTTCAGAAGACTTAGGCAAAATTTTGGAATTTCAGTTCTTTTCTGTACGTGTGTTTTCTGCAGTTGAATTTCTGTTGTCTCCTTGACACTTTATCTTCAGTCCAGTTTGTTTCTCCTCTTAATTTAAAGGGAATTATACTACACTGCTACAATTAATGCATACCATGTCTTTTAAAACTTTATTGCTTTTTCTTACGAAGCCTGCAAACATGCCAGTCATTGTTTATTCATACCAGTCTTCTTACATGTTTTGCAAAACTTGTATGTTCTCACAATGTTAGTCACCAGAGGGCAAACTGCTCATGCAGATTTAGTCAATAAAACTGTAACTTTCTGCTTTTTAAAAAAACCCCAACGGTCTATGAGTGCGTTTCCATGAAGTATTAATTAATTGGAAAGTATAATGACTATTGTCTTCAGAGATAAAGAAATTAGAATGTTATGTTGAATGAGATGGAATTTTTAAAAGGGAAAATTTAAATTGTTGGACTAATTTGCAAGCATTGGGGGAAAAAATACCCCTTTAGATAATCTTTTTCCTTGTTGTCACATTAAATATCCCTTACTAAATAAGTGATTAAATATCACTTAATGATTAGTCATGGAGAAAATAGTAGCTTAAAACAGTTTTCAACAGGCATGTCTTTATCCTTAATTTTAAGTAGGTGACTCTCCTTTATGGGAGCAGGTGTGTGTGTGTTATCCTATGATGGAGATACAGATAAGGCCTTTCTTGAGAAGTTACCTGAAATAATTGCATCTTTAGTAACTGAACCTGTAAGATTTTGTTCCTTTCCTTTGCAGAAAGCGTAGGCTGTTGACTGAATCTGGCACTGAACATTTAGGAAATTACAAGACAGGTTATGGTGCTGTAATAATTAATCCAGTCTGTGTGTATGCTTTGTAACTGTCTTTTAATTATGATAAAAGGATCAGAGTACAGGAAAGCACAAGATTACTGGCCTAATCTCCTGGTTTAAATCACAAGTCATTAAATATCATCTAGGTAAGCTCTGTTTGCTGAAAATTTCTCCTTTAAAAGCTACTATCTCTTAATGTGAGGATGCTGGGTGTTCTGAATGCACCATGGTTGCTAGTATTTCTAATGAATAGTCCCCCTCACTATTAAGTAATACTAAAGTATGCCTTCTTAATTGCAGCATTATAGGAATGACATTTGCACATTGAGCTGAATTGAGAATAATTATTTTCTTTAGAGAATTTCTTTAAAGAACTCATTAGCCCCCTAGTGCTTCAAGAAAACAAGTAATTTACCATCTTGACATTTGTGTGAGTCTGAGGTGGTGATATTCTTGTTCACTATACATAGATAAGAATCTAAAGCACAAATGTCAAACATCCACAGATATTGGATATCAACTTTGAGAAGCCTTGGATCTGCAGTCCTTTCTTAATCCCCCTCCCACAAGACATAGAATTTTTTGATGCTTTAAGCATTAAAAGTACACATCTCCCTGCCTCTACGGAACTGCAAGGGTATTTAATGCTTCTCCCGGTGAACCTAAGAATAACTTTGAATGTCCTGAAAATAAATATGAAGAGGAACTTACAAAAGTCATGTCAAAATTCTGTGGCAGAGAAAGTAGGTAGAATTTAGTCCTCTTTGATTTTTCTTTGGACTCTTCCATGGGGTTAAAGTCAAAGGCAGAAAGGGGCTTTGCTTTCTGTAAAATTCTGATTGCACATTTTGAATGTCTTTCATTCTATCCAGTAAGGAAGTTAAGGGTCCTCTAAAAGGGAAGTTCTGTGACTGCATGCATTATGAAAATAATTAAAAATTAAATAAAGAGGTCAGATCACAAATGTAAAAAATTGATTAGATCAGGCACTTCTTTATTTCAGACTGCTTGACTTTTTAAGCTTAGTGTAGGATTCTGCCATCCTGTAATGCCAACCTTGTAGTATAAATAAATGCAGTTATGTGGAACCGTTGACTGTTACTGGGCCAAAACATTTGGAAACCATGAATCAGGAGTGTTGATTCTGAGTGTTGGGCTGCAGTCAGATTGAACCCAAACACTCTGTGTCAGTTGATCAGAAGTGCTGAAGCTGAGCAAGCAATCCCTATAGAGTCCATCTTCTGAGATTGCTCCTTTCTTGCTGCAACAAAAGCAGCTCTAGTAATAGTCTTTGGAACATAATGCAAGATTTTTCTCTCTCTCCTATGCATTAAGGCTTCTCATCGGACAAATGTGGAGGGAGGCTCTGGTTTGTATATTTTTAACTACTAATGTTACCCACACCATAGCTGTTCATTACTTGAATAAGCAAACACATGAATTTCATGATGTGCAAGGTTAATGATCCAATGTATGAGGAGGAACCTTGGAGCTTTCTAAGCTTCTGTTTTGTATTTATTTATATTTATCTACATTAATAGTTTAGCAACATTGGTAGCATTTTTATTAGGTTTCAGCTCCTAAATAACTGGAGCTTTTGTATTTTGGGATTGGGGCATTTTTGCCCAGCTCTGTGGAAAAGGTCCCTTATAAGTGGAGAGCAAATTGTGAGCAGGCAATAGACATCTTGGGAGCTTGGTAAGCATTAGAAATGACCAAAAGTAAACTTGTACATCTCAAAAGCTTTAGGATTGCTCAAAGTGGACATGGTATTCACTGGAAGTTGGTTGCTGTGAGCTTAATCATCAATAAAAGACTCAAATCCTTTTTTGGTAATTCTGTAAGTTATAGGCTTTGCTCTTTTAACAAAACATGGTAGAGTTTTGCCTTCTGTTTTGTTTTGTTTCAGAATAGGAAAAAAAAGCTTTCAGCACTTTAGAGGGTATCTGTTGAGGTAAATACCAGTCTGGCTCATTTCCAGGCTGAGAAGGAAATATACTTGTGCTATTTACCATTGTGTTCTAGCAATGTTTAGTATAGCATTACTGCTCTTCATAGACAAGCTTATGTTCTCCTCTGTTGACATGTCCTGCCCTGCAATATGTGGAGAAATAGAAAGTTGATCCCAGTGTAGGTGAATGCGGTCTTTTACCATGACATTTTCTGTGCCTCAGCAAAGTCTGTGCTTAGCTTCAAGTCCTCAGCAGAACTGCCGTCTGCTGAAACACTCTTAGGGGCAATTTGAAAACTAGATTTTGACAGTGCTGGCTCCTTTTTTTTTCCCTTGAGACTCACTAATATCTAGAGAAAATTGTGATAGGTGTAAATAATCCCAAAAATACAAAAGCATATGGTGAGTGTTGACATCTACTCAAACTGACAGAGATATGTTAATGTTTAGAAATAGCTAAAACATTACTCTTCATTCTGCACTGCTTCTGTTAGTGTCCATAATTATTATTTTAAAAGAGTTAAAATTACTGTATAACTGGACAATTTTGACTGTAAAGGTTTAGTTTAAGATAGACATAGCAGTCACTTGTTTTGATAACCGGCACATGAAAATCATAGCTGATACGTGACTGCAGCTAGTTGGTAGTAACTGGATGTGTTCCAGTATGAATATTTTCTTCTCTTTTTTACTAAATGAGTCTTGAATCTGTGCACAACTGAATTGTAAAAAAGAGTGTCTCTGAATCCAAAATCAAGATGGCTGGCAGTATTCTCCGAATCAATATATAGGGCAGCTGTGGATAGCAGTAGATTTCCANTGAAAGGGTCTTGGTGTGCTTTAGTTGAGGAGAAATATATAGGAATATTAATCTAGTAGATTTAGAAATGCAGAGTGCTGAAAGCTTTTGTAACAGAACCAGTTTTTCTTGGTAGTAACTAAATGAGCTTTTCTTCATGTAAAGGTCAGATTTTGTGTATTTGTTCCCACTTGAGCTCTTTTTTTGACAGAATGAAAGCTATTTTGCCCTTGATTTAGAAGATACTTACTATGAGTTAGTACTGCATAAACATCTGACATTGTGAGCAGCACTCTGTACTGCTGACCATGCCTTGGTGAAAGGAATTTTAAGATATTTATTGTGGCCTTTTCTGCAGGTACTGTAACAAAGTAGAGAATGTCCCTTTCCAGTGGAGCAGGAGTAATTATTTTGACTTGAAACTGTTTTCTCTTCCATACAGCAAGCTGCAGTAACTCCCTGCAGATAGAATGGTCAGTTGTGACTCTATCCACACACCTGGGCCTGAGAAATTATTGTGCCTTAACTTACAAGGAAGGGAAACTTACGGCTCATTCACTTAAGACTTCAAAAGATGATGATGTCAGTAGGACTTGAGAGTGTATCTTAATTTAGGAGACTTCAGAAAATAATTAAAGTACTAAATCTTGTATGCTATTATGGCAGCTTGTTCTTAAGTTAGACTTAGCAAGGTATTCAAATAAGAGTCTAGCTACTTTATATTAAAAAAAAGCTAAGGAGATAATTGTATTGGTGTGATGACACATAATTTGTAAAAATTCAAGTTGAAGATGATTTCTGTGAAATTTTTAGTAACATTTTATTATCATAAAAGCAGTCATTTTTACTAACAGTAGTAGTGCCTCTAAATAAATACAAAGCATTTGAGATAACTTTCTTATTCAACTAAGTAATCCATTTTAAGTTCCTGTATTTGTGAACCTTCTGTGAAATTCCAGTTTCCTGTATTCCTAAACTATGAATAGACAAATGAACTAGAACACAGTAAGTGTCCAGCAAACAGGACAAATACTAAGCATAATTACTTTGTACATGCGTGTAGATAGCCCTTAGTTTTTTAGTTATACAAAAAGAAGTTCTGAATTTCTGTATTAAATGTGAACAGTGGCTAAGAATCAGTCTTTAAACATGTTCACCAAATAATAAAACATTTTGGTTAAAATCAGCCCCTTTTGAACCAGGATTAGGATAACATTTTCTAAGTTCAAAATCTGACAACTCTTTCTAGAGCTGCCAGTTTAGAACCTATTTCTTCCAGTTCTCCTTTCTTAGTGAAACTCAAAGGAATTCAGGCTCTGAAAACTGAAGAAAATAATAAGTTACTCAGTCTCATAAGTGAGATTATATTCTTGAGCAGGTGAAGAATTCCCATGTTCTGTTTTGTGTGCTCCATCAGGTTTGAGGCTGAGTAGCTGTAGAACCTGTGTAAGCTACTAACTACGAGGGTTGAGATGTTTGCTGGTTTCTTCCCAGCCTTTCTTTTTGCTTAGCCCAAAGGAAGCTTTGGCTTCTAGACTCTCAGTGGAAGCCCTTTAGCTTGCATATGTCTGGGCTACCTTCTTCCCTCTCTGGTTCTCCATTCTCTGAAAGACTTGGGGTTGGGTGGGTGGAGAAGTTAAAAGTGGCATGGCATTTACCGTATCCAAAATAGACATTTTTTCTCCCCTGTCTTGTATTAAAAACTCTTCTTTCCTTTTATATTGTGCCTTATATTGCATTCAGTAAGGTACTATGTTCTAGCAAGGACACAAGCACCTCATTTACTCATTTACATTTACTCATGCACAACTGGGTTATTGAAGAGAAAGTTTCCTGAGTTTTGAGTGTACTTGCATGTTCCAGTTGGTTGGGTGAAACTAGAAGAAAATTACTATTGTGGCTTTTTTGTGCTGTTCTGTGATGTTCTGGCTCTCTAGGTGCACAACTTTCTTCACAAAAACATTTCTATAGTAGTATTTAGTATCACTTATTAAATAGAGGCTTAATATGGAGTTGAATTTCATGGTTAATTGCAACTCATATTCTGCCCTTTGCTCAAGGGAAAGCAAGTAGGAGGCTTACTGCCTCTTTCCCCAGTTTACTGCTGATCAGGGAAACAGACTATAAAAGTTAGCTTCTTTTTCCACTATGTAAGTTTGTGCAGCAAGGTATTAACACTTTTTCAGTTGTGCCCTGGCCTATTAGCAGGGATATACAGTGGTACAAGTATGAAGTTGTTGAAAAATTTATGCCTCCATGTCCTATTGTAGAATGGTATCTTCTGCAGTGTTATTAAGTAATTTTTCTTCTCCTCTTAGATTAATGTTGATGTGCTATTACTGGGTTTGTTCTTGTCTTCAGATTTGAACGTAACAGGAAAAAATCTTATTGCTGATACATTAAAATCAATTGTTTAAGTACTTCCCTTGAAGTAGAATTCAACAGAAGGACTATAATGTAAAATCACTGTATGATTTAGTTTTGCTTTCATGTACGAAAAAGTGCTTTTGGAGCATTCAGGGCATCAGGAGAATGCAGAAGATAAGGATGAGTGGAAATCACAGTGAGAAAAGGGCAAACTCCTGAGGAAGAGGAGATACTCTTGTGCGTCTGTGTCAGCACTACAAGGGGTAACAACTCCTTGGAGTTCTGCCTTTAGTGAGCATTATAATACCTTTTCAATAACTGCCTTGTGACACTGTTTGGCGATGCGAATTTCGTGCAATGTATGGAGAAGTGGGAAAGCTGTTTGGTGTTAAATGTCAGTCCTGGTGGTTGGGTTTGGTTTTGTTTGCTTTGAACAGAGCCTTTTTGCAAAACTGAGTGCAGGTTTGGAGCCGGCATTTTGCAAATGTTTTCACTATAGATTTTTGCTCTGATTCAGCTCGGGTGAGCCTTAACTAGAAGTTATTGATAAGGAATTTCTGTTTGCCTATTGAAGATAAACAGGCTTTGTAATCCTGTTTCTATTGATTACTTTGTAAGAATTTCAGAATACTCAGATGAAGCATTTGCTTTTAACTTTAGCAGAGAGATGGATCCGTATAGATAGAGCTGGAGTGCTCAGCATAACCAATAAGAGGTTGGTGATGTGGAAAGAAATTCTTTGTTTTGCTTATAAGATAATTTAACCAGCCTACTTGAAGGCTTACAGTCCTCAAACAAAGCTTAGGTATAAATGTAGGTGAGCTGGTATTTGACAAGCAGTGGAGCACAGACTTCTGCCAAGGGGGATGATGTGTACAAGAAAATGACTCAACAGTTTTACAGCAACAAGAAAGGTGAATGGAAAATAATTCACCAATTAATAGTTGTAGACAGAAGCACTCAGTTTTTTGATAGTTTTTAAGTTGGGCATTTCAGAATGTGCTGCATTCCTTAGGCAAGTGGGGATTTACTGTTTTGTATTTGTTTTGTCCTAGTGGGATGGCCAGCACATGGCAGCTGAGGAAAAAGAAAATAATCTTCAGTTTGTTCTTTGGGACAATTCTGGTTTTCCAGGAGTTTTTCTAGTGTCCTGTCATCTGCTTGCTCTCTTGCAGAGTGACAGCAGAATAATATGAGGTGTGTTCTTTTAATGCATTTGGTTAATGTCTTCAAGTGATATTCAACTGGCTGAGTTACAAAATTAAATTTGCTTTACATTGGTTTTAGTAGTGTTGTGCCTAAGACTTGTATAACTGGTGCAAACTGATGTTTTTAACCAGGAGTTAAAAGTCGAGTCATGCATTGGATGCAGTGGTAGGGTGACATGAGAAAGTTTGGATTAGAGTTAGTTTCTTTTTCTGGCTGATACTGCTCAAAATTAGATCACAAAAGCAGTAGGTGGAAACTTTTCCACTGAAAGTCCAAGTTGTGTGCTCATCTAGTGGGACTGGCTCTTGCTGTAATGACTTACATGAAGAAAGCTTGTGTCTACAGAAACCATAACCTAGTGAAGTAAAACCAGTTTGATCACCTAGTCCATCTGCAGACAATGTGGGATTTCTGATACACTTTTTTTGGCATGTGGTGAGAGCTACAGAAATTGTTTTGAGGATTAAAGGCAAATAAGTTCAAGGAATTGCTTCATCTTTTCAAACAACAAAGGGAAAACTCTCATTTCACTGATGTCTACCAAATGAGATACCAAAAGGAGTTGAAAATATGTATGCTTAAAACCTGACAATTTTTCTGCAAATACAAATTAAAAAATGGTGTCATACACTATATTTTTGCTCTTGAACTAGATTTGCTCCTAGAGGACTTTATAGAGATTTTAAAATAAAAACACAAGGCTGGTCAATATGTTAGTTTACCAAAAAGCACAAAAACATAAGTGTGAGTTTTCTAGGGTTAAAATAAGTTATAGGTTAACACTGATTTTTATTTTTTATAATTTTCCTTTTAATCATTCTCCTTCCTTCTGAGAAGTGAGACCTTCACAGAATGTCAGGTGTAGCTTGGCACCTAATACACATGAAGAATCTGAGGCATGTACCTTACTTTGGACTTGTCTTCTTTCAAGAATTCTTACAATGCTGTCAGTCTAACTTAGCTTTTTCTAACTTGGCCTCATAAGCTATGGCTCCTGCCTTAGAAGGTTCTCTTGATTGATCCCAACCTAGAATGGATCAGTACCGTCGTATTTTTTTTAAAGGTTTGTATGAAAGTTCATATTATTCAACTTCATCTACAGAAATGCACAAAAGAAAATGGGGAATCTGTTCAAGCAGAAAAGCCTTCATCTAAAGAGGGACTGAGCTTGAGATCTCTGTGTTTCAGATGGCAATAGTTTGTGCTGCCATGTCTGCAGGTGGAAACAGTGCCCTTATACTAGACAGTTCTTTGTCCTGTCCTGTCCCCGTCCCTCCACGTTTTTTGTTTTCTGGTTTAATTCAGAAGGTGACACATCTGTCAGTGTGGAAATACCTTACAGAATGCAGTACAAAGTGGTTAAAGGAAAGCATCTGTATCTCTGATAGCTTTCTGAGAAGCAGTTTTAATCCCTAGGGTACAATATGTTGCCTGTCTTGTATGATCAGTGGAAAGCGTTCCTTTCAAATCAGATGTTCTTTGGTAACCTTTTTAAATTCTTGAAATCAAACCCACAGTGTTCAAGAATTTAAAGCCAATATTATGAAGGTTCTCTGAGAGGCAGATGTGCATTAACACGTTGAACAGCATGCTCTTACTGTTTTTCACTAGGAGAAAATAAGTGAAACCTTAACAATTTTTATACTTTGTTAATGTAGTAAGTCACTTCTGATAATGCTTCCTCCTGTCATCTTTTCCATGTAGATATAAATGGTAAATGTGCACTGCATTTTTGAAGGGTTTTTCTGCGTCTGTTCTGTCTGGTGTTTAAATTTATTGGGTATTTTCTTTAACTCTTAAAATGAGATTTCAAAACTGCTTTCATTTCTGACCGAAGCTTTCAGATATGTTCATGCTTGAAATGTACTGAGCTATGACTAAATATTTTTTTTTATGTGTATGCTTATTACTTTTCCAAAGAAACTGAAAATTAATATCTTAACTCTAACCTGGCAGTAGTGTATGTGTGTGATAATGCGACTGCTCCATGATTAAAAATTTAGGGTAAGGTTAATTTACGAGGTACTGACAGACAAATTGTGAAAGGTATAGGAGCTGATTGGAAGAGAGTCTGTAGAGAAATTGTGCTCCCTTTTGAAAATTGTTAATATTTAATTTTAATTTTAGTTCAGTAGCTTGTGTCTGTCTCTCCTGGACATTCTGGGGGATTTGGAGCTGTATCTTGTCTTCTGCCAGTACCCAGTGAAGTGAATATACAGACCTCTATGCACAGGGCTAAAGAGATGAGAGAATTGTGAAAAATAAAGATAAAAGTTTGAGGATTTATATTGAATCTTAGGATTCAATTTAAACATATTGACAAAAATTTGAGTTGCTGTTTCTTTTCAACAGGCCAGTATTTCACACCATTCTTGTCATGTTTCTCGAAAGCATTAAACAATGGTGCTGTATTCACTTACGTAGGATTGGCAGCTGGATTGGAAATCACACTTTTATCTTGGAGCACAGCAAAGCTAGTCAGTAATTAGTAAATTTAAAAACAATTGAGTCTGCATGAGTTGGTGGTACCATGTGATACCACTGGTGATGAAAAGGTATTAGGAAGTCTGAAAAAATTCTTTACTCCCTAGTGCTTTAGTTACAATAAAGTCTTTTAGGTTATCTTCATTAAAAATGAAAAAAACTGGATGCTGATTTCAATTTTGTTTTACCATTGCAGTAGTGTTTATGGAATTTCATTGTGTGGATTTTCTACTGTTTAGGCAGTAGACATTGTGATTTCTCTGTGCTTCACTCAGAGGGGAGCTGTGTACTGTATGAAAAAAAGCAAGGCACAGAGTAGATTTCTTTAACATTGAAAGAGGGAGAGGAGACAGGTGCTTCATCGAGCTCAGTCTAAGGAGTCACCCTGCTTACAGACTGTTCTTTTATTGGCATAGTTCAGTGAACACTGATCTTGTCTGAGATTATGATCCTGAGCAGGCAGCATGGGAAAGGGAAATATATAGCTGAATTGACTGTATGGAAAAAGGAGAAGATTCCTTTTTGTAAGGATGAGGTCTGGTTCCTCCTCTCAATGTGGAGCTCATGTGGGCTTTTAAGGGGAGTTTCTTGCATGGTGCAGGAGAGCGAGACAAGTTTTGATGACAAATATATGTTTGGTTTGAAATACCACCTTACAAAGAATTGCCTCTTTATACCTGGATGTAGAATTTTCTCTCTTCCTTTCTAACTTCTGGTGTCATAGAGGAACAGTTTCTGAAAAAATGTAAGTGCAGTTTAAAGCAGGGCACAGAACTCATTGAAGTTTCTGTATAGATGGAGATTTTTTACTCATGAGGTAAAACCTGGAATGTTGTGAGCAAAAGCATTCAGCTAATGCTCCTGACGTATGTAAGCATGTACACATCAGGGTTTTTTCTTTTTCTTGATCAGATGGCCCCATACATAGCATATTTTTGATTTGTTGGGAGTAAGCTGCTTTGAAAAGAATTGTTCCTGTATTTTCTTTCTGAACAGAAGCTCCTCCAGTAAGTGTTCAGATTTTCTTGCATTCGTCAAAGCAAGACAAGGAATTACCAGAGAGGTGGAAGTACAGAACTCAGTCTAGGTGGCAGTGGGGAAGGGTTTTCTGCCCGAGGCTGTAAAAGGCATGTGTAAAACCATGTAGGGTTTAATAGCTTCTGGAAATACTGATGGTGGCAAACCATTGAAACTGTTGCTTGGTTTTCTTCTTAGGGCAAAATATATTGGTTTTTAACTCTGAGAGCAACTTCTTTCCAAAGACTTTTCATTCGTCATAATTTGATGAAATAGATTTCTTTTCTGGTTTCTAAATTGTATTATATAGTTGTGGCTGTCTTAGGAGAGAGAGGAAGACTTGTGTGCGTGTGTGCACAGCCATTTATTTATATTAGTTTCCCTTATAGTTATATAAGTTTCTAAGACACTGAGAGCCTCCTGTTTTGGCTGTTTCCTTAGAAATAAGTGACTACTATCCCAATCTCAGTAGAAAGAGGATGTATTCCTCATTTCAAGTTTTATTCCTTGATTGAAGATACACTCCTTTCTAGGAGTAACTACTGGAGCATTTTATTCTTGCTACCTGTCGTTGTAGGTAATGAGAATGTTTTATCAGTAAAATACCTTTTCATCTAATTTCTAACTTATTTCTAACAACATATATGAAACACTTGACAGAATAATAAAATGTTTTCACCTCTTACTGGGGTTCTGGATGGACTTTTGCTAGAGAACATTCTCTACTTTATGCATATTCTGTGCATAATTTATTTTCTTTCCCTGGTAAAAGACTCATTAAACATGTAAGGACATCATGCATCTGTTTTAAAAGGGAGGGGAAACATGTTCAGCATGGCCTGAAATGTGCTCTCTATTACCTCAACAGTTCAAAATAGAAAATTTCTTCATTGCTGATAGTGACATAAGAACTGATCAGCTGCATTGTGTTTGACAGTGAATGAATGGGATAGTGACGTGAAAACAGAAAAGGGAAGGTGGCAGCACCATAGTGCTGGAGACAGCACTAAAATAATGTTAGTTCTGTTGATGCACTGTCCTGTGTCAAGGCCATAGTGGAAGCTATTGACTCTTGCAGAGATTCCATTAACCAGATTTTTCTCAATTTAGGAGGCTTCTTAGTAGAAATTTAGTTTGTTAACCTGACACAGACCTTTTCCTTTGCCTCTGTTGCGTTGGTGTAGAAAAATTAATTTGTATCAGATGCTTTATTCTGAGTTTTAGTTCAAATTCTTAGAAATAAATCTCTATTTCCATAGCTTTAGGCAAATCAAACTAGAAGTTTCTTCAGTGAGTTCTGTTTGGTGCTGTCTCTAGCATGCAGTTATTCTTCTGTGTGAGAATGTACATCTTAGATGCCAAAGGTTTTCTCTTCTGGAAGGTGCAATTCAGATGTGTAATGCAGAAAATGTACATTACAAAAGTGTTTAGTTAAACAGTAGAGGGAAGAAAAAAACAATGCTATTTGCATAAGAACATCAACATACAGTATTAAGATGGACTTTCATTCTCTCTATTAAAATCTCTTATCTGAAGACATAAAAAGGCATAGTTTAAGGCAGTTTTTCCATTTATAATGATAAGTAAAACTGTACATTTTACTTTCTGGTTTTGAGCAGCAGATTACAATACAACTTTCACTACTTCGGTAGCTTTAAAACCCATTTCATAGTATTTAAATATTCTCATATACATGGTTTCAATTTGGTTTTCTGCATTCTCCTTTTACTCTGCTGTGAATTTCTCATCTAAATGATTCCTGATTTTTTATCTTCATTTCTTATATGATACTTGTCTTTGCTGTATTGATTGCAGAATACAAAAATTTTAACATGTAAGAATTGCTATAAGAAGT
Organism: Machaerirhynchus nigripectus; assembly: GCA_013397975.1. NCBI lineage: Eukaryota > Metazoa > Chordata > Aves > Passeriformes > Dicruridae > Machaerirhynchus > Machaerirhynchus nigripectus. The sequence goes on along the minus strand of VZRQ01004652.1, from coordinate 531,598 downwards.
TAAGAATTACCAGAACTGTGGTTGTAAAATTCTGTTTCAGAAGTAAAATTTTCATTAGGTGAAAGATGAGAATAGTAGATGGAAAAGAGGGCATCAGTTACTGTCACCACAGATGCACTAAATCTCAAAGCAAGATGGTAGCTCTGGAGAATAATAATGGAGCTATGCCTTACATTTACTGAATGAAACAAAATTAATGCATAGCTAATATTAATTATATCTGTGCAGTATTTTCTATGTGAGAAGAAAGCAAATATTTTTAAAATATACTTCTTTTAAATTATCAGTTGTCATACCCTAGTATTGAGTGTAGAATATGGGCTAGAATACATTTTGTCCCAATGTGCAAACATGCATAAATATTTGCATTGGAGAAAAGTTTCAGTCTTAACACTTACACTCCATATACTTTTAGCGCTTGTCATTATTACAAAACAAAAATGAGAGTTAGTTTTCAGTGTAATGGATGTGAAACTAAATTCCCCATAAAATTAGTTTTAAAAGGAGAATATTTATAAGCAAAAGGACAACATGTTAAATATTATTACATGGTATATTTAAGAAAAATCCAGAGATATTCTCTGTTAATACTAAAGTCATCTTTATTATGGAATGTTGTAAGGATTGTAAAAACCTATGCCCAGTGTGTTTAAAGTGTGTCCATTTGTATTTAAATATCTACAGAATAATGCTTCCAAGCTGTTGGCAGCCCTTCATGGTAATGTTTTACTCAGCAAGAGCACAGGCATTCTCTTAATTCTCCCTGTCATTGTATGATCTTCTAGTGGATATTGTGTCCTAGCCTAGCTGCTCTTCTGCCCTAAATATAGCGTTTTCACAGTGTCCTTGAATGCCGATTGTATTGGCTCAGTTGTGACGTTTTCTAATGAATTTACCGTCTTAGTGTGGGTTACTGTTTCATATATAGTTCTCCTTATTGTAATGGTTGAAATTAAGCAAGCAATCTGATTAGCATCTGCTATGGGTGGTTTGTTCCTTCTTTCTCCAAGGTAAGTCCTGTAGGGTTGTTACTAAATACATACCTTTATTCTCTGCTCTGTGTTTATGTTGGTGAAAGCTATGTCACTGGCGTATACCTTGCCTTTAGAGAAGATACTGATAATATTTGCAGTGGGTTTAGTCTCTGTAGGAATCCATTACACAGACTTGAATTGACTGTGGGGAAATCTGTGCTATGCAGGTAAGGTTCACCCTTGCTTTAGGCAATATGTGGTGTGTTCTGCATGGTTCTCTTCATATGCCTTCTAGTACTGTGTTGGCAGATAACTCTTATCACAAAGATAAGATCTGACATTGCACCTGAAAGACCTCTCTGAGAAGCCAGGAAAAAGGTTTGGACAGGTTCCATGTGCTACTGGCAGTATGATGATGACTGCTATATTCAGCACTAGTTGTAGTTCCCTGAGGGTTTGGACTATCAGCATTGCTGTAGAGCATCCTGGGTATGACGAAGCTGAATGTAGTTCAGGCCAGATCATCACCATCAGCTGGGCTGCAGCTTCCCTTACAGCAGCCGTTTCTTAGAGATCATATTTACCTGTAGGTTGTGGGTGTTTATAGGTTGTTGTCTCCTGTGATTTTCACATTGATTTGATGTTACATATGCTGTCCAAATCTTTTGTTTGTTTCTGTTCTCAAACAGTAGCAGCAGGAATACCAGTCTTAGTACTGCAGATAACTCTTACCTGCAATTAATGAGAAGTGCTATATGTGGAGAGGGGTTCTTGTCATTGGTCAGACTAGTGCATATTTCACAGAATCACAGACTGCTTGAGATCAGAAGGGACCTTTGGAGGTCATCTGATCCAAGCCCCCTGCTCAGGCAGGACCACGTACAGCTGATTGCCCAGGACCATGTTCCGATGGTTTTGAACAGATCCAAGGATGGGGACTGCGGCCTTCCTGTGCAGCCTGTGCCAGTGCTCAGTCACTGTCAGAGTGAAAAGCATTCACAGGATCACAGAATATATGGATTTGGAAGAGACCCACAAGGATCATGGAGTCCAAGGATCATCCTCCTGGCCCTGCATTGGCAACAATCACCTGTGCCCGAGAGTATTGTCCAAATACTTCTTGAACTCTGTCAGGCTGGTGCTGTGACCACTTCCCCGGGGAGCCTGTTCCAGTGCCCAACCACCCTCTGGGTGAAGAACCTTTTTCTAATATCCTAACCAAACTTCCCGTGACACAACTTCAGGCCATTTCCTTGGGTTCAGTGTTTCCTCATATTCGGATGGAGGCTCACGTTTCAGTTTGTGCCCATTGCCCGTATTTGAAGGAATGTGGTTGTCAGGGAAGGAGCAGGATGAGCAAGTAGCCTAAGTACATACCCTTGCCATTCCACAGTAAATATTTGTGAAGAAGGAAAGAAAATATAATTAGATTTTTAATAGTTCAGATTGCTTCAAGGAATATTTATTGCTTCCTTGGGCTGTTGTGTGTTGAAGTCATTACATGGAAAGAATATTGTTTCGAAGTTCTGTTTGCTTTGACACGGTCATGTATCTAAATGCATAATAGTCAAATGTATCTTTGAATTTCCATTCCGTGCTGCATAGCAGTATTCCATTTCACTTAACTTTTGTGTCTTAGAGCTCAATCAAGCACAAGTGTACTTCCTCAAAGTGATGAAAAGTTTGTTGTTTCTTTACAGTCCGGGTTTTAAATGTCACATGACAGGAAGCAACAGGAGAATTTTTGCTTCATGCCTCCCAAAATTTGAAGCAGGAGTAGTTTCACTTGAGGTTTTAATGATAACAAACAACTTTTCATCCTCTGTGTGGTTTACAAGGATTAAAATACATTAAATAAAGTAATTAGGTTAGCTGTAATGATGGATTTCAGAAATGATCCTAATTTACATACAATTATTGTGATATACAAAGTAGAGAATTTGTGGCTTGTCATATGGCAAGCAGTTACTTTGGGTAAAATCAGTATTTGGCCAAGTTATCACTATTGTATTTTTTTCCAGGCAGAGAATTAGAAACAGTGTCGCAGTGTTATGTCTTATCATTTCCAGGAGCTAGTGAAGCAATTTTGTAGGATAGGCAAAAGTTGTTACATAATTTGCATACAGCAGGCACAGATACCAGCCAAGTGAAAGAGTACTTAAGTCTTTTTGTCTCCCTCAAGGGCTGACCAGGACTGAAAATCCTGGGTTCNGGTGTTTGTCGTAAAGGAACAATAAGGTAGATCACTTGACACTAGAAGAGCTAAAATCATTTTAGGTTTGTATATGAGTGACTTCGAGCAGTAATGTATCATGCTGTGGAGAAAGGTCAGGTCAGTCCTTACCATTGTGGATACAAAGCACTATATACCGTGTTTCCAGTAGAAAAGATTTTAATGGGCCTTCAGATAGTGTTTAATAACAGAGAATGTAAATTAAATTGACCAGCTGTTACATGTCTTTGCATTTGCTGCAGTGGCATGTGGGATGGTGGAGAAATTTCACACTCATTTTGTTTCAGATTGTTCTAATTGTTTCTTTTTCATGCAAAGCATGAAATGGCTCTCACAATTAAGAGAATGCCCTCTCTAAATTAAATGTAAACCAAGAGATTTAATCAAACTAAGTCCCAAAATACATTTACTTGTCTTCACCGTGATGCCTTGAAGAGTTGGCATATTATTCCATAACTGAGTTGAAACAGGACTTCATTGCAAATGATGCCTGAGGTGCCTACTGAGTTGTTTTTGTCTCATTCTTTGACTGATTTGTGTTGGCTAGAAGACTGCAGTTTGTCCTGGATTGCCTGTCTTGGGATAGTTGAATAATAAGCTGCATAGTTCTGAAAACTCTTGGTAATTCGGCTTTAAATGTGTTTTCTGGAGGTGTTTGCGTCACAGGGCTACCTAGAGATTCTCAGGAAAGAATGAATAGCAAATGGTATTCAGAAGTATTTTTGTCCATATACAAGATACGGGGATGAAGGTGTTAATTTGAGAGGCTCTAAATAATTAGAAGTGGCACTGTCCCTTGGCAACTGTTATATTCTTCGATGGACAGCAGAAAGGCTGCACCATATGCTAATGGAATAAATAGCACTTCCTCATTATGAGAAGCTGTAGCATCTAGTGTCAGCTAATTTGAAAAATGTCCAGAATGAAGTCATGCACCGTAAATGAGAGCCCTCTTGAGAAGCTGAGTGCTAACTGTTATACAAAAGCACTTTCTAAAATCAAAGTTGCTTCAGGGATCAACGTGTTAGTTGAAAAGTGCCCTCAAGCTGACATGTATTGGAGGGGAAAATCAATGTTTTAGCTACAAAGTCTCTTTGGAAGTGTAACAATGAAAATAGTGTTCACTTCTTCCCTGTCCCTAGAATTAAATGGAAACCTACCATATGGGGAAGTGGGGGGAAAGTGTGTGTTTATATATGCTGTGAGCATAGTTTCTTATCCCATATTGAACCTGAGCTATTAATCATGCAAATGCATGCAAGTGAACTATATAAGGGACTGATATGTACAAAATCTAGCCTTGGTTTAAATGTGAATTTAATTTTCAGTAGGATTTTTTTAAAGTTGTCTATATAATTTTAAGTGCTTTGTAATTGAGAAAATGATGTTTTATTAGGAACTAAGCATTTATTTTCTGTTTTTCTGTATCAGGTAATTAAGATGGGGTAAAACAGCAGTAAAAACAAAGCCCATGTTCTTGGTAAAGTATTAAATAATTCTTGGGAACTGTTTTAAACTATAAATTTTGGTCAGGTATTTGGCTGTATGATATCGTAAACTAATCCTAAATTAATTAAATGATGTCTGTATTTGGTTCAGAAACACCGAAGTTGCTACATGGAAAAGCATGTTACTGGTTTTGGGTGAAAAAAAATAAAGTTATCCTTCATTGAAGGATGTTAATTACCACGTGTGTTTACCTAAACATATTTTTATTGCTGTAGTCTCTTCCCTGACCCCACAACAATGTATCCACATGATCCACAAGTGACTTGATACATAGCTTTAAAATACTAAGTTCTGGCCCCTGTGCATTATGTACAGGAATGTACTCCAAGCAGTGCAGGGTAGCTGTGCCACTTGGTAGCTACTGATCATGGGTGGTGTGAAGTGTTACCCTTGTCTGATTCTAAAGGAGAGCTGACATGGCCCTGGCCCTTTTCCAGCTGAGCTGATGATTGTATTAGACATAATGAAATTATCTCCTTCCTGAAGGAGGAATAGGAAGTGTTACTGTGGGTTCAAAGTATGTGCAAGTTCTGCAAGTGGAGAAGACCATGTTACATTTCTTAAGCTGGACCCTGGTGTTGTAATTGTTCAGTTACCTATTTTATCTTCTGAGCAGAATTTTAGTGCGAAAGTACCTTGGATTTATTGGACGTAAAATATTTAAAGAATAAAACTGCTTATCAAGAACATCAGATAATATCTGTCAGGCCTTTATTTTGAATTCTTCTTTTGTGGAAAATGATAGGAGCAAATTGTCAGGTGTGTATGCATTTTTTGTTCCCTAATAGAAGACATTTAAGTGCTTCAAGGTCTGCCTTTTAGGGGTTTCTGTAAGAAAGAAGCATTGCTTATACTGCTTGTCAACCTATTAAGGTAAATTGCTATTGATTGTTTCTCACTTGTTATTGAAAGTTTCCTTTACTGTACATTACTGTCATAGTAATAGAAATGAGTGGGAAAGCAGCTGCATCATGTGCCTTCCAACACAATGAACAAACATCTTTGGTAAATGACAGAAGCAGTGCCCTATGTAATGGCTCTTGCACAAAGTATTTCTTAGTTATAGATGATATTTCACAGTCTGTGGCGTGGTATCTCTTCCAAAACACAGCCTTGTATCTGCAGAGAACAGGACTTGTTTCCCAGCTCACCAAATGCGGTTGCTAATAACAGGTGAAACAATTTACCACTTTTAAATCTCTGTCTTACATCTCTTGGTTTTGCAGCAGCCTGCCAAAGCAGGTTTCTGTGCTTTGAGACCTGTGCCATGGTCCTGTAAATTCTTTATTCCATTTAGGAAGTGTCGGCTTCCTCATCTGTCCCCAGGCTTGCTATTACTAACGTGATAAATATTTGGATGATTAACAAAAGCTTGTAAACTCTACTGCTTCGCTTACTTGAATTTTTAATTTTGCATTATGCTGGTTGCCAGTACATTTCACCAATTCTAAAATTTCTGTCATTGCTAAAGAAAATGTGCCCTGTATACTTTCTATCCTAAAGTTTTTTCCCAGGAGACAGAATTCCTAACTTGAGTGGCAGCCAGCACTGGACTTAGTGCTAGTATGGTAATGAATATGCATATGTTCAAGAGATTATTCTGTTTTCACTACTAGCTGCTAATTCTCTTGCTTCCCACGTGTCTCCCCATGGCTTGAACAGTACAAGAGTTTTTTGAGAGCAGGAGTGACTTTGCAGTTAAGGAACTGCGATGTTTATCTTTGGTTCTGCTGTAAACTTCACATTGTTGCATCTCTTAATTTCCATCTCTTAATGGCTTAAAAATGCTTTTCGTTGACTGTATCTATTAGACTTTGTATTGATACCTGGAACCCACGTTTTGGATCTTTCTATTCTGACTTCCATCACCTAACATAGGAATGTGTGTTGACCTCAGATAAGTAAAATAGTTGTAGTTCTTGAAGTACTGCACCATACCCAGTGAGAACCTACTTGGATATCCCAGGCTCACAATTAAATGAGGACATATGTGGTTTATAACTCCTGTGGACATGGAAAAAAATAAAAGGGAAGTCACTCTCACTGTTCCGGATATAAGGAGAATAAAAAGCCAGTGTTTGCTACAATGCTCCTAAACCTAAAAAAAAAAGTTTTATCCAAATTCAGAATAGCTAAATAATTGTGACTTTATTTTCACAACAGTGAGTAACACTTCCTAAATCAGCCAAAACAACTTCTGAGAAATAAAACCCAAGCCATGAGTCTTGTACACAAAATAATTCAGAAGTTCCACTTATACAAGTTTGTGTTTATTAGTTTTCAGTATGTAAAATAAATAGAGGGCTAATAGTGAAGACTTTTATTATGGGTTTTGTGGACAAGCAAATAGGAGTAATGGAAAAATAAGCTCTTTTTCCTGCTTGGCTTTTATTTAGTTAGTCTGTCTTTCCATTATAGAACTCCTTCAGCTGGTGTTTGAAGTTGTTTATTAGTGTGCCCAGCCAGCCATGTGTTCAGTGCTTTAAAAATACAGTCTGAGAGCTTAATCTGCTTAGTTCCACTATATCAGTGTTCCTGGTTTTGAAAACACTGTACTGCCTCTCTTCACGTTGTGCATACGGGGCTTCAAGATAAATACTGAAATGTATATTTATTCTTAAAGCTTTTTCTACGGTCTCCTGACAACGCAGAAGCAATAGGAGGAAAACAAAATTTCACATCTTTGCAAGAATTGCCTGACCTGAAAGCAAGAGCAGAAAATCGCTCGGAAGCTCATAACCTCTCAGAAGCTGTGGAGCTCACTGCTGGAATTTCTCCTAGTGTTGTTTTTGTGGTTGAACAGATGACAGGATATAGGTTTCTCAGCAGACAGTGAAGTGACACTATGATGTGTTCAATTTTTTATATGGAAGATAAAACCATCCTCTAGAGATGTCATGTAATGGTTCAGGTTACTACTTTTTCTGTAAATCCCTTTTAGAAGGCTTGTACTGTCTACTGATTTAATAGCTGCTTTTATCTAGTATCTTTTACATTCTAAACTTACTTGGTTCAGATTTTGTTTTGGACATCGTCTTACAGGTCATATAGAATTAAACACATGGTGGTATAGATTGCTTTATTAGACTTTATGTATTGCTTTCCCCATTCTTGCCTGTCAGACAGTAACCATGCCTCAAAGTGCTTCAGTTACCGAGTTGCCCAGTTTGCTCTGTAGGTTTCTCAGCCTTGTTTTTATTTTGTCAAGTTTGTCTATATTTGGACCAGTCTTACACCCCTCTCAGTGGCTGGTTCCTGGCTCATTGTTTGGAAGTTTCATCTGGAGCTGCAGGTGATCAAGCTTTCTATGTTTAGATGATTGAAATCAAGTTAGCTCAAATTTAACACACTTTATGGAGTTTCACTATCAAAATGGACTGGTTTAGGTAAACTAATTTAGAAAGCCTCATTTGATACTTCGTTCTGTGGGTGTGGTGGTTTTGGCTGCACAGCAGACTGAATCGGGGCAAGATAACCCATTAAAATGCAAACACCTGGATGAGTTCTGTATTTCACCAGCTCACAAATAGGTTTGAGGCTACAAAGGAGATGGAGCAATTATACATGGGTTAGAATGGATAGGTACTGGAAATTAATAAACTGATTCTAGACGAAGGATATATTATTAAATTGCCTGACAATCAATTTAGGAATAACTAGAGATGTCTTGATTTTGTCATCTGCGTCCTAGAACAAAGGAATCAATGCTAATGGCATGTTCTTAAATATTTTTGACAGGGCAATGCCTAGGGGTGCCTTCCAACCAAAAAAAAAGGGTAGTGAAAGCTGAAAGATAAAAATAAATTTATGAATTCTCTTCATTGTTGCCAAGAGAAGTTCAGGAATATCATGTAAATGACACTGAGTTGCATTGCATTTAAAATCTTGTCTGGCGTGGGAGGTATCCAGGACTTTTACTAAGAAAAGTAGCAAAAAAATTATCTAGAACACAAAATGCACAACTGTCTAGTAACTGATAGCAAAGGGAGACTTATTTTTGACCCTTGTTGGAAACTGATTTGCCTCGAGCAGGAGGATTTAATTTATAATTTATTTATTCTTTCAGATAAAAGCACTGTCAATGTTCCTTCTTCTAAATCTGTCTAAAACGTTGGCTCCCATGATACCTCTACTAAAGATATGTCTGGCTACGAAGAAAAGAATTCTGTTCTTCAGCTAAAAAAATGGGAGAAAGTTGTGGAAGATGTGTGGTTGCATTTAGTATGTTTGCTACAAATACTTGACAGTGTCAGACAGACAGTATTTGCTTACGATTTAGAGAGTTACTTCTAAAGAAAATATATTGAAAATCTTATTTGAGATTGTCATACCAAAAGATAAAAGGGATTCTAAAGTTTTGCTGTTAGGAAGTTGACAGAGCTGCATGGAGGGGAGGGGGAAAGGTCTAGGCTGTTGACATACTATCTCCAACTGTGTAACCATTCACTGATACTAAAATATATATGCCTCTATGGGCAGAGGGTATAATTTAAGAAATTTCCCACAAAGCTGCTGAAGCAAAGGTAACTACATTGATTTTTCAGCCAGTTTTCAGATACTGAGAACACAAGTGCTCTGAAAATTTATCACTGTTTGCTCTACAGATATATGAAACTAAAGTCAGAGTTTCAAGTACGTTTCTTCTGCGATTGATACAGTTTCAAGGACTCCCTGTTGTTTGTTTCCTCCTCGCCCACCCCCAGTTCTTTTGTGTAACCTGGGCTGGGAACTAAGTGATGCTGACCAGAACAAAAAAAATTGACAACAAAAATATGCGGCTCTTTAGGATGACAGGAGGTGGTGTATTTTTTTCCACATTCAGCTTTCTGGTGTGGTTCATCACACTGTTGTAGGACAGTCGCCTGAGGAACATGCAGGGAAAGCTGCTTAAACTGCCGCAGCTGTTGGAAGAAATGTTTTCTGAACTTTGGCATGTTTATCTCTTCAAGATGAAATTTTTAAATGATGCTGTCATCTTGTTTTGGATACAATTTGGTTGGAAAATATGTAGGTTATTTTTGCATTGGACAGAATGTCAGACTTCTGGCTCATGCAGATAGTAGGGTGGGATAGGTTTAGGAATTTTTTTCCCCCTGTTTGAGGAATAAAATCATCCTCAACTAGAGACTGGATGAACTGTATTAGAAAAATTACTTCTTAAAAGTTAAGGGAGTTCTATTTTTACTAAGCACAGAGCTTTTTGTTATTGCAGCATTACATGCTGTGTTATTTTTTTTTAATTTCACATAAGAAGGGATGATGGCAAGGCTTACGATTGGCTGCATAATTCTAAAACCTAAGGAAATGCTGCCTGATTATCCTGTTATAATATTTGGGGACTCGTAGACTTTGTCCTAGCTTTTGTTTTACAGATGGCTCAAATAGAAGGTCTGGAGGAAGAGAGTTGTGGATTTACAGGTCACTTCAGGTTTATGTTGGGAAATGTCAGATCCCAGAAAACAGACAGCCTGATATTTTCCTTATTTTTGTTATTGCAAGGGATTCATGCACTTGAAATTTCATTGCTCTGCAGTAAGAAACATGCTCTCACTGCCATAGAAAGTTGCTTAAAAATACTTATGAAGAGGATGATGGGCCTTTATACTAGATCATAAAATAGTTTATTTTGATCTTTTTGTCACCACAAAGACAGAATCCTACAGAAATGTTACAGAAGACTGAATTTGTGATTTCATTATGATATTTGAAGTCTTCTGTAATATCCCAGATACACTTCTCTGCATTCTTGACTTTGAATGTTCTCTTTTGTTTACAGCTCACCTTCTGTGGTAGAACAGCAGCCCTGACTTGTTAGGGCAGCTGGTTATTACTGCAGTATGAATAGATAAAGAATTGAGGGGTTTTTTCTTATTTAACCATGTAGAAAGGTTTTGTGGTGTTTTGGGATTCTTTAATCATTGTTTGTAGGTTTCTCTCTTTATTTCCCAATGCCGGTAGTTGGTAAAATTCAATATACTGGTTTGCTTTTCTTTCAGTAACTGCAATAGGTCTGACAGTGGCTGAGGTTTGCCTTTTGAAATGGACACAATGTGAGAAAGAGACTATGATTTTCATTGCAGCCACGTTCTGAAGTATCTGAAGAAACCATGATATGGTGGCAGTGTTATTAACATGAAAATATCCTTTTAACTCCAGCAATTCTGTGACATGCTCTGTCCAGGGAACTTAACTATTTGTACAAAAGCATTTGCTTTGCGAAGCAGAGGCAATGGTTTCTGCACTGAAGCAATAAGACTAAATAAAATGACTTGTGAAATTAAAGACTGCAATCTCCTTGAAGAAATGCATCTTCTCGTTTTCCTTCTTCCAACCTTTATACAGCCTTATATTGTCCAGATTGCTGTGGGTCTCTTTGTTAAATGAGCTTTGCATCTCACAGTTAATTTTGTGCCACTATCACTTTAGGCTGACGACTGTGGGTGTTTGTGTATCCATTAAGCACACTGCCAGGACATGTCCACTACTTGCCACCTCTCCCATTAAACAGCTGTCAGCAGGTTTACAGAGCTGCTTTCTTGCTTTGCATTAATTGCTGCAACTCAGTAGATGCAGTGAAAAGCACCTATAAACAGAGAGCAGTTTGTCTTAAAATTTCTAAAGGTAAATAGAAATGCCATGAGCAGTTAAGTCATATTTCATATATAGTCATATCAATATGATTAACAGGAAAGAAGTGTCACTTCTTTTTAAATTTTCTTTTTTCAACTAACCTTTCTCGTTGAGCTCCGACCTCCAAAAGGAAAATACTGCAAATCTAAACAAGTGTATGTCAGCAGATTCTTGCATGAGACTGTCTTGTTGAAATTGTATATAATCCCATGCTGAGATTTACAATTGGTTCTGAAATGAAAATCTGTTAGGATTATATCAAGCATTATCCTACCTGAGGTAAGCAGTGTGGGGAAGTTTAATGGTTTGTTCATGAAAGTCAGTATATAGATGGATTAATAGTATAAGGCTTTTCAAGAAATGTACTAAAATGCTGAAGGTGTACTATCTTAATTTGATGGGCTGCAGCTAGTTTGCTGCATATTAATGTGGTGTATTTTTTTTTAGACTAGGAAATTCTGATTCTAGTTCTTCTAACAAAGAATGGTTTTTTGGGTGAAAATTCCTTTGTACTACTTGAAGCGGTAAAACCAGTAGTAAATAATTAAGGAGTGAAGCAGAAATTTTGTATATCCAAGCTCTTATTAAAATATTATTTTGGAAATCTATTGCTGAATGTGTGTGGGTGGCCAGTCCAAGACGTGGGAAAACTTTAGTGTATTGACTGGAGGTGTGAAGTTGAATCTCAAGATTATCTTGGAGAAATTTATGTGAGACTTTACTATGCTTAGCCCTATGCCCAGAGACTTCAGACTTTAATTCATTTTAATTTAACATTCTGGAGCATTGTTTGTAGATGAATTTTGAGAACAAATCATTGTGTTGATGAGTTTGCAAGCTGATTTGACATGACCAGCACATGGAAAAAGCTGAAAGAAATTAGAGACTTGTGCAACATCACCCAGAACAGCAGTGTTGGAGAGCTGAACAGCTCCCAAGTGCTTTGATAAAGTAAGTGTCCTCTATGCTGGCACAGTCTTCTAAAAATTACTAGAAGTTCTTCTATTCATTCAGCTTTCTATGTCTTCCTACACTGCGCAGGACTGTGAATTTTTCACCCAATGACGTTCTCTTCAGAATCTTTGGGTTTTATACATTTGGCTGAATTATCGTTGAAGTGGTCTTTTGAGGGTTGTTCAGTGCTGCTTTTCAGGCAGACAGTGGTTGGTAGCACTTACCTCTCCTACCAAACGTGCTGGTGGTAAGCTGCCCACTTCCACCGGTCACAGCATATTGGTGAAATAATAATTTTTTAACAATGATCAGGATCTTCACTACCTTCTCTCATAAAAATTTGTGTTCTCTTTTTTATCCCTATGCTGTATTTCTTTTTACCCAACATCTCTAGGCTCTGTACAAATAGAGTTATATAAACCTACTCTTGATGTAGGAATAAAATCAGCTTTATCACCAGATATGTTCTATTCCAGGTAATTTCTAGGCCGCTTGAAGGTAGCACTATAAAATAATGGTTAACATCTGACTTAAATACTTTGAGTTCCTTTCTGCTCTTTAGTAAGCCTTGCATTGTTGCTGATAAAATGGTTATGAAAATGTGAAAAACAAACCAACAGTCAAAAACAAAATACAAAAAAAACCACTTCCAGAAATGCTTACATTCAACTTTTCTGTTTTGTGCTTCAGATTTTCTTGTAAACCATGAACTTTTTTGTGGTTTATTATTGCCTCTCAAAATCTTTGGAGTGCCTACTGCTTCATCTTACCCAGCATTAGTTAAAATTAAATCAGCTCTAAGGCACGTCTGTATAACATTTTATGCAGGATTCTTTACCATGTGTCACTATATGTTTTGATCATTTTCTGACAGTGCTGAAAAAGTATGATATTTTCATGCTGGCAGTTCCCTTGTTCTTTTGCCAGGGGTAAAATCCTGTGCAGGCTATGTAAGTCTTTATTTGTTTAAAAGCTTTTGGGGAAGGGATGGGACTGGGCAGGTAGATGTGTGTATGAGTATGTTAAATGTTAGGAGGATATATAAAAAACATTCTTTGCATATGTAGAGAAATGAATTGAGCTTTTTGTGGTTCATTGTCCTGAGGGAGCTCATTACAGGTTTTGGTGAACAGTTTGCCTCCTCCATTTTACCTATCTGGTTTTTATAGTAAAAAAAAGTATTCTGTTACTCCAGAGATCTGTAAGCCACTATGTCAGTGCCATCTCTAGCAGAGCACCTTTAAACCTGGTCGTTTTGAATATGATCCCAGCAGTTTTGGTAGCCATGTGAAAAAGTAAAGATCTGTTTAATCCCACAACACCCTCTGGGTTTTGAACAGATGTGCCTATGTGTATCCACAGCTGTGTTTCAGTGTACCCTAGAAAACATACTCAAAATCAAAATCAGGATTATCTGCCACTGAGATGGGAAAAATTCCTTTAGCCAGGAGAAAATAACAGCAGTAGCTATTGTTTCCCACTGATGGAGTCCATTGAAGGTGAAAGCAAGAGTTCTTTTAACTGCAATCAAATTGTCCATTAGGAATCAAAAAATCACAATTTCAAAAGCGACTTTTAGATTTCTTTACATGGAAGATGATAGAACGCAGCTTTGTGAGGACTGTTAGGCTTGTAGTCATCTAGGGTCTCATGTTTTTTTATTTACTTCTAATGTGATGATACATAGATACTTGCACCCACTGAAGATATGGGGTAAGTTCGGAATTTCCCACAAATGGCTTTACTACGCTAAACAAAATTATTTAATTTTTCTACAATGTCTGATTTGTAAAATGTGTATTTATGAGGAATCAATAGCATTTAAATATCTGAGGTACAAACTCAGGTCAGAGCATCATATAAACAAAAATAGTGGATCCTTGCACTAAATAATAAACTATCTCAACAAGCAGGAAAAAAATAGTTTTAATATTTTCCTTTATTCCAGACTCTTACCTCTGACTCTGTAAACTGAGGCCTGATATATATTTGGGGCTATGTGGCGATTACATTTTAAGTTCAGAATTTCATTGGGGCTTGAAGCAAATTTTGAACTGTGGAAGATTTGAGCAAGAGAAATTGACTTTAACACTTGAAATAGCAAACCGTAAAATCACAAGTATGTTAGTCAAAGATCTTTGAGACTCTAGCGCTGGGAAGCAAACTACTTCACAAGTACAAGGATTTGCTCCATATTGAAAAGGTACCAGTTCAAGTTAAGCCTTTCTTTGCTTAGATACTTGTAACTGAAGTCTGATGTTTAACTGGTGTCTGACACAGATCCATTTATTTACTGCCTGTAACTTGGAAATTGGTGGTCAAACTTTAAAGTATTGGCATCAAATGTCAGACATGTTCAGTAACTTCTGTGTGCTGAGAATTTTATAAGTAGAATCAAAATCCTTGTGTGTTTTCCAAACTGCTTTTCTTCCCCTTTCTTCCTTTTTCATCAGAAAATAGCTCAGCAAGTGCTGTGAATATGTTATGGCTGTGTTAAACGTAAATGTCAAAAGATGTTCTGAAGAGTTACGTTGCTCTCAAATTACAGAAGTCTGCAGGTGAACGATGTAAGTCATGAAACAGTGAATGGCAAGTGGGAAGTTACTTCATTCTTTTGAGTGGTGCAATAAAGAAAACAGAAAGAAAATGCAGTTTGGAGGCCTGGTTTTCCTCAACATCCTAAAGTTCCATTGCAGAGTTCTTTGTCACACAATCTCCTAAAGCATACTTTTTGTATATAAAACATTCTGAAAGTATATATATTTTTTAATCCTTTTAATCAAATACATAAAATATCAATGAACGTACAAAGGATTAAAATCCTTGTGGAATTGTGTAACTAATTCAATTTATATAATAATGGGTGAAGTCCCAGAAAATCAATATGAAGTTTTGAAGAAGAAAATTTTTCACAGCTGTCTGCCTTTGTAATATTTATACAAAAGGCTGCTGTTAGTGGAGACTATACAACCAGTAATAGATACTGAAGGGGAAGGTTTCTTAATCGGTAAAAAGCAAGAGGTTATGAAGTCAGCAAAAGTAATTAAAGTAGTAGAAGTTTCTGAAGCCAAATGCAAGTTGTCTCTCTTGCACTTCCTTATTGAGTGAAAATTCTTTTCACTTTTGAGAAAATTCCACATTTTGCATTTGAGTATGGATTTGTATTTTGAAAAGGGCAGAGTAGCATCTCTTGTAATTCTAGCTCATGTATTTACTAAGAATGTGGTTTGACAGTATACTGTGTATCAAGAGTCTCTGATAATAACTGCCTGTCATGGTATTAGATTAAAATAACTTGATGTTTTTTGGTTTTCAGGATTTTTTTTGTCATTTTCTTTGTCTTCTCTTTTTACAACATGTTGATTAGAAGAAGCAATGTTATGCTGGCTAGAGAACACAGTAATTGTTACCTTCTTGCTCAGTAAAGCCCTAATTAGTGTGAATGAGCATGAAAAATAGATACTAAAATACAGTAGATAAAGGTAATACTGTGCCACAAGGGAAAAACTTTCTTCATTGTGACCAAATTCTGGCATATTTAAAGTATTAAGAGGATTAAACGGGTGAATTAAACAGTTGTGCTCTCACACACGATTTGCATTTGAAAAGAGGGACAATGTGATAGAGTTTAGGGGAGGAAATGGGTCCCAGCCTGCTGAAACTCTCTGCAGGGACAACAGAAATGATAATGGACCTATTTGGCTTCCTCACAAATGCTTTTCTTACCAAATCATTTTTAGGAGAGCAGCAGAAATGCATAAACATCATTAGATTTAAGATAGATGTATTTTAGATGTATTTTGTTACAAAGTGAACTAACCAAGCTAAATTACTTTTTAAAATAATGTAGTGAGTGCTTTGAGTATATATATGTATATATTTCTCTAATAATTTTGAATCTTGATTAACTTAGGACTATTGAGTGCTTTCTTAAAGGTGACAATTATTGTTTTAAAAAGCAGTATGTAAATTGCATGCTGTTATTGCAATATTTCTTTTTGATTTTTATTTTCTGATAAAATTACTTTCAGGTGCATGATACCTAAAGAGCATCTTTTCTCTCATGGTATAGCTAATCACTCTCTGTTTATTCTCTTTTCTCTCATTATATTTAGTTGCGGAATAGAATTTGAAATAAATATATTTTGGTTGCACTTACAGTTTTAGTTGGCTAAAATATGTGAAGTTGTTATCATCTTGGCTGCTTTTTCATTTGCATCTACAAATTTCTAGTCACTTCATAATTCAATTATTCATCTGTCTGGTGTGTTTTTAAACAAACCTCATAAGTTATTGTTATATACTCTGGACATTTTCAAGAAATAGCAGCTCTTCCTAATTCGATACGTACATATTCTAGTGTTCTTTACTTTTCTGATGCAAGTTCTAGTTCTTTAGCTTAGGTAGTATTTCCAGAAATACATTGTTTGCAGCTGAATACAGACTAGATGTTGGTTTTTGCCTAAACAAGTCACGTAACCTCTTTTTTAAAACTTTAAGAAATTCATAGTTGTGGACTTTCCACATCTGAGTCCTTCTGGAAAACTGAACAAGTGTAGGTCCCAAGGAAAGTCTAGGCATCATTGATGGGTCCATGACATAACACACTATAGAGAGTTTGTCTTCTTTTCCTGTGAAAAATGGTAAAACTTTGTAAGCAAGATGAAACTCTGCAGAGTAGTTTTAACTTGGCACTTCTGGATCACTTTCATTTAAACTTCAATTAGACAGGAATTTTGTATTAACATAGGCTGTGCTACCAACCTCTATTTTTAAAAGCAGATGTCTTTGAAGATATTTTAGTACTAATCAGGCATCCAGGTGGAAAGCTACAGCTTTCTGTTCTTCACCACATGAGATTTGATGAGAGCCTTTCATTCTACTGTCATTGAACAGGTAGGGAAGAGAATAGAAACTCTCCTAGTTAGGCTGAGATAGCAGGCTGAGATTTGTTTCCCTAAAGAAACGATGAAAATGAGTTGAGAATAGGGAAGGCTAGCTCTGTACCTTTACTGAACTTTCAGATCTTCTTAAACGTGATACTTCTGGCATGCTCTGCTCTGACAGGATTCAGCTGCATTGGGACTGCTTTGCATTTGTCTGGTGTTAGTGTGTTTTGCTCACTCAGCAGGTAAAGAATAAAGTTGCTCTAATTTGCTCCTAGCTGTATTTTTTTCCCCTTCTGCTTGATAAAAAAAGTAAGAGAATGACCTAAAGAAAAAGCAAGTAGAATTATGCTCACATGAGAAGACAATGCAAATATGACCTACAGTAGTCTTAACTTCCCTTTTGTAGAATGGCTTTAAGATATCATTTGATTATTTGGTATTATCAAAGAGGAGGGGAAAGAAAATGCAGGAAGTGTCCATCAGTGTAACATCTGATACTGCTCCCTAAAAAGAAGTGTTGAGAAGAAGACATGTATCACTAAGATAAAATACCTTTTGCAGCACTGAAAGAAGCCTAGAAGGCAGCTAATGCAGAAAATCGTAAACACAAGTCGTGAATTCAGAAGCTGATGACAGTGTCATTCCTGGGCATGTACAATTACCACTCTCCACTGGCTGATGTCTGGCTCAGTCTTTAACATGAATGAAACAAGAGATCTTGATAATCCAGCATTGCAATAATCTGACAGACAAGCCTGTTCCTAGCTGTTTTTGTGACTGTAAGGCTTTTTAAAGTCATTACTTTTCTGCTACTTAATTTTGATGTGAAAACTCATCTGAGAATACTTAAGGTGAGTGCCATGTCTTCAATGTGAGGGACTACTGCAGATTTTCAGACTGATGCAGTTATTCTCATGGCATTGCAAATCAGTATGACTGTGTAGTTTTCTTGTAAAGCAAGTTTGATGGGAAATACTGACTGTGTAAATCATCTTTAAATTGACCAGGGAGCATAAGATTCACATTTCTAAAACTACTTTTTTGAGTGAGTGTGGAGAAGGTAAGAGATTTCAGGTTTGATAAAACAAGAATAAGAGAAAGTAGCTTGAGAATCAGACAGTGGTAATTTTTCCATACATTATAATGAGCTCCTTCAGGGTTCTCTGGAAAAGGAGAGCAAAAGTCAGGGACTGAAAAGCTCTTGATGTCAGCTGTGGCATTACTCCATTTAAATTTATGCTAGTCACTTTGCTGTTAGCAAAATAACAAGCTATTTAAGTATTGTGTAGTGTTTATAAAGATGTTAGAAGTACTGTTCTTTTCAGAAGGACAGGGTGATCGTTTCAAAAAAAATTTTTAAAAACAGGTTTGTTTGTCTAGAAGGGTTAAGGTGGCTAAGCGTGATAAAAGTGGCAAGCCTTACAATTTGCAAGCAAAATGGCTATTTTCAGAATTTTCATATTAATTAATCTGTGGCATTGAGTTCTTCACACAGTATACAGTTAGGAATGGTACTATTTCTTTTCTGTTATTCTTTCCTCAGCTTCATTTTTCGCTAAAACATTGCTTGCTCTCTTCCAACTTCTTCCTGTGCACAAGTGAGCAATTCCTAAGTAATTCATTATTTGAATAAAATAATGTTTGTACAGGGCTAGCCAGAGCTATGACTAGTCAACACCCCGTCATCAGTAGTGACCAAGGTCCCAGACTAAGCCAATAGGGCAAACTGTTCTCAAAATTTCTAAAAATACTTAACAAAGAAACCCTTCCTCAATTTGAAATGAATGTTTGCTTCCTGACTTTGTCATGCATCTCCAGCATGAAATTGGACTAGTAGCTTAATTTTCCTCATACACAGCTTTTCTCTATCTCTAAAGACAGTTGGATACCCTTAGAAAATTGTTATGAAAATACAGCTAACAGTACTGAAAGTGTATTTGATAATGCTGTAAAGATCACTCAACAGTAAACACAAACTTAACCATCTGTCACGCAGCATGGGACAGTTTTCACTCTAAATGGTGTGCAGTTCAATGTAAAGCAACTTGAAATAATCCAGTTGAACATACTACAGAAGCTTGGATTTCATCTGTCACCTCTGCCACCACGGTCTCTTCTGGGCTACTAATTTATTTGCCTCTGTTTTTAAAAAAATTCTTTTAATGTGCAAATTTGAGTCTACTAATTTAAGTACCATCACAACCAGAACTCAGTTTGTTGGTAATTTAATAAAGCAGAATTCAACTTGGGACAGACCAGGCAAAGCAGAAGTAGCACAGCTGTTACTGTAAATGTCTGCAAAACATAAAAATGAGTGTGCTTGCTTAAATTAAATATGAGGTCTTGAAATCTTGTAATTGAAAGTTCAGCTTCTGTAATCGTACTGTTTATCCCAGATGCAGCTGACACATTCTAATATAGCCTGGGGAATTTGGAAATGAAGGAATAAGCAGGGAGCCAGACCAGTGTTGCAGTCAAGATTGAGTTATGTTCTGAACTGGAAACTGGAGGAGATTATAGATTGAAGTCCCAGAGTGTGTTGTACAGGTCACAAATTAATTAGCAAGGGAGTATGTTGATGGAATTGAATATATGGGTTTCATATCAGAGGGTTTGTAGTGCTAATGTGTTCTTAAGTCATTGCTGAATTTGGCAGGAGGAAGATAGGGCATAACCAGACTCTTGAGTCTGTGAAAATGAGTGTAGGAGATTTGCAGATGATTTGCCTTTATGAAACAAGATTTAAGATTCACAGTTTTGAGTTCCTATGGAATATCAGTGTAGTTAGCATGCAGGTCTACAAATTAGTTTCTTAATTAAAAGTCTTGGAGAAAACATTCATCAACTTGGAATTCAGTTCTAGGAAAAGAAAAATTCAAACTTTAGGCTGTGTATTGATGTAATTACCTGAAATCCCTTTGTTTTGCTTCTGCTTTCAGTTGAGCTGCCACTATTATTTGCTGTGAATCTTAATGTACCAGTGTTTACAGAAACCTTGGCCAACTAATAGAAGGACAGATGTTCCCTGCAGTTGTCTTCCAGAGTATCTAGTGCAGCCTATTTTTTATTTGAATAAACATATAAAATATCTTCTTGTGTGTGCAGCTAGCATTTCTAGAGATAACCCTAGCCCATAGTATGAATAAAATTAATGGTTCCATTGTTCCTGTCCCATGTAGAAAAAAAATTTCTTTTTCTTTCATTTTTACCTGTACTAAATACATATTTTTTGTTGCTTAAAAATGTATCTGGTGTTTTATCTGTCACTATGGTCCTACTATATGATTATGAGAATAAAATCTGTCCCTCAGAACAGTAACTTCTGAAGTTGTTTGCCTCAGATATTTTAATGTCCAAACAATTAGGCAGCACTGAAATGTTACCTTACAGCATTTTAGATGAGGACGAACGCTGGAACATCAGCTGCAGAGTATTATAAGTTAGATTAACTGTCACTGTTTCCAAGCAAAATCCATTTAATGGGTAAAACATTGCTTCCCTTTTTTTCTTAGATCTCTTTCTCCAGCAAGATCAGATTTAACATTGGAGATTCTCCTGATAAAAGTTACCATCTAGTGTTCATATATTGAAGAACTTGCAGACTTTATTAGAAATAATCAGTGCAATGGATGACAGATATCTTTTCCTGAAGACTGGAGTTTGGTGTACCCTATATTTGAAGTGATACAGGAAATCCTAGTTCTCTGTTTTTCAACTGCATTTCTATTTGCTGGTTTGAGTGTTGCAGGTGTTAGCTGATCAGCTCTGTAGGAAACATAAAACCCTGTTCTTTTCTTTTTTCCCCCCAAACAGAGGGTTTATTTTTATTACTTAGGCAGAACAGGAGAGACCATTGTAAAGCAAGATGGTGGGGTTGTGGGATTAATTTTTTTTCCCCCATGCATATCTGAGTTGCTCACTCAGCTCAGTAGAAGTGGGTATTTCAAGAGGGCCATTTAGGCTCTGTATATTGTAGTAGTTTTCTTGCTAGTGTGCGCACTCTGAATGTTTTTCCAGAGGTGTCTGCCTCAGGCTACTTAAACTTGTACCGGAATTAAATTCTTGCAGGTAGACATTGTTGGTACCACTCCTTTGTCTCTTAAAAAACTACATTATTGGTTGTTCCCACAGATTTATACAGCAGAATTTACCGAAGATGAAATTACATCAGTCTTGCTTCTGCAACTATGTATCTTTTTCTCCTGTTTAATTTAAAATCTATCTTTCAAGTTGGATAATGTGCTGCACAGCAAGGTGGTGCCACTTCACATTTCTTTTTTCTTTTTTTTTTTTTTTCTTTTTTTTTACTTTTTTTTTTTCCCTCCCTCCTCACTGAAGAAAGTAGTAGTAGTTTCTGTTTTGGAAAGAATTCTGTAATGGTCTTCAGTCATATGGAAGATGAGCATTTCTGCTGTCTTTGTGTTACGTGTCAGAGGATCAAGGGCAAGTTTTTTGTTGATTGTTTGAGGTGGAAACAATGGATTTAGTTACCAAGTTGCTTCTATTAAATAGATAATCAAATTTGCCATAGCAGTACTTAGTCTAAAATTGGTATACATAAAAAGAGACTCTTCAAAGTGGCTTTACAGAAATAAGGAAGCTTTTTCCCTACTGAAGACTATTAGAATAGAAATCAATGTGTAGGGAAGGAAGGTTTTGGAAAATGCAGCCTAATAGAACACCTCCCTCTGGTGGTAGATATTACAGAGTTTAGTCTGCTCTGCCACACGGTGAGCTGGAACCTTCAAGGCAGGGAATGCCTCTGCTACTGAAGAGCTAGGAGAACTTTTTAAAGAGATAGTGGAATTGCATATATGGTTTTCTGCCCCTGGAGCTCTTTGGGTATGATGGGGGAGGTTTGAGCTGCCTGAACCCCTTCCTTCTGAGTTTGTCAGGTAATTCATTCTTTCTCCTGCCCTCTTGCTGCCGGGATCAGTTGCATTTTGCCATTTTTGCTGGGCTGTAGGAATAGGCTCTATGGATACTTGTGCTTTAAGCAGAACAGCATGCACGAAACAGCTTCAAGGAATCATTTGGCTCATTCTGAAAATTTAATTAATCTCTTAGTTTATTCATATTTAGCTGTTTGGTTTCAATTTTATGTGCCAATCCTCAGTTAGCTTCGAAAGTAATGCCTGTAATTACTTGTATGTGAAACACAATTAGGCACCCTAACTGGAGGAGAAGGGTGGGTGTTAACTGTTTATCTTGTAGGGTATTAGTGCCAAGAAACAGATTATTTCGAAGATTTTTTTTAATAAGGTATGGGTTATAGTATGGGTTCAATCTATCAACCAGTGGCATGTGAGCTCCCAAAGAGGCTGTAGAATTGTTATTTCTAGTTCTGTTTAGGTATAACAAGAATGCTTTAAAATGCTTCTTAAAGGCATATTTTAGTTCCTTCTTTTTCATGCCCATTACACTTTGGAAAGTGTAGCAAACTAGCAGAATGTGTGAGAATAATATTTTTCATCCTTGTTTTCCTTTCTGTTTAGTAAGCATTTCAGGATGATTTTTCCTCTTATTCTTTCACAGCATAGTGAAAACTGCTCTTATCCCCCCCCCCCACCCCCATCTAGGCTGAACACCCAAAACAGTTTTAGCTTTATTTTGTATGTCATTAATAGAAGAACCTGTGAAACGTTGTAAATCTTCTCCAAGGTTCCAGGTGAAAAGCAAAAAATCTGGGATGTTTCCATGAGTAGGAGTCCTAATTCCCTGACTGGTAAATGCTTAGAAACAAAACTTTAAATGTGGAGGACTGGTTACAGAAGCTTGTTTTTATGTGCGGGATCCCAACATTACCAGGATTTAATTAATGTATTGTTCAAGGTCAGCACATCACTGCTGTGATTTGCAGGTTTATGCTTTGCTTCTGAGGACTCCCCTTTAAGCAATTCCAAACCTATTGTGCCAAATAACAACCATTTGCAAGCCAGAGCTCTGGAAACACCACTTTACTGTATCTGCCTTAACGTGATAGCACAGAAAGTCAGATCACATCAAATGACAACTCATGGATATGAGAAGCAGAAGGATTATTTTCTTCTTACACCTCTTTTTTATTGCACTTTGTCTTAATATGGAGATAAAGACATAGACAAGAGTGGGTGTTTTAGGCAATTTCAGCAATGATCCTCCAGCACTGACAGGCAGAAGGATCACTTCATCATCGTAAGAGATGCTTTAAGTTCTCACGTCTTTGTTATATAAAAATAAGGTGGATTGAGGAGAAACGTATTTTTCTGTGTTTTCCACTGGGGGGACATGAATGCAACATTCTGAGGAGAATCCTTTTCCTTTTCTACACTTCTGTGTTTTCTTTGCATTAAAAGAAGCATCAATATCAAAATAATCCGCATTTGTAAGGAAAAAAAAAACACACTTAAAAAATCCGTGAACTTCAGATACTAACTCAATAGATGACCTTTTTTTTGCAGCCATTTACAACATTTACATTTACAACATTTACAACAATTTCGAGTGTTGCAGATACTAACTCAATAGATGACTTTTTTTTGCAGCCATTTAGTACCAATTTTGAGTGTTGAGATGTGCTCCAGCTTTTTTCTTTGGGACTAATTGGCTAATAACAAAAATGGATGTTGTCTTTGACTTGAATTCAACACTTCTAATGCCTTCTTCTAAAAGACAGTTTTAATAAGAAATAAAGAAACTTTTATTAACTCAAAACTTCATCATGTTTTGTTGCTCAGAGAGAGGCCTAAGCAATGTTTATTTTATGTAGGCATTTGATGTCTGTGCATATTCATATTTGTGTTCCTAAAGGACTGGAAAATAAATATGTATATTTAAATTTCACTGAAAATAAGCATGGTATGCTTAAGTTTGGGCTTGGTTTCTGAGCCATGGTGTTCCATAGTCAAAATTTAATATAACACGGTTCTTTGTGGCAACCGCAGCTGGGAGAGTTCGCAGTGTTTGGGTGTTTGGATTCATAAACCTAAATCAACTTTTCTTTGCCCTTGAACTCCTGTTTTTTGTTTGTTTGTGTGTTGGTTTTTGTTGTTGTTGGCAGATTGAACACAACTCTCCAGCATTTCTATATGATTGTAGAATGGGATGGAGGGGATGGTAAGTGGGAGACTAGAGCTACTCCGTTGAGCTTCTAGACTCCTTGCGTAGTTAGTAAGCTCTAGAGCTTGGGGCTAAGGCAGAAAGGTGTCAGATGATATTTCAATGAGCTTTCTCACTTGTAGGATTCAGATTTCTTCATATTATTGGATTTTATTGAAGTCACAGATTACTCCTGTAAACTAACCATTGCAAAGTTGTTGCCCCAACAGCTGAGGACTGTCAGACTTGGAGTTTCCTCTCCACACATTCCTGTAGCTACTGCATGTGAAATGCAGGTGCATATTACAAGAAGCATCACAAGATGCACATTACAAGAAGGTTGCAGTAAGGTTGAGAAGAGTGGGATTACCCCACATACTTCACCATTCATTGCTTTGGTGGTAAAACCTAAATGGTGAGAAAATACTATGTCTTACTTACAGACACACATTTCAAAGGGTTTGGTTGGCTCTGGGGAAGTGAGGCCAGGAATGAGAGTGCCTGCTCTCCCTTCTCTTCCAGAACAGCCTCTGGGATGTTCAAAGGAAAAGAATCTGATGAATGAGTGATTCTGGGAGATGTTTTGAGAGTTTCAGTGTTGGTAGTTATTAAGGTGCCTTAACTGAAGATAAGGGAGAGGGAACTGATGAGTGGCTTATTGCTAAGCAAGGTTTAATCTACTGCAGAGGCTTCTTGTCCCTTGTGAAAATCCTGACAATCTGTGGCATAGTCAAACATTTGGGAACGCTTGAACCATAAATGTGACTATTATTGACAGAAAATGAGGCAAATGTACACTTTAATTGGAACCACATGAATTAGATTGGAGGAATTAATTAAAAAATAATAGACATGTGTCTTGAAATTGGAAGGTTCTCTCTAGATATTGAAAAGGGCATGGTAAGGTTACTTGAAAGACAGCTCCAGTATAAGAAAAGCTAATTGAAACATTTCTTTTATTAAAATAATAGTTCTTATGTGTCCAGGATAAATATGATTTGTAATTAAATTCTATCAGTTAACAATCCCATTTTCAAGATCTCTCATTTATTATAAACGCACCTTGAGAAGTTCAGTTCATTAGTGTGTTTCATAGGACTCACTGCTGTTGCAAAGTGCTTGCTTTATGGGTTCATGGGTCAGTTTTCTCCATGAGAACAAATGTTTCTTCCCCTTTAGGAGCATAAATTTTGATGTCTCATGACTCTGAATTTAGTTCAAACTTGAACATTTGCTAATCTGTTCAGTTTCATAAAGGGATACTAATACTAAAAGAATTCTAGTGATAAACATACAGATGTTTAGAGGAATAATAGAGGTGCATTTTTTATGGGTTGTGTTCTGCTCTTAGTCAGTTTTATGCTTACATTTTTGAGCATTTTTTAGAATTGTCTCTTCTGTTGTCACACATTTTCCAAGTTGTCTTTGAGAGCAAATTCTACAGATCACAGCTGCTTATATGTTTTCCCTGGGTACTTTTAAAAATTTTTCCTATATTTAGTTCTATCTCCACTCTATTACTCTTAGATCATGTTAAATGTTTGTTCTTCTTAAGTGCCAGATGGATCTTCCAATTATGCTGCAGCATTTTACTTTTTCTGAAGTGGTGGAGTTCCTTGTCTTGTTTCTTGGAGTTGGTAAAATTGTCGTGACTGCCATCTTTAGCAGAGAAGCACGTAAGAGTCCTCGGCCATTTGCCCACTCACTTGGTGTCTCACTACTAGTCCATTCTGGTATATGTCCTTCCTAATGAATACCCACTCCACATGTCATTGAAAAATAAAATATTTCTTGCAGTCATGATGGAGTGGTTGCTTTGCTTTCCTCAGTTACTTGAATTTCATGCTTTACACTTGCATTGGTCTATTATCAATATACATCAATATACTTTATCAATATACTTTGATACAGATTCAAGAATGCATAAATTGTCAATTAGTTGGGTATTAAATTGTCTTCACATCCTAGTTTTACCAGATACAGGTGTTGTATAAGCTAGCCCCTCACTGGTTCTAGGTTTTGCAATGTAACAGTATTCTTCTCCAGAGTTTTCTCACTGTATGTGCTCTGTAATAAATGAAAGTATGAATGCTAACTGTGGCCCTGAGGGATTCTCTAACAGGAGATTTAAAGTAGATCATTAAAATAGGAGTTTACTCTTCATGGCTTCAGCACTTCAGATCCTGTAATGACAGTCAATAACATTTATTCTTTTTTATGTTGGTGAGTTTTATAGAATAGTGACATTTTAGCTGAAATATTGTAAGCTTGCTGCTTTACAAAACAATGGGAAATGTGACACAAAGGTACAGAAGTTTTCAGTGACCTTGTTCCTGGTCTGTACTGAAATAGCTACAGTAAGCAAATTGTTATTATCAGGCAGAGCAAGGAGTGTTTGTTCTGTGGGGAAGCCACTCTCACGGGATACTTTCTAGAGGGTAATGAGATTCGTATTTAATCAATTAAGGATTTCACAACTGCTTTGGAAATGGTGGGATCATATGCTGTAAAAAGGGCAATTTTTTTCATACCTGTCATGCAATGTGTTATAAACCTGGTTAATACAGTTGCTGTAGACTCTTCTGTACAAAACTGCATTTTCCTTCCTTAAAAACATGTCTGCGTATATATTAATGACCTGGATCTTAAGTTGAAGGTCATCTGTAACAATGTTATGCTTGTTGTCTTGCTAGTCTTTGTTTATTAGATATTCATGAATTTTCTTGCTAAATAATAGGCAAAATCTGGTAGTCAAATCTAGAGCTTCATATGTAGCTTGGGGGAGGAATCATTTTATTGAGCCAAGGGAAATAAGGTTTATTATGGAATGTCATCTTTAAGCAAGGAGAGTCTTTTTGGAGAGAAAACCAGCTCAAAACACATCATTGTCAGACTTCCTGGCCTCCCACCCCTCAAAAACCCAACCAACCAAAACAAACAAAAACCCCACAACAAAAATCCACCAGATTAAATCCCCAAAATATTAATAAGGTGTTGCAATTTTAAAAAGTATAGCAATCATAAAGGATAACTTAGCATAAAGAACTCATTTCAGTTTTTCTTCATGAAGAAGAAAAGCCAAAAAAAGAGAAAATGTTGTATTTATGAATAAAACCCCTAAGAGCTGAATAGCTCTCCTGTATCATATGTGCTCATAATTCTAAATAAAGTTCAGTTTTAGAGAAAATCACCTTTCTGGTTTTTTTTACTGTTTGTTAATTCTTTCAGTACTTTGTACTGTGAAAGCAATGAGATCTGCTGATAGCTCATATAAGAATATACTGCAATTGTTATTTTATACTCTTCAGTCTAGCATATCTTATTTATATATTTATAAATACAATTTACTATAATTAATGCTTACCTCTGATTCCTTTTTATGATGTTGTCATTTCTTAATGCAAATGCTTGTACACATTCTATGGTGCATTCCCCTAATAGCTGGATACTGTGCTTATTCTCCAAGTGGACTAATGCATCTTTGTCTGTGTGTTATTTAAAAAGAAAAAAGCTAAAAGTTCTCTTTCCAAGTGAAGTTTTATTGCCAGACCATTATTGGAGCTCTAGATTCAAGTGTGTACTGAAAGGGAAGGTTTTATCCATTTTACCTTAATTTATTATGCAAAATGTAGTTATGTATAAATGACACTGGAAATGCCTTCAGTAAGCTATGAACCACAGAAGTCAGTGAAGAGTTCTCAATAAGTAAATAAAATCTTTAGGACTTTCAGTACTAGTCCCTGGTCATATGTGAACAGTTTCTCTGTTCTCAGTTCTGTGAACAGATGCATGAAGAAAAGAAAAAAAAATGCAGTAACCTAAAGATTTCACAGTAGCAGTTTCAATGTCATAACATTTGTGTTACTTCCCATAGAGTACTCTGAGAAAGCAGTTTCTTTTAGTTGTGGAACTGTTTCCCGAGTACACTACAGTAAGTCTGTTATGTACATTGGGTTGCTGATGGACTAGAGACATTTGATGTTATGCTAACACATTAATTTATGCTCTGTAAAAGAACGAGTTGCTCTGGGAATAAAAACCCTGCAGATTGTGCATTTATTGCAGTGTAAGAAGCTAACACTCTCCAAATAACCTTTCTGCTAGTTCACATTACTCTGTTATGGGAACTGTAGGATTGAAGAGTAAGGAAATGTGATATTTCCTATCAGTCAAAAAAATTACTTTAAATACTTTAATTTTCTCCTCTGAGCATGCTATTTACTCTGACACCTCTTCCATAATGTATTTGAATGAACTTATTTCTTTTTAATGGAAACATCTGTTATAGGTCAGAAATATGAATTGTTTGTAACTTAGACCCTCAAAATAACCCAAAAGGAGATTTTCAGAGATGGTGTGATTTCTTATCATAGCAGGAGTGCAAATGAGGAAACAGTCTGGCATAGTATTAAGTCATTACATGCAATACTTTGACATGCTTGTCTTTTTCAGAAGAAATGCTTTGTGATATGCTGATACTGTTCATACTTGCCTTTACCTTAAGTTTCAACTGATCATAATCACAGAAGTTACCAGAAGCTATGAAGGGTCATTCCCTGATTAGCCACAGAGTCCTTAGTTAAGCAGAAGTTGAGGACTCAAGATTTTCTTGGGTATTTTGTTGGCTATTGATGGCTGAAGAAGACTAAGTACTGGAATTGGGACTGTCTGATTTCTTGTGTCACAGAATCAGGTGTTTTAGGTGGTGGAAAGGGTTGGATGTCCTAAATACTTCTTCTTGAGGCAGTGGGTGGAATGAACATGCTGGGAAGACAGGCTCTTTCAGGTTGCTTACCCTAACCTGGTAATAGTAACTGGACACCTGAACTTGCAAGTTTTAGGGCTGTGCAGAAGGTGTGATTTTGTGTAGCAACTCCGGTTTTATGGGTTAGAATCAGAAGTTGTAAAGGCAATGGCTTTCGTTATTAATATTATTTTACTAATAAAAATGGGCAAAAGATTGTCCTGCAAAAGAACTTATTACCTGAAGTCTGGAAACAAATGCAACTTCTTGCCTTTCTTTTAGTCTAAGCTATTAGAATTTATTGTATATATGGAATATGATGTGTTTGTATCATTATTCACATAGTGGTTGTTTTATTTACAAAGCAATACTAAGCAAGAAAACAAAAATAATGCTCTTAGTATTAATATCCAGTGCATGAGAGCTCTGGTTGAGATATTCTGTTCTTGCTCAACTATTTGAGATACTGGGTGTGTAACCCTTGAACTCAACAAAGCAAAAGGATTTTGGAGCTTGACTGACAGCTGCTTATTCCTAGCAGCTTTTCTCCCATGCAGTAGTAGTTTATTGAATGTATTTCATGGATTTTATTGATAGATCTTTCCTTCTACTATTCTTGCTATGCAGGAAATACCAAATTTTCATGTCTTATTTTGATTCTGACTCTGCCATATAGTTAACAACAGGATACTTTGCAGTTTAACAAGAAAAACCCCACCACAGCCCCCCTCAAAAAATCCCAAACCAACCAGCCAAAAAGCCCCAAAAATCAAAATCACTAAATGTGAAGGCAGTGGAGAAAGGGAGACAATGTCGAGAAGAAAAAGAAAACATCTTTTCTGACAAATGGAAAAGGTTTGTGTTAAAAAGTGCAATGATGCATTTCATTAACTAGGAAAGGGCAATGTGGGTTTGATGGATTTTTGGTCACCCTTGTGCATCTTGGCACAGATTTTGCTAGCATAGTGAAAGTCTCAGTAAAAATGAAAAAAAAATTTAAATTAAAGTGTTTCTCATGCTTTTCCAATTAAATAGGAACTTTTGCAAATGGTGATTAATGTCTTGCCAACTCTTGTTCTGGTTTTTCCTTGTTGAGATTATTAGGCAAGGTCATTGTTCTGTCAACAGAATTGCATTCTGATTTTAATTGGAATAAAGCTTACCTTTCAAAACTTGCCAGGGTCCTGCCTGTATCATGTGTGTATTTTTGTTTTATTTGTTAAGCAGTAAAGGCTTAACTGGATTTATTCAGGCACAGCTCTCCTGGAAATGTTGCCAACTTTTATGGCACTTATGAGGAGAACAAGGTGATCCGCAAGTTATTTGTGTTAATGAGAGTCCCTGTTGACAGAAGCCAAATGCCCCCCCCAATACATGGAAGAAATACAAGGCAGCTTCTGTGACAGTTCTTGTGTTTTGGGCTCGTGAGATCATCAGTCTTAAGGCTTTTCTCAAGTACTCCTGTCTGTAATGAAGAAGGGGTAAAAACAGGGGTGGGAGGTGCTCTTGGGTTCCACTCAGCTGAGCAGGCTAAAACTTTTGTGAAAGTTAATTGATTTGCAGTCTGAGTAAAAGTTAGTTCTGAACAGGAGATTGTGGGTTCACGGAGGCAAAGAGCATTTCACTGCCATGGTGGATTTTGCTGCTGTGGCAGCTCTGAACTGTTACAAGTGCTGCAACTGCCTAATATGGCTGGTGCAGAAAAGTGCTTGAAGCCTTTTTGATTGCACAAACACACAAATAAAATCCAGACGCCAAATTTCGGTTAAACTTTGCGGTAAGTAGTGAGGCCTGAATAGAACATCTTCCTGAATCCTGTAACTCATCCCTGACAAAAAGCATCCCACAGGTTTTTCAGAGCTGTATTGTGGAGGTGGATGATTTCCTGTCTGCCACCTCCTTCCTCCTCCTCCTCTTCCTCCTCCTCCTTCTCCCTGGCTGTGAGCTTGTTCCTCTCTTATCTGGACTTCTGGCTGACTCTTCCACGGCAGAAGTTAAAGCTTAATTTTTCTGGCAAATCACTTAAATCCTAAATCAGCATTTAGGGACTGTTTGACTGTAGTGCTTCCCAATCCCAGTGAGTCATGTTGGCAGCCTGTGTTTCTAACATATCATCATCTGCAAATATTTATAGACTGCTCTGTTTTCTTCTCTGTCGTGACATAATAACGAGCAACCAAATATTGATTCATCTGTGTATTTGTATATTGAATAAATTCTAACCTTGTATGTAATTTTAAAAAACTGTACTTAAATACCATGTGGTGGTGCACTTCAGCTGTCGCTTTACAAGGAAGAGGTGAGAAAACTAGACTTTAAACAAACCAAAATTTACCTGGTTGGGAGGTGTGCTTCTCAGAGGTAGAGTGTGCCAGACTGAAATCCAGTAGTGGAGCTGGTAGGCTAATGCTATAATCAATCAGATATCAGCACTCCAGATTTGGGATGAAGCTTTCAGTGGGGGATTTGCACTTGAAAATATTTCCCCTCCAACCTGAATCTGGTTTGGAGGCAAGGTAAGTCTGAAGGTGACATGTGTCAGACACATGGGATTTGGACTGTGGGGGCAGTTTGGAGACCGGTGTGGCTTGGAACTTGCTGATAAAAAAAAAAACCAACCAACCAACGTAACAAAAAATCCCCCAAAAAGCAAAACAAAACAAAAACCCAAACAAGCAAAAAAAAACAACAACCAGAAAACTATGAAGCCAGAATGTTCGTACACAGCTTTAATGTATTTTAGTGATTTACTTTCCATACCTAATTCTCTGCTCTTAGATCAGTGGGCGACTTTTAGTAGAAATGTTGGAGTCAGTGAGGAAGGAGGAAACACCCCAACCTTCCCCCTACCTCCTTCCACACAGTCCCCCCCAAATCCCCATCAAACCAGTGATGCAAAGGCAATCCCTCACCAGCTCCCTGTGCTAACCTGGAACTGTAGCTGTCTACACCGGCTTTGCCAAAACTGTTACTGGTGGGATTTTATATAACAGCAGTGAGAAGTGTAGCATTTCCATAGTGCTGTACTACAGGCCTTGGTTCTTCCCTCACTGGATGTTTGCTCCAAGCGTTTCTGTACATGCTTTGTAAAAATTACATGCTTTTTAAAAATTGTACTATGTGCTGTGGTAAGCTTTGAATGCTCTGAAATGGCTGGGGAAACAAGACCTTTGTGTAATTCCGAAAATGTTTTTTTTCCAACAAATAACTTTCAAGATATTTTAAATCTGAAGTAAAAATTTGAAGGCTACTGTTTGTGTTTATCGAAGTGATGATACCTGTGGCAGTGTTTTGGGCTTAGTTTTGTTACATGCAGGTTTTTGCATAAAATTTGATGATTAGACTGAGCAAGTGTGATGACATATGAAATCTTGGTTTTGATAGATTTCCAGAAGAAACAGCCAGACGATGACTCTACTCCCAGCACAAGCAAGAGCCAGTCAGATTTGTTCTCTGGGGAAACGAACAGTGACAACAGCAATACCTCTCTAACCACGCAGGCCGCTAACTCCAACCAGCAACTTTTGACAGAACTGAATGTAACTTCACCGAGCAAAGAGGAATGTAAGTGCATGAGTCCTAAGTGAAAGCAAAGGAGGCATAAACATTTTGCTTTGTTCTCAGGTTTATGTTTCACTGACTCCCTCTGGAAGTAAATGGCCTGGCTTTTGGGGTGAAGGGAAAGGTTAGAAGCTATTCACAAAATAGACATTGATGGCTTTAACTGAAGAACAAATAGGAGTTTTTAACTAACTTTACAACCATTTGATCTGTGGGAAAGAATTTAATTGTGAGAAACTTCTCCTCACATTAGTGGTAAATTGATATGTATGTTCTAGCATCAGCACCAGTATCTTGTGAAATTTGACTTTTAAACATGTTGGTTTTTTACTACTGCAGTTGCACATAGCATTGGCTGTAATATATACTTGTCTGGACTGCAATTTGCATATAACTTGTTTTGTGTGGTAATTTATCTATTATTTCATGACCTCTCTTTTGTCTTTATTGAACTGTCAGGCAAAAATTCTCCCTGAAGGTAAGTTAAAATGCTTAGCAAACACAGTGAGATAAAGTTTACTTTTAAATTATTCTAAATCTCTGTATAAAGTTCATCTTGCATCTAATTTATTGAGTTTTAAAATCTGCATTCTACAACCTAAGCTCCAATGTGTAATTTGTAGCTTTATTTTTCTCCAATTGTAGATTTATTTTAGAAGGTGCTCTGTGGAGAGAAACCCCCTTGAGCTGAGATTACTTTAGGTAGCGGCAAGTAAATAGATCTACACATTGCAAGAAAATGCTTCTTCTTTGGTAGGAAATTTGCAAGAGTTACTCTGGTTCTTGAACATTTAGGCAACTGCTGGAAATTACAATGTTGACAAAGTACTAGGACTAAAAAGTCTTGCTTTCAGTTGTGTTAACTATTTGCATAGGATGGTTTTGCTGAGTCGTCCAAGTATTTATTCTGTTTACAGGTATGAAGAGTTTTTAATTATGCAGGTTGGCTGTGGACAAAGCATAAAATGTCATTTTGGGATTGTGTTTTATTAGACTAACTAAAGTAAAACTTTTAAACTGTGATGTTGTTATCTAACTGTATTGGAGAATATTGTCAGAAATACAAGTGTTCAGATGTGAATGTTCTGTAACTAGTTCTTTTCATAAGACTAAACTTGCCACGTAACTCTTGTCTCTCCTTTGCATATGTGGTTGCTGCTGACCACCCTTCCATCTCTCCCTTCTGTTCAGTGCTTCTTCAGGGGAAACCTGTAGCCTGCTGTAAGAACAAGGCCTTAAAACAAGCCTCCTGGACAATTCAGGAAAACACATTATGCTTCAGCAACACATTTGGGCCTTCACAGTGCAGGGGACTTCAGCACCCCTGCTTGCTTATTAGCCAGTGTCACAGGGTGCTTCTGTAGTGCTTATTGGGTCAGCTTTTCTGAACATTTGTTCAGGTAGGAATGAAATTGTGTTACAGCAAAGTGTTCCTGTTGTGACTCAGAAAGATTTGGTAACTGGGAAGGTGATTACAGGGATGGGAGAGAAATTAAATAGTGTCCTTCATCCTGAATTGCTGCAAGCTTGTGAGCGTACACTGAACATGATGGATATTAGGCAGCACAGCCTGCAGAGCATTTGAAAATATTGCCTATTAAAAAAGCTCTCTTTATGACTTCCTGCTGGGGTGTTTTAAAGTGAAATAGAGTTGAGAGATTTATTTACAGCTCTGCCTTTTCTCACATCCCCACTACCTCCTTAATGAAGCTTAATATAATTTGTTAGAAATAATTATATACAGATGGAGATATTCTGATGGATAATGACCTCATTGTGCAAGGTTCTTTCCTTTAATGAGAAATACCCAAACTTATATACATCTTTTTGATTTTAGTTTGAGGGTGTCTTTTTCTGTGCAATGTTTTATTTATTTTGCAGCATATTCTGTAAAGTATGCACTACTCTTAGTACAGCTGTGTTCTTAAAAGACTGATATGCACTGCCGTGTGATGACATACAGCTCTGTTCTGTTCTGAATAGAATTGTGGTAATTCACCAGAAATCAGTTGTGTGGCATCACTGTGGTAATTCCTACCCAAGTGTGGGAAAATTGGTCTAATCGGGGAGGATCCTCATGTTTCATTCCACTCACCTCCCTTTCCTTTCAAGATATTGAGGAGAGTCTTGGATGAAGGCATTTGCTGCAGTACTTGAGTGCACAGGATAAACAGAGGGGACAAAATTGCAGCAAGTAGTTTAGGCAATTAAAGTCATTCATGTTACAACAACTGAAGAAAACCATAGAAATCACATGTGGTAGGATTCATACTCTGTATCAGAGAAAGTGGAAGGGTTTTTGTACTTGTTTTTAAATAGCCATTCCTTTTTTTAACACAGAATGAATGATATAGGAGAAAAGTTCCTTGGACTGTATTTTGCAGGAGTTTAGTTTGGCAGTATGCAAGTATTTGTATGTTTTCTTGTTACTGTTTCGATTTTATGTGAGAGTTGCATTTGCATTCCTGAGTGTCTTATATATACAACCAGGTTGTAGTGGCTTTCCATCTCCCCCCAGTCTCAGTTCTGAAGAGTTACCACAATGGCTGCTGTGCCTATTAATATCTCTCCCCCTTATAGATGAAAGGTAGTTCTCAATATTTTATTTACAGTCAACAAAAATGGGTTAAAAATTTATACTCAGAGACAGTGGAACAACTTCAGTAATTTTTTCCCCCTCCTTCACATATGTTTGATTTTTTATGAAATATTACTGATTACTGACTTTTCAAAAATGCTGTTAAAAGTGGGGGGGGGGGCAGATTCTATGGAATTCTTTTCTTTTCCCCCCTCCACATACACTTCTTCAGTTGCCTGTTTCTATCTAGAACCTTCAGGTCTCACCAGTTGCAGTAAATTTTCTGAAATAAACTTGCAGACAAAGACTAATATTGATATTAGTATAGCTCTAGTTAGTCTAGATCTGCATGGATTTTACTCATCCATTTCTTAACATGTAGTTAAATCAGTCTAACTTTTGTTCTGCTGCTGTTATATGTGCAGATAAGTTTCATCTGTTCTCATTTTTCCTTCCATCTCCTTCTTTCAGTTAGGAGGTCCTCATGGTAGTTATTTCAGTATCAGTCACTATACCAGCCAGTTGCTCTGTCAAAGATATCCTTTTCATATTGGTTGGGCAAGGTTTTTGATTATTTTTAGCAGACAGGAAAAAATGGATTTGACAATGGCCCTCACTTCTCTCTGTCCCTACCTTCAGCTACCAACATTCTTTAAAAAAAAAAAGCAGCTTATTAAGCAAGGTTCTATGTATTTTGGTAAAGAAAAGGTCACACCGCACATGGAATAATTTTGCTTAGTTTCAGGCCTTCAATGCTTTTCTTTGGGGCTGTCACATCATTTTTCTGTCACTGTGTGAGCAGAGCTAAAGCTGGTTCTGTGCAGGTTTGAAATTAACTGTGTTGTTATGTGACAGGAGAAATGTCACTGTGAAGAACACTGACTCTGGCAGCTTGATCAGATTTGGTATTTCAGTAGTTTTCGGCTCCGGTTGACAGGATTTTATTTTAATTGTGTGCTTAACTTTTCTTGGCCTTCTTGAATAGCAAGAACCACAATTGAAAAAGGACAAAAGGATTATCTGATGTTTCTAGAAGAGTTAAATGCTCTTCATTCCTGCGTTGAAGAATTTATAGGAAGATAAACAAACATCTGAGCTGCTGCTGTGAATGTCAGAAAATACACTGGAGATTTCAGCCCAGAAAGATGGTGATCATCACTGACCACACCTTACCTCTCTGTGTGCTGAATTTTATATGCCCAAATACAAAGGTATTTCACGACTGGATGTCTGAAAATTTTGGCTAATTTTTGTATACCCTTCAGAATTTGAGCCATTGCACATCAAAACTAAGTGTTTGAAACATCTTTGTCTCAAACATTTAAATTTGCAAGATAAGGTTAGAAGAATGCTTTATAACATTGTTTATTTTATTAAGCATTTGTATGCACTGGAAGCACTGAAATACCGCCAATCACAAAGTAATTTTAATGAAGTTAATGTACATTAAGTGTACTAGTCCTGAGACAAAGAAGGCTTCTATAAAAGATACCTGGCAGAAAGGTGAGAGATTGTTTTTCCTACTGTATCTATTGGATGTTTATACACTGAATTTCATTGCTTGTTGAAGCATGACTGTGTGAAAAGCCACATAGGCTATAGCACTCAAAAAGTAATGGTATTTTTTCTCTCTGGAATAAAATAAGAATATATGTCATTTTTTTCAACATAACTTTATGAAAAATGGATAAACAAGTGTGTTCTTTCTTTGCTTCTTTCTTGTTGAATGGCCTTTTCTCTGACACTATGCAAAAGGTTTCTACCAATTTATAACAAGTTCATGGTTTTTGCATTTTGCCTGGGTTTGTGAGTAGAGTCCTAGATGACAGCTTTGCTATGTATCCTCTGAAAATCCTCCATATTTTGAATTATTATGATGACATCCTTAACTGCAATTTGTGCTTTTTAAGTAAGGACTGTGATTTTTAAAATAACAGTTGTTTTTGGATGTTATTCATTGCACACTTTTGTAAGTGCCCTGACTTTGAGAATTCAGCTGTATTTATTGCAGTAGGAGTTTTGTACATCCTGTCTTGGTTTGTTTTGGGGTTTTTAAAAATTGTTTTTCTGGGAAATGGGGACTGTATTTTTGATTTGTTTTGGGTTTGGTTTGGTTATTTCCTAATTCAGTCAATGGGGAACTTTGTTTTCTGGATCATCTCTGACTGAAAGTTACATGCATACCCACTTCTTAAATGTATAAACAGACCAAGCTAGCTGCCTGTTTTTGTCTTGTCAGAAATGGTTGTAGAAGGTAATTTGCTTTGTTGCTAACCTGATTTATTTTCATACCCACTTTGTTTTTTCCTCTGATTCAAAAGAGAACTGATAAAATTGTGCTGGGCTACAATGAAGGCTACCTGACCCACGTGACCCAATGTTAAATTAAACTTGTACCCAAACATAACTGAGAAACCTGCAGCTGGGTGATGGTGAATAATTCTAATTTTCTTTATCAACTCACAAGATTGTCATGTGTTCTTCCTCATTGTAGTCAGTTTTGTGTCTTGCATCAAAGCAAGAGGGGACACACCTCTGGTACACAATATGCACCTGGCTTTTTTGATCTTTATAGGCATCTTTCGGTTTCTATGCCACAGAATAAGAACTGGCTATTTTCTCAGGCTTTTGCTTTTATTAAATTAGATAATAGTAAAAGTTGTTTTACATTGGGGTGTTTTTTTTTTTTACCTTGTTTTCATTAGAGGCTATTTACAAATAGTCTTTTGGTACTGTTTTTAATGTTAAAATTAACTCAGTTTTTTGGTTTGATTATCATTGAATCTGTTTTTTAAAACATTTATCACAAAATAGATATAATCTAATATCAGTGCAAACACTTTTTCTTTGGGAACTTGTAAGAATGCTTTCAAATGTAAAACCATGTTGAGTTTTGGGCTATTTGAGTTGTCTTCTGAGAAATGCCACTAGTATTAGGTGCCAGTACTAAACATAAAGGCAGTTAGAAATTTGAATTAAAATGTCATCATCGTCTTTTCTTCAGTGAAGACCTTTCTGTAAGTTTCCATCTATTCCCTACAGTCTCAGTTTCATATAAAGAACATATCTGTGTTTTCTAACAACTTAAGCAAAGATCTGGCACAGAGTTTTATGAAATGAGCACTTCTTTCCATGTCTGTGGTATGATAATTTTGAAACATAATGAAGACCATGAAAGTAATACCACTGTTAATTATTCCTTCTGATTTATAGTCACTTCACATTGCAGAGTAGAGAGTGTATCCTAGCGTCCCATTTATTAGAGTGAAAGGACCCCATGGAACACGAAACAGAAACACAGTCGCATAAGAAAAATGTGGGTTAGAGCTGCACAGCTATTGAGGTTAAATAAAATTGTTTATAAAAATGTAATTTAACTGCTGGTTTCAAAACATTTTTTACAGTTCAACTTACACAGTTTCAAAACACATTTTACAGTTCAACTTACACCTACAAAGTAGGAGAATATCACTTCTATTACTGAGGAAAAACAGGCAACAAAGTGAGACAACAGTAGAGAAGAAGGTGGAATCTGAATCCTGTCTCCATTTACTTCGTTACAGTTGTGAAATTTACCATCCATTCAGCAACAAAGCAGTCCAGGTTTCATTTCCTTCTCCAAAAGCTTCATGTAGACAAAAATCCACAAAAGTACCTAAAGGCAGATTTGTAAAATTAGATTTTAACTGTTCAGTAATGGCATCTCTTAGATGACCATGCATCTTGCCCATTCTGCAGCAAATAAGCAGTTCATAAGTGGTATAAAGTTCTTTTGCCTTTTTTCCTGAAAGATAGCATCATCTGTCTGTGCAGACTGGACTTACAGATTTATGTTCCCATTTGTTTATGTATTGGTGTTCATAATCAATGACTATCTTCAGACTCAGTTGTGTAGATTAATTAGATTATGTCTCTCCCAATTTGGGAAATGTACAACTAGGTTACTAGTTTGGACAGGTTTCCCAAGGTGAGTTCTTTCTTGTATTGCAAGTAGCCATGAAATTGTTCCTGTCCTGGCTAGAACACTGCTGTCCAAGGAAATTCAGCTCTTACTTATTACCTTATTCCAGCCTGTTGCATTCAGGAGGTCAGTGTGGCTCACGTGGGGAGGAATCTTGACAGTACCAAAAGCTCAAAGTGGAGTTCCTCCGTCCTTACGTTACTGTGGTCGAATGTTATTGAGCTTCAGGCTCCTTCACTTATTTTTGATTTTTGTTCGTTATCTGGCTTGCAGTTTTTGTGGTATCTGAAATCGTTTCAATGTATTACTGTAATTTAGACTTCTACTCATGTGCTAACTTAGTTTTGCTCCATTCTGCAGCTCTTTCTCTACATAGTAAGTACTTCCAAGTACTGTTCAAATCCACTTGATGTGTGTACTCTGGGCTCAAACTTGGTGCTTCTTTGAACAGCAAGAAGAGGGGGTTAAACACCCTTAGTATTTAACTTTCTTCCTGCACAGGAGGCTCTGACTGAGTGGAGTCACTTCAATTTACAGACTTCAGGGAGGGGAAACAACACGTTGCCCCAACTCAGGGATGTCCTCAGGACAAATTCTACTTGGCAGCAGTTAATGTAGTTCAGGAAGGGAGGTGGACAATGCAGAAGGGCATTCTAAAAGACTGTTTAAACATACAGAATTTAGAATAGTGTACAATAGTAAATAATAACAATATTTATGTATTCATAGAAATATAAACAATAGATACAATTTTACTGCTTTGGATTACTTAGAGAAATTGGGTTTGAATTTGTCTTTCTAATCAATGTATTTTGAGTACAGCTAACAGTAAGTTATGGAAAGCTATGGATATCAGAAGCCAAAAAAATAGCAAATACATTAACAAGACCTTTTGTATTAATATATGATAAGGTTTGAGTAAAAGGATCTTGTTTTGTCCTTTATTAATTCTGTGTTTGAATTTTCAAACTTGAGAATTCTCAAAATTCTCACAATTCTTCTAATTTCTTCAGTAGCTTTTACTATTTTTCCATTTATAATTGTCTTCTCTTGGGATTACATTATCTCTGGGCAGTGGCTGCTTTTGTTTGAAAGAGAGTTGCAAATGTCAGAAACCATACACTGGAAAAAATAGGAGCAGAAGCTGTTGTGTTATCTGTTAATTGGATATAGAGTAGAAAGATATTTCTGTTCTTCCATTTTAATGTCGTGTTTGTGCTCAGCAAAAAGAGCTCTGCAGCCTTGAGGATTATGTTAGAAGCTAGACATGTGGCCTTTCACTGTGCACTGAAGTGTTTTATGTAGCACAGTTAAATAACCTTGAAAAACTTACTTTTTTGGTCATGAAGGTGTAGATACATCCTGAATCATGCAAAGTTATAAGCCTACCTTTGTGAATAACCGAGATGGACTGGTGTTCTATTGTTAAGATTTCCCTTTTCTTTCTCACACACAGAATTTCTGTCAAAGCTGTGAGGAATACAGTGTCCTGTTTCAAAGAGTACAAAGATGCCTGAATTAGCAGTTATGTATACCAAATGATTCCACGTCGTGGCTTCCACATAGAACTGCACAGTCAAGCCCGTAGCACTGAATTATGCATGACATTTTTAATGGTGGAACAAAAGGAGCAGCAGAAGGAAATGCTGCAAAGTGCATGCTGCCTTACTGGTTATTAGGCACTAGTGTACATGCATGCAAATCCCAAGATATTTTTTACTGGAACTCTGGTGCTGTGCTATACAAATCAAAGCTGTATGAAAGCCGTACCTAATGAGGGAAGAATAAATAACAGAAAAACTCTGACATAGGGAAGTGCAGAATGCATACCAACTTAATATACTTTAGAGAGTGAGAAATAAAGTTCTTATATTTGGCTGGATGCTGAAAGTATCAGCCAGTGTAAATATTTACTGTACAATAATTGAAAGGATTAGTCTTATTTGTTAGTCCACAGTGATGATGCCTCTCACTGTCTATTCAGTGAAAACTGGGAGAATGTAACTAAAATTATTTACAGAAGAGCTGCTGCATTTTAAGAGGCAGCTGCGTCTAAAGTCAGTTCATGGAAATTCCATCATACCCTGTTGATTTTATTGCTTACAGATATCCTATATTGAAAGCAAATACGTGGTGTCTGAAAGTAGAGACTGACTTAACAGACCTGCTCTGTAGTTTTTGAATATCCAGAAGGTTTCAATAGAAAACTTGGTAAGGATTCTGTTTCAGTATTGATTTTCTTCCCGAATGCCTTAGACTAGACATTTTTTGAGCCTTTTGCAATAGTATTACTAACATAGATCAAGATAATTTTTCTAGGCCAGAATATAAAAAAATTGAAAATACGATGTTGTAAAAAATTATTTCTGCGTACTTGACCATTTCTGGTTGTTGAGAAGAGGTTGTTGCTTGCCGGTGCTGTCAGGCCTGAAGCCAGCACCACCTTGGTGGTACCAGGATGCTTCATTCATCCATCCATCCATCCATCCAGGATGCTTTATTGTTGACTAGGAAAGGACCCACCGTAGGACTCCCAGTCCTCCTCACTGCAGAAGCAAGCTTGTCTCTTCTCATATGTAGACTTGACCCTGCAGAGAGATCCCCTCTACTGCTATCCCCTTACCTGTGGAGTTCAGCCATTTCTCACCAGCTCTCTCCTTACCAGCAGAATCCAACAGTGCCTTGCAACACTGTCTGTAACATCTGCCAGCTGCTTATGCTGTTGCCTGTCGCAAACAGCAATTTCTTATGTCATGGTCAGTATTTTGCCAAGTGCTGATGCTTTGCTTTACCTCAGGCCAGGCCCTGATGAGTGACCTCAGTGTTTCCCTGCAGGCCAAGAACTGGTTTCTTGACCATTGTAACCACCCCTTAAAAGATTACCCATTGCACAGATATGAAATAGTGTGTGTTGCTGGAGGGA
This sequence comes from Machaerirhynchus nigripectus, assembly GCA_013397975.1. NCBI lineage: Eukaryota > Metazoa > Chordata > Aves > Passeriformes > Dicruridae > Machaerirhynchus > Machaerirhynchus nigripectus. The sequence continues at coordinate 489,565 of VZRQ01004652.1, read as the reverse complement.
CTTCTTGGGAGAACAAAAAGCTCAGGAAGTTATTGGTCCTTCTCTGGAAAATTGAGAGTGTAAAACTCTGTTCCCAAGTGGACTTCTTTGAAATCGAATGCACCGAAGTAAGTTCCTCACATCTTTCCCTGCCAGCTGCAGAATGTTTTTTTTTTCAGTGTTACAATACTATGAGTTTTGCAGGGTAGACAAAATCGCTTGTGACCTGATACTTAGTGAAAAAGAGAAATGAAGGAAAACTTAAAGGGTGAGCTTCCCAGAGAGAAGCAAAAAACACCAGGTTACTAACAGGCCAGGCTTGAAAATACTTGAAAAGGTAAAAACATTACCACAGTCACAGTGCTGCTTTCCAGATATGCAAAGACTGGGGGAAAAAAAAAGGGGAAAAGTATTTTTAGTATTTTTCAGTGCATGAAGACTTAATGTTAAAGGTTATCCTGTTGTACTAAGCTCTGTTGTATTGCCAGCAAGTATTACTATATCACAAGCAATTCAGTACAATCTTGATTATTGGTATTTTGATAGCCAAACTCTAGTAGGTCTAACTGAATTCAGGCTCTCTAGCATCTTCCCATTTATAATATCCAATTTTCAAAGCTATGATGTGTTATTACCACTGGTAATGCTACTGTCAATTTGTCTTGGCTTCCCTGCATGGAGTTCATTTTTATTTATTTATTTTTACTGCAAGTCGCTGTGTACACTCAAGTGGTTGGCATTTTAACAAGATCTCTGGAGAACTCCTCAACGATGATACATGTTAAGAAAAAAGCCAGAAAGCAATTTCATACCAAGCAGATACCAAATGAGTGGGCAAGAGTCCAGAGCTGAAAAACCTTAAACATGGAAAGACTTTGTTAGCATATGCTTGTGCCACACTTAGAACACATAATGAGAACAAGATAAGAGGCAAAGTCGTTATCTCAGTGGAGTCAGTAGCAAGGTTTGATATCAGAGAAGTGATCACTTAGTCCCTTGTGGGTTACTTAGATACATTTCTAGACTTGCAATTACGATGTGTATTTTCCTAAAAATGCCTCTTGAAATATTTATAAAGTATTTTTTAAAAGTATAACTTTGTCCCAACTTTTCATCTATTTTTTTACCACAAGACATTCAGATTCATCTGGAAACGAAGTACTGAGAGTAGTACACTGCTTCCATATGTGCTCTCCAAAGACAAGTGCTCCTCAGTGTTTTATGTTCCTAGGTATAATCTTGATGTGGTTGTAAATGTTATATATAGATGGTGTTTTGAGACATATAATCTTCTCTGTTTCCAGGTGGGCCATGCACAGGTACAGCTCATGCCTCGTTAACCACACCAACCAAAAGATCTTGCGACTCAGGTACGTGTTTTGTGGGATCAAGGAAATCAGTTTTGCATTGGATTTAGCAGCTATAGTTTAATAGTAAAGGGTAATAACCATACCTGGCAAATGCCAAATGAAAGTAAATACTGTTGCTTTGCTGACAGAAATGTACACGTAAAAGGATTAATATTGCAGACAGTTCACCTGGGAATCCTGGTGAATTAAACATAATTCTATAAATACACTCTATTTTCCGTTAATCTTTGTAAAAACAAGACATACAGGAGTAATCTGTTTAAGTCTAATGATTGTGACAGTGTTCTGGAGATCCTGCCCTTGAAATAAAAAGTATTGAGTAGAAAACTGTTCAGAACACATTGACTTACCCTGATTGAAGATGCAGTATAGACAGCTGATGTTTGCATTGAGACTAAACTTTACCTGCTTTGGGTCCTTTCAATGCCTTTATTTCTACATGCAGGATATAGATGGATAATGTCTCACAGAGCTGATGTTAGTAGCAACATCTTAGGTCATTGCCAGGCTGAAGTCACTGCTTCTGCATCAGATCTGTCCTGAAGAATCGCATGCCCACTCAGTCAGGCAGCCAGGTTACTGCACTGGCACAGGTCTTCTCCATGCTTTGGTTTTGTGTGGATTAAGGAAAACTCTCATAATCCTTTCATCAGTACCACTGTTGGAAGCCATACCTCCTGTGGAGTGGTGGGTGTGTAGGTAGTGGTAATGTTCTAGCAGTCTGCATTTCCAAAATAATTTTTGTCTATATTTGCATCTATGTGCAGAAAGGAAGGGTATTTCTGTTTGAGTAAGGGCCCTTGCTCTTTAAGGAGTCCAAGGGAAATTTCCTCTGAAGTAATTCTTTCAAAAAGTGTTTCAAGTTACTGTTTGTTGAGCTGAACTATAGTTATTCATAGGGTGGGTGTTGTTAGCTTGCAGCACCTGTGGTGATACAAGTTGGCTTGTTCTGCAGTGAAGGAAGGTTACATTAAGGAAGCTGCATTACCTTGCTCTTGGTACAGGTGCAGACTTCTCAAGTAACACATGATAATCTGTGAAAATGCTGTGAGTGTTGTTTGCCAAAGATCTCTCTGAGTTTGGAACTGGAAGATAGTTCTCCAAAACAGAAAGACTGGATTTTCTTTTCTGTGTAGCCATGGAGGTGTACCTAAAAAAGATGGAATGTTTGCCACTCTATCCCTTGCAAACTAACCTGCTTTGCTTGTGGTATTAGTAAATTGTATTTTCTTTATGTGTTAGCTGTTACAATGTTTAGCCAGTTTTCATGGCAGAGTAATTTAAAGCTTGCTGTGGTGCTATAGATACAGTAAACTGAGAGTATTGTTGGAAAATTTTTTTGTGTGTGCTTAGCAAAAAGAAATGTAAGTTCGTTATCTGGAGCATCAAATGGCACCAGTAAAAGCTCCCTGGAGAAAAGCAGATGAAACTAGGAGATATACTAAAAAATGTCTGTTACATGTTTGGCTAACTTTGCTCAGTAGTTCTTTTCGGTTTGTGCTCATTTGGTCTGTACATGCTTGTATGTTTTTCATTTAGTGTGTTTTGCAAGAAAATGAGGAGATGACCTTCATTTGATACCACAACTTTAATCTTCAGTCAACTAAATCTACTGATTTTGTATTACCTCAGTTTCCCCTGAGGTTCTTACATTATTTGCTCAGTAGTCTACATGTTATCTTTTTAGTCCCTTACACAAATAAACCTAGTACCAGGAGTTAATTTTTTTCTGCAGATCTTGAATATTCAGCAAACTTTCATTTTTAGAATGTATTACCATCTTGTTATGGGAATTGACAAGAAAACATTGGCTACAAAATATTACCCAGAAGTGCTGTGGCATCTTCAGGCATGAGCAGCGTACCATGTAGGTGAACCTTTGTCATGGTTTAACCGTAAGGCCAAAACATAGCCCCATTTGCTACTGTGAAGAGAATTAACTCTATCCCAGCCAAAATCAGCATGTTCTTTCATACTAGAATCACTTCAGCTTCCTAGGAAGCTACTTAAATTATGCAAACAGTATTTGTCAACACAACCCATTGTTTATAAGCCTATTTTCTGTAAGTATCCTATGTCTCTTCTGCTTGGAAGAACTTTGAAGAAAGAATGTTGTGTTGGATTTTATCTGTGTAATTCTGTTCACCCTTCAAGCATAGTTTTTCCCTAAAGTTCCCTAAATCAGCATTTGAGAAAATTAGAAATTTGACCTACTTATCTTATATGTAAGTTTCCATCAGGATATTAAGGAAGAGACAAACCTTTCATATTTTATCAGCATGAGTGTAACAGTTGAAGAAAGATCAAAACAATAAATCTTCCAAGGTACAGGGAAAGTTCTTGTAGAGAAAAAAGAGGTTTTACCTAATGCACTTGTCAACCTGCATGCTGTAGGAGATGTTCCGATAAAAAATAGTATTAAGACACCAAATAGTGGGAGTGTTCCTCCTGTTTGCCAGAATCATCACTGTGGTAAAAAGTATTTCTATTCCAGTGTACCCACAGGACAAGGATTACAGTGAAAAGAATGAATAAAGCCTTGCAATCATTAGTTTGGATGATGCCTCAAAGGTTTTTGAGGGCTGAAGATTTTGTAGGAAGAAAAATGGGACTGTGTGGCCCGGTGTATAGCTTCTTATGTATTTTGATTTGTTTCTTAATGGTTGAGTAATGTGATGATTGATAGCAAGTACTGCGAGGCTTGCTCTAGTCTGCAGGACGTCCACATCCCATTTGTATCAGGTGCCCGTGTTGAGAAAGTGCAGTACCAAGTGGCATATTACTCTTGTTTTTCTGCTCTACAACTTTAATGATGATTTACTACACAACTTTAAGCAGCCAGATTTTATAACATTTTCATGCCACTTAAAGAAACCTGGAAAAAAATCGATGGAGCTGTGTGAGTGTGCTCAGTTAATTTTTAATTGTGCGGTAGAGAAGGTGGTAGAAACAGGCAGATAAAATGTGTAATGTTACAATCAATTCATACATTATATCCATAAAGTTGGTGATACATAAAAGTACTGTATTTCTTAGTAGCAGTTCATGAGAAACATGCTTCTGTAATATTTTGTCTAGTTATGTGTATAGATAGCTCACATTTTGTGAGAATATCTGTCATAGATTGGTGTGGTGGTGTTTCTATTGTACAAGATGAGTATCTGAATCCTTGCTCTATGTGTTTTCTAGTTTAAAATTTGAGTCTAGAAGATGGAAATAATTCTTTCACTGCTTGAGTAAAGTGGTTAAACAGGGCTGTGGTCCTTTTTGAAGTTTTTAATTTATTGATGTTCTTGTACTAAGACATGTGCTTACTTGTAGCAGTGCCAAGAATCCAAATGCTTTGAGGTTGAACCTGCACAATTGAGAGGACAGCCTTTGAGGAGTTATAGGAAGGTCAAGCTGTGGAAATAGAAGTACACAGATTTTCAGCCAGAGCCAAAACCGTTAAATCATTACATTGATATGATCATTTTTTTAATCAGTCTCTATGTGTTGAGTAAGGACAAAAGGACCTTATACACCACTAATTAGATTTTCTTTTTCAGTTGCTCTAAAGTGTTAAGCTCCTGAGCAAAAAATACACAAAAGATTACTGAAGGGGGCTTTATAGCACTAAACCAACTTTGAGGTCTGTTTTTCATTGGCGTTTCAAGGGACTATTAAGGTGTTCTCTAGTGTTTGACTTCTGGAGGGCATTGTGTTGAAATCCAGCCTTCTTGGAGCTCTCTCACCGACAGGAAAGTGATGATAGAACAGCCTTTGAGCAGCATAATAAATCACCCAGCCCTAGCAATAATAGTGCCCATTAGGGATGCTCTTCCCCCTCCCTCCGCTCAGTTTCCAGCTGTACTAATAGAACAGCACATCAAGCAAGGCTGTAAATAAAAGTTACAACCTAATAGGTGGGTGCTGAAGTGGAACGGACGGGAGCTGAGGCATGGAGGCCTTATTGCTGCTCATCAGCAATAACAAACAGGATGAAATGTCTGGGACTGGTAGTGATGCGGCAGGAGCTGATAGAGGCTGGGAGATGACACCGTACCATGATCAGATGATGTATGTTGATGGCCTTTTACTGCCTCAGCTTATTGCCTATTTCTGTGACATGCTGGATTATCTGTTCCGTGCTCCCATATCTATCTGGATGGACAGATTGGTTTCCTCTCCTCCTGGTTATCTAAGAGCCTTCTCAAAGTGTTATGATTATTGTAGATTAAAATTCTCGTAATGGTAAGGATCATAATAGTCATAGCTGTAAACAAAATTAAGGACTTGCTCTAATTGTATGATTTATTTCCACTATTACCTTTCTCAGCTTTAAAAAGCTACCCTTGTTCATTAAAAATAGTGCATATGGTTCACTTGAACTTTCTTTTACAATGAAGGCATCCCATGCATTTTAAACTTAATTGAGTTAGTTGGAGAATCCAAAGTGATGGATTTGAGGTCAATACATCAAAATGTTTGTTAAGAGTCAGCTATAGCTGTGATGATCCTTGCCTCTGAGTTTAAAAACTTCAGCTGTTCCTGGGAAGTTTTATAAGAGCTTGTTAGCACGTAATAATTGGTAATACTCTTTTTGTAAGAAAGTCTTTCTTGATTTTTATTTATCACCGTCTAGCACATTTCTGTGCTAGACATCTAAATCATCTCTTTACTAAACTCCAGTTAAAAAATGTCCTGAATTTTAGTCCATATTTGCTTTGATCTAAGGAGAAGTTTTGCAAGCATCTTCATAGTTCATACATTAATCACTCATGCTGTTTACTTTTGAAGAGAATTTTCTTCCAAGTAGTGGTGAAAACACAGCATTCAGAAATGAAAAGGCATGCAGCAGCATGACAGCATGTGAAAACAGTGACTCCTATCCCTGTCTATTCAGTACGGCCAGAATAAAATAAATAGATTATTTTTCTATCATCTTATGGTATTAAGACAGGAATACTTTTATCTGCCTGTGTTAAAGTACACTAAAGTGAGATGAATGGAAACTTTTTACAGGATTACTTTGAAATGAACTTTCATACTTAGTGGCTTCTAGGTGTACCTTTTCTTTGCATTGATCATCAAGTGAGGAAGCTAGGTAGTTGAAGTGGCCAAAGGGATGACAAATGTATCGTGGCTGCAAAAGCCTTCTTTCACATGCTGTATAGATAAAGTACAAATACTTTAGAGACAATGTTTTGAAGATGTTTATAAACCGTGCCAGTAATTTTTATTTAGGATTACCTCCTTTTTCTTATTTTTTCTTATTATTTCTTTCTGTTTCTGTTGACATCATTCCTGAAAGGACTGTTGGCCTTAAGAAATAAAATTACCGTTGTGGACTAAGATAAATAGATGAACATGACAACTTACATGCTTATTAATGTTTCCCATTTTCTAACATTATATTCCCCAAAACCACACTAACTCAGATAAATTAAGATAAATTAAGAGCATGTAAGGCAGTCGAACATTATCTCCAAGAAAGAAAACTCCTGGGTATAAGAACAGTTTAATAATTAAAATAATAATAGATTGTAATAAAAGGAAAATAGCAAAAAGGAGAGAGAAATAAAACCCAAGAAAAACAAGTGATGCAAATGAAAAACAACTGCTTGCCACTGACTTTTGCCAGTCAGTTCCTGAGCAGCAGCGCCTGGCCAGATTTTCCCCCAGTTTGTGTGCTGATCATGACACCATAAGGTGTGGAACATCCTTTGGACAGTGGGGGTCAGCTGTCCTGGCTGTGTCCTCTCACAGCTTCTTGTGCCCCCCAGTCTCCTTACTGGTGGGGTGAGGTGAGAAGCTGAAAAGCCCTTTACTCTGTGTAAACACTGCTTAGCAACATCTAAAACATCAGTGTGTTGTCAACACTATCCTCATCCCAAATCCAAAGCACAGCACTGTACCAGCAACTAGGAAGAAAATTTTTCCAGTGGAAACCAGGATACTACTCATGCAGAAAGTGTGATTTGGTGTATGCTGGTGTGAATGGCAGAAATGTGTAATAATTCAGGTAGATTTTGGTTATTCGGAGGTTCATAGGTTATAAGAATCAGCTGTTTTTTCCCTTGTGGGGAGGAAAAAAAACCCAACCTAGTAAAATAGAAGTAAAAAGCAATAATCAAAATCTCTCTGTGGATGGGGAATAAGGGCCTCCTGGCCTGTGTGATCTCCCAGCAGGTGCTCCCACTCACACCTCTGTGTACCTTAATAGTTCTCTCAGCTGTCTGAGGTCAGGTCAAGTTCAACATCCTAAAGAAAATGTCCTCCAAGTACTTAAAACTGTTATTCCCACTATCTTTATTTATCCTCTCAAATCACCCAAATTCATCTTCTTTTATCCTTTGTGCAGTTCAGACAAGCCCTTGAAACTTGCTTTTTCATTCTTCACCAAATAACCCCTTTAAGATTTTCTAGTTTTGTGTAAGTCAGTTCCTCAGCTTTCACTTATCTTTATCTCTTTTTGCTGCTCTTGATTCAAATTTTTCGTCTGTTTTCATTTCCATTTTCTGAATGCCATGAAAAACAAAGACTTGGAAGAAAATGTACTTGGGTCAATAGGACAGGATGAGCCCTTGAGAGGAGTTCACACTGAATTGTCAGCCAATAGGAAAATTACTTTGAATGTCAAACTAAAGATACCAGGTGATAGGAGTAAACACTTTCAGGATTAGCTGTGTTAGGAACAAGTATAGCTGCCTGATTAAGGGCAGAGATTTCCCCCCCCTCATTGGCACTGGAACAGGTACCCACAGAGGCTGTGAAGTCTTAGTCTTTGAAAATTTTTGCAAATGGGCTGGACCAGGCCCTAAGCAACCTGATCCATCTTCTTTGATGTTTTACTCTGCATCAAGCAGGGGGCCAGACTGCATGACCTCCAGAAATCCCTTCCAACCTAATTTTTTCAGTGACACTAATGGAAAACAAATACGACCTGAGTGTATAGAGATACTTAGTGTAACCTCAGTAGCATTCATAGCACTTAATGAGAACTGGGGTCTGGAAGTACAGACAAGCACTGCCAAGAAGAGCCAGGAGAGAGGCTCTTGGAAGGGTGGGAGAGTTGGGGTGGTCAATGCAAAGCAAAGAGCTGGGAGAACACTCCATGCAGCAGTGTTCTCTTGGGCCATGAGCAGGATAAGTGACCTGTGCTTTGGTAAATGAGACTCTCTTGTCCTGAAAAAAGGTGTGCTGCTGACCTCAACATTTTCTCACCACATTTTCTCTATGAGTTGATGTTTTTCAGTCTGCTGAGTGAAATCGTTGCCAAATACAAAACTATGCATTTAAAGGGTCATTGTCTTTTAAAATTCAGATATTACCACATATTTTTCCCAAAGTCTTAGGGAATTCTGACAAAGAATTTGTCTTCAGTGTGTTGAAACAGAAGAGTAAATATTTTGTCCTTTATGTATATTTTGCTTAAAATGAAACAACCTTAGCTTGATTATTGTTTAGTGGTTTCATGCCATGTTTAGTTTCAGAACTCTCAAGATCTCTAAGGTCAATTAAGTGACCATTGACAGTAGGTATATAGTTACTATGAAAGTGTATACATCTATTACCCTACTTGACACTGTGCTTCCAGCAGCTCTGAATTCCTTGTTCTATAACCAGAGACTGCTGGAAAAATTGCATCTCCCAACTTTAAACAAAGCACATCTCCATGAATTTCAAAGCTAAAGAAATCAGGATTGTACATCTTGCATTTCTCACACACACTCTACAAGAACAGGATTTGGGGAGCCTAGGGTTTGCTTTAATTTTGACAATATGGAGAATGTCACAAAGAATAGTTGAGATCATTAACTTTGAAGACCTGACTCCTGTCAGGCTGAAGAATTGAATTGATTTTACCTCAGCAGTCAGCAACCTTATCTGATCTGTTCAGATCAGACAGCTTCCTTACAGTATGCTTTAGCAAATGAGACACATAATTTTTAATTTATACTTATAAATTTTTAATTTGTAATTTTAAATTTGTTATTTTATTGCACTGGAGATTTTTAAATGAAGTTAAGCATTAAGTAACTGGCCTGGAATGTATTCGAAACAAAGAGCCACTTACATTTAGTTCTTAATTCAATTTTATTTTTTTACTATTTTAAAACACATGAACCTTCAGGGAGCTAATCCATGATCCGATTCCTGCTGTACTTTGTGACATGAAAGCAGTGCCCCAAAGATTTCATCTGACTCTTGGTGAAGGTCTCTATTCTGACTAAATATTTCAGTGAGCATCAGACAACTTCTAAGGGCTAGTTTTCAGTACTTTCATTTAGATGATATTTTTCATAAGGACTTTAGAAATATATGAAAGTAATTTTAGAGTCTTTTGGGAGTATTGTTTAGTTTGTTGAACATACACAGGGAAAGTATATCTTCCTACAAAGTGAGGAAGTTGTTTGCGTGACAGTTCTATGAACATACAAATGATGTCTTTTTCTTGTTTCTGTTCCAAATTATTTCCGTAACATGAACTTTGAGGAATAGCTAATAACTAATGAGACCGACATCTTGGGGCAAAAGAGGATTGAAAAAGAGCTGGATGTAAGATACAAGACAATGTATGTACTTTTGTATCCTCCAAGTTTCATTGATCTGTTCTTGCTCTCCCTGGTCTTTGGTTCAGGTTAGTGTAGAAGCTTCCCAAACATCTTGTTTCCAAACAGTAAGAACTGCCTAGTAAACCAGCCTGACTTGCAGTGGACTGTAGGCACCATCAGGTGCATAGGAATTGTGTCCTATGCCAGGGCTGGTCGTTCCCTGCACCACCCCCCACCCCCAAAATTGCTAGGAAAAGTAACACAATCAAAATATAAACTGATTCTTAAGCTTTATTTAAAGTAATGGAATTAAAACCAAGTATGCTTTGAAGATGGATTAGCTGTACATTTCAGAACCTTCTCATAATGCATTCAGGAAAATTTTTATCAAAATAAAAGAGCTCTAAGGGTTTTCTTCCTTGACATTAATCAGGTACAGTCCTTGGAACTATAGTCTCTCATTGCAAGATTTCTGTTGCTAATGACATCGCTGAGGTTTTGCAGTTAAAGAAAAATCAGTTTTTTGAAAGATAAATATTGATAAGTATTTTTTTCACTGCTAGCAGGCGAGAGTTCTTTACAATTCCTCTTCTGAATATCTCTCTTAGCCTTGGAAAACCCTCATTATACCAATGGGGGAAGGGTCTCCTAAGGAAAACTCAGTGTATGAGTGAAAAATAACAACGCAAATATTTTCTATCTAGAACTGGTTTTAGGCTATTAGTTTGAAGAATTACCTTCCTGAATACTGTATACCATCTGATTGATGAGGACATAGCTCGAGTATACCACTAGGATTTGAAAGGAGAGCAGCACCGCTTATTTATGCACGCTGGAGCTGGCTAGCAAATATGAAATATTTATAGCATTATCTATTCTTGTTAATCCAATTTTAGAGAATTTCACAAAGCATAAGAAGGTTCTCATTAAAGTCAGCAAAACCAAAACTGTGATACTGCTGAATGCTTTTAAATTTCCCATTTTATCAGAACCAGTGTGAGCTTATTTTTGTGTATTTCTACATACATATTCAGATATATAAATATGCATATTTGAGTACTACTAAGTAGTCTTCAGGTGCTGTGGAATGGCCAGGATGATCATGATTTGTCATCGTAGCTTCTTCATCATGTGTATTACTGTGTTATGACTTTTTTCTTCCTACTTGTGTCTGTTCTTCCTTTTAGCTATTTGTAGGTGTGCATTGTCCCTTCACTTAATAATCCTGTTCTGATTATTTAGGCCACTTAGGATGTCATTTGATCTCCAGCTTCAAGTGTCACCAGAATGGGCCTTTGTCCCTCTCCCAGCCCGAACCCTGTGCTGTTAAAGTACATAATTTAATAATGAGAAAAGTTCAAATTGACACCATAAAATATTTTTTTGTAATTTTTTTTTGAGTTTAATGTTGTGACCTTTTTTCTCTTCTGGCCTTTTCAAGGTTCATTCTTTATAATAGTCTGAATATATGAAGATGAGATGCTGCTTGTAGCCATTAAAAAAAACTCCACCAACAACCTAAACCAGCCTCCCTTAACATCCTAAGAATAGCATCAAGCTTCCACCCTGCATCAATTGCCCCCAGTAATCAAGACAATGGGAATTCAACCTCGTGCCTATACACACCAGCAGTCACTGTGTGTGTGTGTGATGTTGCTGTCAGCAGCTGTTTTTAAACACGTTCTTCAGGTATTTACCCTTGGAGCATGAGATGAACAGCAGGCCAGGACTGTCCAACCTGTTCTCTCTTCACAAGCTCATCTGTTGTGGCTCTGGAGGTTTACAGATTTCTCCCATGGGTGTAATCCAGGAAAGGAACCCCACTCACGTAGCTTTCTAAACAAACAAAACCCTTCTGTCAGCCAGCAGCAGTAGAGGTGGCCGTTGCCTTAGGAAATGTTCTAACTAATTGGAATGCCCAAAGTTAATCCATCAAAGGAACTGTACAGTACAGGTGCCTGAATACATTTAAGTATGTGGTTGTTTGAATCAATCTGGTATATAAGTAAAAATGTTTGAGAAATAAATTACCATGTCTATTAACTAAAGACATGCTGACATGAGAGAGTATGGGGGAAGTAAGGCAAAAAGTTAAATATAAACCAGATGTAGTATAGGAGCCTAAAGACTAATTAGCTTTTCACGTAATTTAACAATTACGAATTTTATTGACAAGAAGGATAATAGCCATTTTCATACTTTTTCTAATTATAGCTTAGCTAAAATGCATGCAGGAGCCTATGTAGTTCACTATTTGTCATACATTTTCAACATGCATTAGATTAGTCTCTTCTGTTTCATTAGAGATGGTAGATAGCCTCATTAGGTTACACTGCAGTATAGTACACTTCCTTTTTGACAGGTGATAATACTGACAACACAGGTTTAGAGAACAAAAAATGTGAATAGTCGGATGTGGCGGTGGTCAGCCGCCTGGCCGGCGGGTCACCCCAAAACCCAGAAACAGGTGCACTGTGCAGGCCTGGCCACCGCCCCCGACTCCCTCGTTTAGAGAGACCTATTCCTCTTTGCCCAAGGAGGCATGGGCTCTCTGATGCTTACATGAGAGATGTGTTGCTTTGGTAATCAGTCCCTGTATCCTTGATGCACCCCAGATTAAGGATGTGCCATGTACCCCACAATTCCCCTTGTTACTCATGTAAATCCCCAAGGTTTCCTCCACTCCCAGCTGATGCATATGCGATACCGGTCTGGAAGGTTCTGTGTTCCTCGGTAGATGGTTGGTTGCGGTTATCAGCTACGCCCCTCTGTTGCTCCTATTGGGGTACCCTCTATGTCAATCCCTTTCCCCCCGGCCCAGCATTGGGGGATTCCTATGCAATCCCTCCCCTTCGTCTCCCCTCAAAGGCGGTGCTCCGCCCTCCCCCCGGGCTCTTTGTGTTCCCCTCTCCCTCGTGTTAGGTTCCCTGCGCCTCTAATAAACCCTTCCTGCTTGCACCCCCCACGAAGAGTCCCTCTTTGTTCCTGTCTCCGAAGCGCCTTTTCGACCGAGCCCTCGTCGCACCCTTGGTGCGTTTGCGGCCAGGGCTCCGCTCTCGAGCCCGGTCTCGCAGCCACAGCCCAGTGGGGATCAGCCGCGGAGCCCCTTCGACGAGGCGCCCTCAGGGGCAGGGGTCACACCGCGGCAGTCGGAGGGAATTAGTATATCATTTTTAAATTTTATTTTCCTATCCAGGAGTCTTAGAGTTAAGAAAGGCTGAGGACGGGAGAGAGGTCAGGAGACTGATCCAACCTCCTTACTCAGAGCAGAGTCACCTAGAGCAGGCTGGGGCATGTGTCCAGTCAGGTTTTGAGTACCTTCAAGGATGGAGCTTCCACAAACCCACTGGGGGAACTTGTGCCAGTGTCAGGTCTCCCCCACAGTAAAAAAGCATTTTCTTATGTGCAAGTGGTGCATTACCCAAACTGTATGTATGGTTATGCCCCCACACTTCTCTGTTTTCCTGAAATCATAATTAATACTCATTCAGTCACATACATACATACAAACATACATATATACATGTGTATCCTCTTTTCTAGCAACACGTGTCATGTGTGCCAGCTCTCATTTTGGAGAAACGAAGCCATGCTATTGTTGAACTCAAAAATACCACTTACACCCAAAGCAGTATACATACTAAGTTCCTTTTTTTTTTTTTTTTCTGGTTTGGTTTGGTTTTTTGTTTGGTTGGTTTTGGGTTTTTTTTAATTGTTCATGAAATCCGACACTTCAAGTTGTTCAATGATTGTAACAGAATCCTTTTTCTTAGCTCTATTGCAAAGGGGGAAGGTGAATTTTTCTGTCAAGAGTTTGAAGCATATCAGGAATGTTTCACATTTGGAACATCTTGCAGCAGTTTTTCCAATTATGTGTCTCAAACAGCTAGGCTGAAAGTTGTGGGGGTTTTTTATTGGTTGTTTTTACTCATTAGAGCTGGAAACAACTCACGTTGAATGGTTGTGGTGATGGATGAGAAATAATAACTTATGTAATGCAACTTACGGGTGTTATTTATAGTCTCCAGTGTGATTTCATGGAGAGCCTCCTGAGGCAAAGAAGCGACTGATGGGATGTGAGTTCTATAGAGACTGTTCCCTTGTGGTCTCTCTATTCCCCATTGTTTAGGGACATTGAGTTTTAGTGCAGTTGCTTTAAACTCTATGGAGGGGAAAAAAATAAATCGGTGAAATAATGATCCTAAGGGCCCTGCAATGATACTAGAAAAGAGATTGTGTGGTTAAATATTACCAAAGGGCTTATGTAAGATATTTTTGAGACATCTGTCTGTAGTGTTTTAAAAAAAACTGAGGTGAATTCACAACAGAAATACATTTCTTATGAGTATATTTGGAAGTGAGTGCTTCCAAAGAGGTGCACAGCTTTGAGATGCAGTCACGATTGTGTGGGAAGACAAGGTAAGATGTTCATTTCAGTGAAATATCAGAATTTCAGAATAACGTTTTCCACAGCACTATACAGCAACAGGGAGGGACTGAGGTGGTCACAGTTGTCAAACTTGTCTTATGAGGTATTAATCTTGAATTTCTGTTTCTTCATTAACAGTCAACAAGCAAAAGGGTTTTAGAACAACTATGTTAATTTTAGATTCATTTGAGCTAGAGAGATTATTTTAAATGATGTTTCTGGTAAATGTGATAGGGAAGATTTGTATAGAGGCAGTTTTCTCCAGATGAAATTTCTCGTGCATAATCAACATGCCAGTGAGTTAAGTAATCCCTCATCTTAGAACAGAATAATGAATTAAAAAAAAAACAAACCAACTAGAAATTGGCAACAAGCTATTGCTCAAATTTTAGTTAATCCCTGTTATGTGGTTATTGTCTGTGACCATCCAAGTTTCTTCATGGACAGAGGTTTTAACAGTTTAAGCTTCTTCTAAAATAGTTTCAGAGGAGATGGAGATGGTAATGTTTGAGGGTTCATTAAAGACTGCTTGTTCTGGTGTTTGCACAGACAGCTGAGATCATAAATGCCAGTCTGTGTGATGGGTTCTTTATGATAAGGAAAAAAACCGGACTGAGTGCCTCAGAAGCCATCATGAAACCAGAGATTGAACAGATTCATCTTCTAAACGCAAGCAGCAGCAGCAGAGGAGAGATCCTCTGTTTCTTACTATTCTCCCATCTCTTCCACCCCTTCCTCCTTCCCTGTTAAATTTTGTTAGCCCATGTCTCTGTTGGGCCTAGAGCACCCCACCCTCCCCCCAAAAGCCATGGAAGAGCCATAACGATTGTCACTGAAGCCATCTGCATGCGTCCTGCAAACTCCTCCGAGGCAGGAGAGTAAGGGAGTGGAATTCAGCTCAGGCACCATTTATTTGAAAAATTTTGAGGGGAGAACATGAGTAATGAAGATGAGAACAGAGACAGTGAGAAAAAATTTGAGTCTCTGTCCATGACTTAATAGTTTTAAGAACACTGCTCTGCCTGTTGATTCTAGACAAGCATCCAGTTTCAGCCTTGCCCAACTGAACTTCTTTGTTCTCTCATTTTGGATGGGAGTTTGATACACAATTAGAAGGATCTCCACCATCACATATCAGTTAGAAGAATCCTTGTTTCTTAACTCACAATTGCAGTGGGAGAGTGTCAGTGGCAGTTACTTGCTGAGCAGTTTCTTTCTGAACTTTTGGGGGTTTCTCATCTGTATGTTCATTTTTACAGAGAAGTTTTATGGTTTTTGACCTCTGTGAGTAAAAGAAGAGCATTTTTGTTTTTCTCAGTCTGGTTATTTGTTGGTTTAGGTGTAACACTAAAATGCAGGTTGAGCATGGAAATTGTTTCTTAGAAGCAAAGGAAGAAGTAATGGTTGCTGAACAAACCATCCTTCTGAGGAAAGCCACTGTCACTCAGTGGCTGAGAGAATCCTCTTCTCTGTAGCCTTTTTTGGTTGTTTAAAGGTTCATACTGGGAATTTACTCTTGATTCTAGTTGCAGCACTTCAGCCTGTATTCCTAGGGGGTTTTTTTCAGCTGCACCCCAGGTAGTAAAGCTATGTGTGACAATTTTATTTTGCTATCAGATCTTTGAACTTTAATGTCGCAAGATTCCAGGTGCTGGAAGATGTATTTTGTGTCCTGTATTGTTTGTGTCAGTGTCATGGAAAGCAGCATGATCTGGAAGAAATGCACGCAGGTCTGACACTAAAAGGTTCAATTTCTGCTCTGTGCTTTCTCCTTGCCCCTTGTACTTGCCCGTGGGAAGATGGAAGTGTGTGTGCTGTGGGTGTCGTTTGTAATGAGTGCTAGCTTGGACTCGTGTTCAAGGCGCTGGGCAATCAGTGATCAGAGGGGTGGTGCTGTCCCTGAGAGCCAGACGAGTTTACCTCAGTGCTAAGTATTTTAGTTTAATGGCAGAAAGATACGCATTGTAAAAAATGAGATATCTATAAATTCTATTATATTGACCAACTCATGTTAATATTCAGTTAGTCATTACCAATTAACAGGAACTGTGTAATTAATTATTTTCATTTGTAGGACTACTAGCCTGACTTGAGGTAGCTGTTTTTCTCATTAAAGCATATGGTTTCATTAACTTATTAAACAGTGGTTGACTCATACCATGAATCCCTTATTTAGACTTCAGGATCAGCAGACCACTGTGATTTCTATCAGCTTAATTCAGAATGCCAAATTTGCTTCTGAGAACTAACAGAATGGCTTATGTTTCCAGAAGCAAAGATGTGTGGAGGCAGCTGTTCCATAATGGCAGTGTATCTGTTTCTTTAGTAATGAATAAACTGCAAGTGATGTAGATCTCCATCTGGGGCCACAGGGTGGACTGGAGCAGGTTTTACTGAGTGCCAAGTCAGACAGGTCACAGTGCAGAATCTGCCTGTTGGAGGGGGCATCCTTATACACTCATGGCTAGCCTGGTGTTGTAGGCACTCTGGAAACAAGTGTCCATGGGACAGGACTGTTGGCCCTGGAGTATGAGTCGGGATCTCTGTTCAGGGAGTCAGATGGTCTGTTCAGAGGATCTTTTCTTTGAATCGTTTTCTCCTGAGATTTAGAGACAGGACTAGTTGTTCCATAACTGTGTTATTGCATTATGCACTACTTTCTTTTCCTTGCCAAGGCTCCTGCACAGCCAAGCATGCAGAGGTGGAGGACATTATGTACTGAATGTTAGTTTAAGCCTAATATATGTATTTTGTAAGGTGTAAATTGTAATCTATGACACTGATCAAAAAGGCGGCTGTCTTGAGGCACACATCAGATAAAATCATTGCAGCTTAATAGAAACTTATCACCTGTATACAGTGCAGAAAGCAGTTCACTCTTCTATGAAATTTGAGATAGAGAGGTTTTGTACTTGTTGTAAAGCCAGGCACATTTTCAGCATATCTTAAGAGCAGTATGACAGAAATAAAGTCGGCCCCAGTGAGGCAAGGCGTATACTTGTACTGGCTGTAACACTGGAGTACAACAACTGGAAAAACACTGTGACACAAGGGCTGAAACACAGGTAAGAAATGTGAATTAGTCTGTATTGCATGTGAGGAACCAGGGGAAGCTAACAGAGTGTCCCAACAGGAGAAATCAACCTAATTCCAGGTCTGACTCCTTTAGATATTTACTCAAGGAAAGCCATGATATTGATAAGCAGTGGCTCAGGTAAGATAGCTGACATAACAAGGTTATGGACAGCATTGTGTCCAAAGCAGTTACCTTTTCCTGCCTAATCCAGGACAGCACAAAGCAGAAATAAGCAATGGAATCTTAGAATAATGGTACAGACATGTTCAACAGGTTACCATCCTGCCAAAAAGATAGATTTAGCCTGTTACTTGTTGGATTAATGTTGGTTCAAAAGGGATTTAACTCAGCTAATGGGTTTTTTTTCCTTGCTCACCATCATGCAGTAGAATACTGACTGATTGCAGTAACATCTTTCACCAGCTCCTTGCAGCACTACAACAAACAATTTAAGTTTTAGTACAGTTGGGATTAGATTTATTTGCAGTTCTTAATACAAAGAAATACAGCACTGATTCTGCTGTGCACAGATTTGGGAAGGGAAAATGTCTTTTCTTGGCTGACCTGACTTGGACTGAAGAGCAGCAGATCCACTGAAATGTGGTGCCTTTGACATGCCACAAAAATAAGGCTTGGGCATCTCACAATTCAGTCAGTTATGTGCATTCCATGTGCTACTCTAGAACCCTGGTCAATACACTNAAAAAAAAAAAAAGACTAAAAAACCACCAGCACTATGCTACCTGAAGTAAGACTGTTGTAAACTTCAATTTCTAAAGGCTTTCCACACACTGTTTCCTTATAAGCTGAAATTTATGAAGTGATTAATGCAAATAGTATTCTGGCTAATACTTTAAAAATGGCTGAGCATTTGGAATTTATAGGATGTATGTACAGATCCCGCTTATTTTGTTTGGGGTCGTATTGTTGGTGTATACTAATTTACATTTAAATTGTTATCCATGTGGAAAGAGAGGGAAGCACGGTGTGGTGCTTTCATGTACTGCCTTCAGTCATGAGAGATACAATTTACGTGCTGTGCCTGAAAAATCCCCCTCTGCCCAGGGAGGAAATAGGTCAGACCCGTGCTCAGTTGTTTTTCATCCCTTCAGTCAGTTTGTGTGGGGACACCGAAGGCGGCATGCGGGAGAAACTAAATGAGATGACAGATGAAGCCTGCAATTGTTTAGGATGGTGTGTGCTCTACATGTATCTCTGTATGACCCAGCCAAGGCTGGAAGGAAGCTAATCAGTTCATTTTATATTCAGGATTGACAGCAGGAGGGGTTCTTATAGGGAACAAAGATAATTTGTCCTTTACTTGATGCTCATTTTGGTTGTTAAGAAAACATGTGAATGCAATAGAATGGGAGGTATCACACTGCTTGGTGGTGACCCCAGCTGAAAGCAGTGTACCTTCAGTCTACCTAAAGGGATGCCTCAGCAAGGAAATTCTAATATTTTCCCTAAAATATTTGTTGTGAATACAACAGATTCACAGTCGGAGAGTGAGGCTTCTCCTGTGAAACGGCCACGGCTACTGGATGACAGTAATGACAGGCCTGAAGAAACCAGTCGATCCAAACAGAAGAGTAGACGTCGATGCTTCCAGTGCCAAACAAAACTGGAACTAGTACAGCAGGAACTGGGATCATGTCGCTGTGGTGAGTACTGTTTGTCAGTAGCATCCGGCTTTCTAATGCAACCTTGCTCACATCTGTCAGACACAGAAATAGAGAGAACACTTGTATTTTTCACATTGCAAAGACACTTTAAACAGAAGCTATAGCTTCCACTGGTAGCAAAAAGTTATAATTAGTTCCTGTCTAATTTCCCCTTTAAAGCGTTGGCCTTGATGTACTGCCTTGTCTCAAGAGATACCAGATATTAATGAATTTAGCTTCAGCAGTCCCTGTAAGGCGGGAAGGGCATCATACCCACTTGACAGGAGAAGAAACACAAAGCACATCAATAAATATGCAAAGATGAGAAGGTTTCTATAGGGTGTAAAGGAACATAGGTCAGTATCTGCATTCTGCATGTTATAATTACATTAATATTAAAAACATAAATCCAAAAACCCCCTCTAACTGAACGTATTTTCGTTCTCACAGTGAGTTTGTGGGGGGAAGACTTACTGTTCACCATACACTTAAAATCATCCAACTTGGCTTTTCCAAAGTTGATGACACTGTTCAGGTAATTGAATTGAGGACGATAATCCCATGCAGACAGCTGATTTGGGGTTTCATATTAAATGCAAATAATCTTTCTGAAACAATAATTAATGTGACTGGATTCCAGAGGAGATGCTCTCTCCTTCATGGAACAGTTGCATTCTTAACTGGTTTAAATGTGCTCATTAGACCCAGTGATAATGCATGTGTGGTAGTTTTACCTGCTAATTATTTTTTCATATAATCGTGTATTGAAGGTTGCATTGAACTCTCTGACAGTGCTTGTATTGATGCGGTTGGAGAAGTTTGTTTTAGTTACTCCATTGTGTCTCAGCCAGGGGATAATTTCCAAAGGATCTGCACAGATGATAGGTGCAATTTTACATTGTGAAATATAAAATACTGTGTTAAAACCATTTTCTGGAGAGAAGGCGTGTCCTAAGCAGCAATGTGGAGAGGAAGGGTGGGCTAAGCTAGTTACAAAGGCAGTTAATCCTATACTGAACACCAAATACCAAGTGAAGAGATAGAATGCTGCAAAGATTTTGTGTTATGCCTGTTCTCCAGCACCTGTTTCAGCCTGTAGAGATTACTGGTGGGTTCTTTTGGACATGAGATAGGCTTTGTTTCAATATTGGAGCACTGCCACAGAGCTAACATACATTATCTGTGAAGCCAACAAACATGAAATCAAAAGCTGTAATGTTGAAAATCTTGTTATGGAAATCATGTGTCAGGATACTTTGAAGTGTCTGGTAACATTTTTATCAAACTGAAGAAATTCAGGGCTGTCAATCACACAGTTTGGTGTGGCTCTTTCTGCTCAGCATGCTAGAGGCAGGATTTTCTGCTGTTGTCATGTATACAATGACTCAGGCTGCTCACAGGTACCTGACTGAAATAGCAGAATCCTCCCTAATATTGGGAGCAATTGAGTTTGAATTTTGGAGAGGATTGGATAAATGATTGCTTAAACATTATGTAACATCATTAATCTTTCCTGCATTTGGCAATATTGGAGCTATGTAAGAGCAATGAAGCTGAAAGCAACTTTTAAAAAGCCCTTCTAATGATCAGTAATGTTTTTAAAATTATAAAATAAGACCTGCCTTTTTTTCTTTTCTGTAAACTGGATTACAAATATATTTGGTTGGGTCCTCTCAAGTTTTCATGAAGAGGTTCCATAATTCAAAACTGTTGCAATATAAATATTGTAGAAATCACTTTTTAAATTTCTTCTACTGGATATATATAGCTTTTGTGGAAATATTTCTGTTAAAGTTCATTAAATGTGTTTATAAAATATTAATGTGAAAAAAATTCTGAATTCCTCAGCAATAAGCAAGGAGATGAACATTTGCATTCCTTTGTTACATCCTATACAGTTTATAGTTTGTATTATAAGCATTTCTAGTCCATACATTTTATGAGAGAATAGAGGGCAGGAGGCTATTTCCATGTTTACAACAGGGCTGGAAAAACTGGAGATCTTTGGTTTCTGTGCAGTTAAAATGTTTCATTAATACTGTATTCAGTAAGGGTGTGTTATCTGTGCTCTCATGTGATGTGAATGTGGCCATACCCTGTGCTACTTACATTTAATAGTCAGATTAATAAGAAGCAAACAAAACGCTACCACTGAGCAACAGAGGGCACATCAGCTTCACATCACCCAAACTGCTTTACCAATAATCAGCAGCATGTGGCTCTGGTCAGTTTTAAAGATGCTGCCTTAGAAACCATTCTCGTTTACTTGCCCTGCTGTCTGTAAAATTAGGTTGCGTTAGGTCATGAATGACAAGCCCATTCAAAAACCCTGGGAGGAGATGATGGGAGATGCAGTAGAACAAATACGTCAAATTCTCATTCATTTAAAATATTTCCTAAATCCATACATGACTGGGTTATCCTTTTCTGTCCTAACGTGAAGCACAGGTAATGATGTGTGTTCAGGTGGAGGTGATGAGATAGAATCAACTGATGTAAAATAAGCATGTACACTCTTCAAAAGTAATGGTCAATGTAAAACATTGTTTGATCTGAACTTTGAACCACTGCTATTAAATTCTTGTCGTCTTAATCGTGAACTGAAGCAATGGCAAAAAATGGGGGAAACCACCCTCAGATTTAAACATTAAAAGAAAATCTGATATCAGGATCAGTAAAAAGGCAGACACCATCTGCAGAATGACAAATGTGTGGGTTTGCTTGGATGTAAGGAAAAAGGATTTAAAGCATAAAAATGTTGATCCAAAGCTGTGTCTGAAACAGTCTTGTTAGAATCCAAATTAACTCCACAGACCAACAATTCAATAGTTTGCTGTTGCACATCTTCTTGTCCTAATGTTAAAAGTAGTGGAAATCATCTTGCTTTTTGATGATTTGTCCTGGTGAGTCCCCCAGTGAGATTTTTAGTGAGACATAGTGGAAAGGAAAATATGTACATACTGGACAATGTTTTAATGTAGGCATATCTGCAAATACTGATCCAGTTAACAGGGACTTGTCCAACAAGGTAGAGCTTTTTTGGAAAGAGGACAGAGAGTGGCTGGTGCTTTACCGGCTCGGAGATCTTTGGGCGGCTGCTGTATTGGCTCTCCTCTCTCCTGTAAGCCCTGTCCTGAGAGAGGTGATGCTGCTGAGCTCGTTCCCTTGACACCACATGGAATTTTAGACAAATTTGACAGTGCTGCAGAACTGCTGCTGTTGCTATGAAGAACAATAATTCACTACTGAGAAGGGAGTTCCAGCAATTCAAACAGAACATTGATGTAGAAAGGTTTGTTTGTTTTCATACACGCATACTCTCAAGATCTTTTTTCATTCTTCTTCCGCTCTGTTCAAGTTATTAACTGCTGACAAGAAATTCACATCTCATAAATAATGTTTAAGAGCCATTGCTATATAAATTGAATGTGTTCTGAATTGTGATGGGCCTTTTTGTAGCATTCTATGCCCGGAGCAGGAAGAACAGAGGATGTCATTTTCATTAATTTCTAATGAGGTGCCAATTAAAGCTAAGGAAGGAACTCAGAAGGGAAGAGTCACAGAGCTCCCCTGAATCCTGTGCCCTGGGGCTGTCAAACGAGTGTGCTGCCAAGCCTCCTCTGAAAGTTCCAGTAAATTACAAACTCATCCAGAGCACACACAGACAAATTCGGCTTCTCTTTGATCTTCAAAAGAGCAATTTGTAAGACGAGTTCTGAGCCTTTTCACACAGCAAACTGGGAGAAGTGATAGGAATTGTTAATTGCTGATGCACTTTGCAAGCTTCAGTGAGAAAGAGAAATTTTAAAATGAATTCTCATTTTGAGCCTCTGACAGGATAACCTTTGTATCAACACCACTAAAACAAAACCAGCTTCCTGTGAGCTGTTTGTAGGTGACAGTGACAGTAGGCAGGGCTGCAGACTGCAATGTTCTCTAGCTTGGGCTGAATGGACCTTCCGATAGTTTAGTGTCTTACATTGGATAACAATTGTGTTGAAATAATGTTTATTTAATACTAGACTTAGGAGGCAGTTTTATCATCAAAGAATTGCAGGAATCATATTCTTCAAGTTACACTGTTACAGCATTTCTGCAAGCAGTCTGAAATCAACTGCCTGTGATCCTTGATGTGAAAAGGAAGTTGTTGTCTCAGTGGTGTCATAACTGGGTGGTTACCACAGACTTGCTTCAAAATTAGGGCCAGTGAATGTGTGAGTGGAAGTAGCTATAAAACACAATTCTAGGAATGTATTGTAAAAAAGGCAGGTTGATTAGTTGCAAATTACACTATAAGCCTGCTCTTAACTGCTTGACTACATGTATATTGCTACTAAATAAAGTTGTGTACAGTTTTAAAAGACATTGAGCTGTAAACTTTTAATCCATAGAAATTATTTGCATAGAAAGCAAAGCTTAATTTTACAGAAGAGGCTTACGATTTTACAGTAAAAGTAGTTGTGGTACCACTAGGTCTGTAAAGCCAACACACAAGTCTGTAGTGATCTTTTTTGTTGGAATTGCATGAGAAATACAAGGATATTCTAGATGATCAGTAAAGGAATTTTACATTTGTCATGTTAGATCCACTTCTAGTCAGCAGTTAAAAATTAGTATAGTATGCCAGCTCTGCAGCAGCTTTTGTGTAGAATGTTTTGCTGTTTGTAGGCACATCCTTTGGGCATGTCTGTAGCTCAGGCTCCACCTGTCTCTTGGCAGTCAGTGGGGTGGCTGAGATACTGGGCCCTGCAAAGTAAGCCAGGCTTTCATTAGCAGTGCCATTTGTGTGCTTCTCAGACAGGAGTCTTAATGTTTTTCATGTTCTTGCACCAGAGTAGATACTTAGGAGGAAGGGAAGACGTTGAAACCTTCCAGCTTGATCACACTTAAAAAATAATTGCTCAATCATGTTGCATTGTGATCAAACACTTGTTAGCCATATTCTTGCCTGTATGGACAGGAAAGCTTTTCTTGGAATTTTCCTGACCTAGGTTATGTCGTAAGAAGCTGCAGTTTCCTGGAATGCAGAATGGCCTAACAGCTGTGCACTCACTGCTGCTCTTGGGGAGGCTGCTGTGAGCACTAACCTCAGGCAGAGGTGAAGGCAGAACGTGGTGGTTTGCAATTTTAATTTGTGAGATGTTGGCAAGTTCTGATGCTTGTCTGGTTTTTCATTGGACAGGATGCAGTTCACAAGTGGCCTCTACAGAAATAGGACTTTGAGCCAGGAAACAAGAGTCAGACTTTGCCACTCAGCCAGAGAGCTGCCTTGGGGTGCTGAGCACATGGAATTGAGGGTGGAGCACATGGCCCGCCACAGACTGCTCCTTTAGAAGGGCATACATTTCCTTCCTAGTTACTGTGCTTTTTTCCACATCCCTGTTTCTAGTTTAGTTCTGTATAAATCTATAATAATCTGTTGAAATTCTTTTCTTGGTGTTACTGTTGGGTTTATTTTGTTTTGGTCTAAGCACAGGGTAAGAGGGAGATAAAAACAGACTCCTATCAAGCACCAACAGAAACAAAATACATCCACACAGCAGAGACTGTACCTATTTTACAGATAAAATGGCAGCAGGTCTCACTGTAATTGAGTAATCAAAAAAGTGGAAGAAAAGCAGCTGCAGATTCTTAACTTGGATAACAGAACTGCTGGTCCATAAACACAGGAGATGAAGCACTTGTTTGGATTGTGCCAAAATAAATTTGGAATGATTTGATTTACTCAGGTAATTTAGAAATAATCTTCAGAAAGACAGGAAGAAAGAAACAAATTTGAATAGATAAGCTGCTCCATCTTTATACAGAGTTGTCAAACGTGTATTGAAACTAATGTTTCTCTTAAAACTTGGTAAAATAGAAAATCATAGTTCCAGTTCTGTGGAACCTCTTTTTGTGGAGGAGAATTTGTAATGGTGCTGGTAAATGCACTTTCTAGATGGATAAGGTTTATCTGGTACAAACCAAAATGGCTTCAGGGCATGATTATGTCTTGGTATAACAGATGTACTTCCATTGATTAGGATGAAATATGCACAGTGCTCCTGGAGAGTATGAGTCAGCCAGTTCAGTAAGAAGTATTAAAATAAATCTTATTAGTAACTGGTTACATACCACAGTTCTGGCAAGTCCTACTGTCAGCCCGTATGATGTACCACATTCAGCTGTGTTGTGTTGGCTGTTTGCCTAAGAGAGTTGCTCCCAGAATAATTCTTTTGCTTCAGCCATTTCAGGAATGTCCAGCATCTTACCTTAAATTGCTGTGAGTATTAAAAAAAATAACCAACAAAACACAAAGCCTATTGAAGTTTGAATTTGAACTCAGAGGGGGAGGTTTTGTTTTTGTTGTGTTTTATGAAGGTGTTATCCCAAGACTCCAGTTTAATTGGTAGGGAATAGGAGCTGTTAACTAATGTTGGTCTTTCTGAGTAATATGTATTCTGAAAGTACTGGAAATGAAGAAGCAGTTGATTAGTTGGTGCATCATAGGTTCCAAGTGTCAGACCCAGAAAAATGCTTTAGTGTCTGGGTTTCAGAAAAGCTGCCTGCAGCTTTAGAAGTGTACATGGAGTTCATGCTCCTTATAATTAGGAATCATGAAATGCTGTTTGAAGAGGCTCCAGTATCTTCCCCTAGCTTGTTCAATTAATGTGGGTTTCTTACAGGATGTGCTGATTTTGTTTTCTTCCATTGTGCTACCAAAAGTTCGGCAATGTTGATTTAGTAATGTGTACTGAGCCTGTTCCTTACATTCCTATAGTCCCAACCAGCCCACGTAATTAAAATGAGCTGCTTCCTCTCTTAAATCCTCAAGTTGTCCTTAAGTAAAACAAGTTAGGATGTTCCTTCTAAAAACAAAACAAAAAGTGGTTTTATTTTGACATTACTGATGTGGTAAGTCCTTAAGTATATAACCTTCAGGGGGTTTTCGATTGGAAACTGCAGTAGTGGGTGAAAAATCAGCATTTTGTAGGTGTGCAGCATTGTCTCTCTTCCCTACATACCTGCACTGTGGTTACAGAAGAATGAAGTATATCCATAAAGTGAAAGATGATGCAGTTTTTAATTGTCTTGTGTGCACAAGAGACACAGCGTCTTGTGAACTTGAACATAAAAATCTGTCTGAGACTACCTTATATCTCTTCCAGTACCTTTAGGGAAGTAATTTGCTCAGTCTCTGAGTCATTCTTTTCTTAGGAGAATAGGACAGGTAAGTCCCCCTTAAAGGGAATCAAACATGTTTGTCCATATGTTAACAACACAGAAGTACTGATTCTACTAACATGTTTAATACTTGAAGTAGACACAGAAGGCCCAAAAATATGCCATAATAATCTGATAAATCCTGCAGGAACATTACCAGCTAGTTAACTGACCATGAGGTAAGGCTTAAGTAGGGAGGAATGTGAATTTTGTTGATGAAAGTCTAAATTGTCCACAGGAAGAAGTGGGGAAAGAACATAGCCACCACTGCTGCATCGGAACTGGGAGGAGAAAAAGGAAATTGTCAAAATTTGCTTGAAAAATCAGGATTATTTTCAGGAACTAGAATATTTTTCCCCTCCAAACTAAATAAAATCTTGTCTAGAGGAAAATACCACCTGTAGTCCTAAATTACATAATTCACTTAGGAAGCTGTTAAAGGTAGATACTGAGACTTGAGACTACTTGCTGTGGATGTTCTAAGGAAATTGGATGTTCTAAGGAAATGGCATTAAGATCAGTGTGTATCAGTTTTCACTAAAGTAAAAAGAATAGCATTAGTCTGTGTCAGGGCCTTTTAGTATTAATTATTACTGGCCTTGGAGGAAAGTTTCAAGAGCTGAAAAACTGTATCTCTGGATATTATAATCACTAAGGAGTATTCAGTAAGTTTTTAAAAGTAACACGTTTATTTACCGTATCTTTATAGGTATTGAAATGAAAATGCTTACAGAGGTGTTCACAGCTGTGAAACATTCCTGAGGTGCTGAAAGTTTTCAAATATAGGCACAAGTCACGTATGGGGGTCCTGCCATATTCTGAACAAGCAGGAGCCAGGAATGTTTTATAAGTCTACGCCAAAAGTAAAAAAAGGGAAGAGTGGAAGTACACATTGCTCTGAGCATTTATTTTCTTTTGTGGTATAAATGGGGCAGCTGAATGGAGCTCTATTTTCCTGTGATTAGAAGAAGAATTACTCTTGACATGGATTGCAGGAGGCTACAGTAATAGAAGACTTCTTGAGCAGAAGGTCTAATCTAAGAGACCCTGGACATAAGGTATAAATAGGGAATGATGACATAAACCACATTTTATTTAGGTTTAAAATAAGTAGAGCTGCTTCTCTCGTTTGGCCAGCAAGCCTAGCTCCTGTCTGACTGTAGACCACTAGGATGCAACCTCTAGGAAGCTACTGAAACCCAAGGCATAAATAATACAACTCAGGAAATACACTGAAAGTCAAACCTGGAATCATATTCAGCATGTGATGAAGTCAAAATACATGCAGGATCCAGGAGAACTGTTAGAATTAATGCAACACATACTGGATGTTAGTACAGACCCTTTCATTATTCATTCCAGCTCTTTACTAGTAGACTTATCTTTCCTGCATTTTCATTGGGCTAAACAAAATTACACACATACATTATTGAATCACTAGCTATTGCTTGCTATTTTAATTAACTTTCTGGGTACACTTCAGCTTTTAATTAAATCCTCAGCTTCTGGGAGAAGTGTATTAGCTCAGGTGGGCTTGGTGTAGAGAATTCTAGAAGTATTAATGCTCATGTAGCTCTTTTTAAAGTGTTAAATACTGCACGAGTCCCTGCTCTGACCTTAGAATAGCTCTGTCATCCACCTGCCATTTCTCAGGACACTTTAATTAAGTTTTCACACTATTCGAATCTAGAGAATCTATACTACTCAAATCTACATATGTTGAGTAGGAAACAAATGCCTCTTGATGTGCTGGTGTAACCTATGGAAAATGTAATTTTATAGCACTACTAATATTTGCAGTAGTGTAACCTGTTAGTATGAATTACCTTTACTTTATTAGATGCTGCTCTTGGATTCTAGGAGGCCTTTTTGGCATAATTCTGCTTTTTTACTGTACATTCTGTTCTTTGGATTAATTTTCCCACATACTACAGGATACAGCCTTGTGAAACTAGGAGTGATTTGGGAGGTGCAGTATTATTTCAGTGTGTTCTTGGTCCTGCAAACATGATAATGAATGTTCCCTTTACAAGTGTAGCAGTGGCACTAATTCCTCTTGAATACATCATTGCAGAATCACACAGTTATTCAAAAAAGGAAACTTCACCCACCTGAAGTCTAAACTTTTAATTTTGAACCTTGCTTTTCCTGTTGGTCAAATTAAGTTGGTCATTCATGTTCACTATCTGACACCTCTCTTGATGCTGTATATGGTTGGGAGCAAAATGGTTTCTCTAAAATGTCTTCTCTAAAATGTCTCTTGTTAAATTAAAGTTTAACCAGTTTAGGTTGTTTTAGGGGTTTTTCTTGCCTTTGTGTTTCAACAATTGCACAAGCCTTTGCTGAAAAATGTTTCCGTTATATTGACAGATTACGTGACAAATTAAAATGCTAATTTCTGGAAAGTTGCATCCATTATCACAGATGAACTGGGACCAGAGCCCAGTTCTGCAGACATTTTGCAAGAGCAGTAACCCAGCAGTTGTGGTTGGAGAGTCAGCCTGTGGTGTCACAGCTGCTGCTTGTGCCTGACTTCTGTGGGTGGCAGCTGAGACCAAAAATCAGGGATGGTGTGTAAGGTCAGAAGGGGAGCCTATAGATGACACTGTCACCACTGTGTAAGTCAGTGACCTCTAAGGTATGAAGCAGTTTGGACATGGAATATTGATTGCATGGTGTATCTCTGGGAGTAGTCCTGGGCCTGAGTTACTCTGTTAGTCTGTGCCCAATAGATGTTGGCCTGAACTCACAAATCTGTAGCGGGTAAAGAAGTTGTGATGGAGAAGTGTTTACTCTCAAATGTGTGAGTTCTGTACAGCAAGAAAAATACCTGGTCCAAATCAAAATATTCAACCACTATTTTCTTCTGGTACATGATGGAACTGAGACACAATCCTGACTGAGACCTACAGTATTCAGACCTGACCCATAGCAAACATTTTTTAATGGCAGCTTACTGTTACAAAGTAGATGTGCTGTACTTACGGCTTTGATTCATTAGGGATTCTTTGAAATTCAGAAATAATTCCCTGAAAACCTCAGTTCCGTTCCTAAACGTGCTCCCTTCTGCTCTGGGGTTAACGTTCACTAGCACAAAAGTAAGAATTGAGTCTAGAAGAGTGCCATATCCTAAATTTTCCTACTCCAAATTCACTGTGTTCAAAGAAACAGGAGGAAGCTTAGAGTTCTTCTTCTTAGTTCCAAAGTCAAGGAATAGAATAGTGTCTTATGTAGAACCTCCTTAAGAATTGTTGATTCAAAAAAAAAACTCTAAAAATCAGCATGTGCTCTGTCCTCAAGTGATACAAATTCTCTGTTCAAAATTTGTGTCGCATTTCATGTAGGAGAAAATAGTTTGACAGCTTTCTGTGCAAGTAGTAAGATAAATAGGAAACTGTATTTGAAATTAGCACGAATTGTGATAAAATGTAGTTTGTTTGCAGGGTCTCCACAGTGCCAAACTGCATCTCTTGTGTGCTCCCTAAAGCAGCTTCCCAGGCTTATGATCTTAAAGAAAATAGACAGAAAACAACTTCGAAACACAGGTTATACGTGACTAAACTTGGAAATACAAAGTCTTTCCCTTGCAGTCTAAAGAATTCTTGCAGAATCTTTAACCATACCTGTCCCGTGGCTGTTACGATATTATGTCCTTTCTCTTTCGTATACAACTTCTTCTGTTCATTTCTTGGGCAGTCCTTTCCACAAATGCTTTTTCTGTCACAGAGCTGTCAGCTTCCAGCATGAAACCTGAGATTATCACTGACTGAGAGCAGGATGGAAGTCCCAGGGTGCCCATCCAGTTCTGGGGAGAGATTGGCAGAGTAAAAGAAACATTCTAAGGTGTCTTACACCACCTCTTTCCTTTTCCTCTCTTTGATTCAGATATTGATCATTTTGGTAGTTGTAAGTATCAATAATCAATATAAAGAAGAAAATATTGAAAACTAAGTTGCAGTGATCGTAGCTAATAGTTAGAAAAGTAGAGTTAATAGGAAAAGTACACTTCATCCTACTGTATGTTTTGTGAACCTTTTGCAGCTGTGCTGTTTGTGAAGGATCATGGAACTGAAATGCCTCGAGAGGGCAATGCTTAAGACAATGTGAATTGATATTTAGAGACTTCTGACTTTGAGCACCTAGAGGTTAACATTCCCCATACACTCATTTTGGAGTGGAAATGATAGAAAGGACTGCCTCAGTTTTGTGGAGTTTTAATAAATACATCTATCTGGTTAAAAAGCTTAATCATACTGTGGCTTGCTCCCCTTTCCCTGTGGAAATGAATGACAAGATTCCCAAACAAGTAATTCTAAAGTACTTATCACTTAATCAAAATCTGTGACAACTTGCAAAGCTGGGAAAGAGAAACAGGGGAAGAGTTAAGTTCACTTATTTCCAAAACCTCATTGTTTAGCTTGGTGGGATTTAGTTTGATTTTATAGAATATGTCAGTAAAACTGAAATTTCCTTGAGTTGTGTAATGAAAGCTGACAGTGCTAGAGCAGAGCATTCCCACAGAAGAGAGAGGAGAGGTAATGAGAGTATATGCAAGAATGGAGCTGTCTAAAAGAGAGTAATACCAGATACCAGCAGACTAGAGTATATTTATATTGCCAAACACAGTGCATACTAGCTTCACTGGAAGCTTTGCCTGGCTGAACTGTGCATGTTCCTGTCCTTCCATTACTGCACATTCTTGTTAAACAACCTCCAGAACACAGGGGAGCAAGCTGGATCATACTGCAGTTGCAGGTACTCAAGCTTTTAGGATCTTGCTTTGTATCTTGGTAGCTACTTGTTCCACTGTTCCATTCATTTCTTACCTCTTTCTTGTTAAAAAAAAACAAAAAAAATATTTACTTCCCACACTTCCTTATAAATATCCTTATAAATAGTTTTATTGTTAGTATAATTTGCAACACATTAAATCATCTTTCCAGTTGGATGGGGGAGAGGCATAAATATTGTTTAGGGATTATTAGACACTTTCAGTGCATGGTGTGCTGTTGTTCTGAACAGTGCTGCAGCAGCATGAGCTGATCTCTGCTGGCTCATCTGCCTGGTTGGGCTGTGCTGTGTTACAGCCTGCAGATACCTTCATTGTTTAAAGAAATGTTAAAATCTGTTCTTGCCCAGAAATCAGCTTATAGACTCATACAATACCTTGTTAGATAATACACCTTTGGTAGAGAATTTTTGCAGCATCTTCAATTCTTAAGTCACAAGGTATTTTTAAATTCTGTTTGAACATCTGCTGATTAGAATTTCAAATTTGCAAGAGAGGTAAAATGTCTTGTGAAGAATGTGAAGAAGTCAAAGCCCACAGCACAGAATTCTGCACAGGATTATGTGTCATTACTAGGACTTCTTTTGAATAGGCTTTGTATAGGGCTCTATACAAATATAGTTTGTTTATTAAATGTGGAAATGGTGTAAGTTTCTGAACTTCTGCATGTTTACTTGGGAATGAAAATGTTAAATACTGATCCTGGTGGCCAGGTAAGATGATTTTAAAGTATCAGAAGCTCAGGTTTTTATGGTAATGTTGACTTCACTTTCTTTTACCTACCAGTGGGAGTTTCTTTGAATGAATCAAAAGGGGTCAGTCACTGTAGTATAGAAGGCTAAACCATCAGAGCAGTTGGTGCCTGCAATTAAAGCATAAATGTCTGGAGTGAACAATTAAGATGATTGATGGTACTTGGTAATGAAGGGCTTTGTCTTTCCATGTCAGCAGTGATCCTTGAATGGCTGAGCTTTCAGAAACTCAAAAATGTACCAGTGCTCTTGAGTGTAGCAATGAAGAAAAGGCAATTGTTTTTCATTACCCACACACAGCTAACTGTAGGTCTGTGATACTCTCTGGTCTGGAATATGGAAGCCTGTTTTGTTTTCTGTTCTCTCCAATATCCCTTTCTCATCAGATTCCTCAGGAATTATGAAGGCAGCTTCACAGTTGCTGGTGTGCAGTCTTGAGCTTCCTTTGAGTGACTCCTCTGTAAGGCAGGGATGCTGCTCTCCTTTATGGCTTTAGCCGTTTTTGCTCTGGCAATGATATGGAAGTGGATTTTTTTAATGATGTATTGTGAAGAAGTTTCTGGGGTGCTCAGAAGAGCTCAAATGTTTTGAGACACTACATAATGTTTTCCCAAGATGTTTGCATTAGAGACCTGAGGAGTGGGTGATTCATAGTTTACTTCTGACATCAGAAAACAACATTTACAGTGCTGTGAGATGTATTAATACATTTACTAGATTGAAATCTTCTGTGCTGGGAGTGAAAGCCTGCCATGTTTTAGGTTGATGACTTGGGTAAACGAACTTTAGTTGGCAGATGGATTCCCTTTTCCAATGCTCTTTCCCCTAGAAGAAAGTTATTTATTTTGTCTTTTAGTTATAGTGTGCTAAAAGAAGCATTTCTGCAGTAAATTCCTTTAGGGGAGACAACCTGTATTTGATACCATCCCATAATGAACTTAACAGCAAATACACTGCAGGAGTTCATTTATCTAACTTACTTTATAACCATAAAACCAGAGTTCTCGGGAGAAAAGGTTTCACCTCTAAATATGGATTGGCTTTAAAGATCAAAATACAGGTACATCTTATTGGCCTAGCACACCTAAGATAATAATGGAACTGCTGTAAAACCTGATGGCCTTGATATGACATCAGGCACTTGTGCACATGCAGACCACAGAATGTCCATTCTGATTTTCAAACCACTGAAGAGGCAAGGAGTGAATACAGCAGTAATAACTTATTGGAATATATCCACTCTGAACTAATGAAAAAATGTTCAGAACTACTGTCACTCAATTAGCTCCTATATAACAGTGTTTTAAAGGCCTTTAAATTCTAAATAAAACTTTAAAAAATACAAGTTCCAATCTTTAAAGTGACTTAAGTATTTGTAGCAATGAGACTAAAGATCTGAATTCTCTTTTTGGAAATGGAACTTCCAGGAGATCTGCATTGCTAATTCAACCAGAATGAGCCCCCTTCCATAAATCAGCCAATATATGCAGAACTATTTTTGTAACATTCAAAATGAGCTTGGGTATTCTTTCATTAGATACTATCTATTCTAATTAGCAGTACATATTTAAAAATATATATATTAATAACAGGTTTAGATCATTTAGTTGCTGAAATTAGAAATACTATTCCCATACTCTGGGAAAAACAAAAGTCACCTGCAATTCTTTTGTGGACAGTTACTGAAATTCTGTTCAAGAATGCATAAAAAGATCCTCAACAAACAGCAAAAATAAATAATGTGTCACGTGAAATAAATATAACATACAGTAGAGATTTTCCTGCATGAAAAAAGGTGCTCTCTAAAGAATGAAAAGGTGTTCAAAAACAAAATAAAGATAGGGCAAAGCACAGGATAGATGGAATTAGGGGTGACAGGGTAGAAAGGAACATCATGAAGCTGTGCCGCTCTGCACGAGGCTTTTTAGAAGATGAAGAGATGGTGCAATTGGAAGGTCCCATTCAAAAGTGATAAATCATGTTGAATATATACTATCTTACGAGATGTACAGAATTGTCAAAAGGGTCTTGCTGAAGCAGTGCAGAAGATTGTATAAATATTCAAGATCTCTTTTCAGTAACATTAGATAGCATTTCTGCATAGGCTTGTTAAACATTTGGAAAGGATCTGTAAAACCATCAGGATTTAAAACCAGTTTTTATCTAGAAGAGACTGAGACTCCTCCTGCCCAGTCCATATCTCCAGGGTGTCTTACATCTGCTTCTTACACATTCATTGCAGATAAGATGATGAACTTGGTTTTGGAGTTCCTTCAGTCAGGTATTTATGCATTCTTGTACCTGCAGTGGACATTGCTTCAGCAATTTGAAATCTTACTTCAAGAAATAAGAGAAGCCTTCAGACGCTGCTCTCTGTGAGAAAGAACTGAGTGAAGTGCTTGTTCAGTACTGGCACTATAGTCCAGGGATGTTTTCATTTTAACCGTCATTTTTGGCACCTCGGGAAAGAAATTTGTCTCATTTGAGTGTTGTATGACCCAGATTGAGTTTGAAGTGGAGGCAGTGATCACAGGGGTGAGATACATATCAGTTCAATCTGTGAATTTCCATCCATATTTCTGAATCGTGTATACCAACACAGAAAACTTGTCTTTTTTGTTTTGTTCCTAGAACTGGGTTTCAAAGCCAGCCACAGTTTATAGGCATGTCTTTTCATAGCTTGGTGCTACTGAAACAAAGAGCAAAGAGAAATGAATTTTTCTTCACTTTTTAAAAATAATTCCATGTATGATTCTTTTTCCCTCTCTGTTTTCTTAACAATCATCCTAATAAAAAGATAGCGTGTTGTCCTCTCCAGCAACTCATGTTTTATAGTCTAGGAACTTGAATTACTTCACACACATATTCTCATATATATGTCTGTGTGTGTATATGCACAAAACACTCTCTCAATCATTCACTCACTCATTTTTATCCTTTTCCATCTCTCAAATATCACAATTTTGTGGGTTTAATATCTTTTGAGCATTTGAGGAGCAGCAGAAATGCAAAGCATTCAAGTAAGAGGCAGAGTGTTACTCTTTGTGCCATCAGGCAGGAAAAATATCCCAGCACAAGCAATACTACATGAACCATACTTGGTTTCATACAGTGGACTGGTGAGCCGTGTAACTGTGTGACTTTTCCCTCCTATAGCATCTTAATGCTATTTACTGCTATTTAACATTCATTTTGGAGGTGGGAAATTTGAGGACGTTTCTCTACTGTTACAAAGTGTTAGGGACAAAGAAGAAAAAAATTATTTCCTTTGTAGACTAGAAAGTGGTGGCTGTGGCAGATGCCCTCCTCACCTGCAGGGAAAAGTGTCGGCATGTTTCTAAGTCATGTGCTCCCTGGAAAGCTGAGTAACAGCGAGGAGCTTTAGACAAAGAGGCAATAACCCCATCTTCTCAGCTGCAGAGTGAAGTGATGTGGCATGACACACCCCTGTGTCAAATGCCTGTCCCCTCTGTGGTTAGTGTCAGAATGGTTCAAGGGGAGAAGCTTCTGAAGACTGGGATAGCAAAGGAGCAGTGAACTCTTCCTGCAGTCACTGCCAGTGCTGGCAGTGAGGAGGAAGAAAGGTGCTTAAATTTAACAGTTATGACTTGAAAATCTGCTTGGGAGCTCACCCTAGAGCACCATAGACACAAATTTCAGAAATGACAACAAACTCCACTTAAAAGTAGGAAGGATTTCAGCGAAGGTGATTAAAAGCATTACCTTTGTTACTGTGTGGGCATATCTAGCTTAGATGATTTTGGAGGTTTCCTGTATAAGATAAGAGGATGGCAAAAGACCCCACGAATCTTTATGACTTGAGCTTTGGTACCGTGTTGATAAATTCTCAGCAAAATGCAGTAAATGACCAAATATTTGTTACCGTGTAAGGAAGATAAGTAAAACCTTTAAACTGGCAT
The DNA here is from genome assembly GCA_013397975.1 of Machaerirhynchus nigripectus. Classification (NCBI taxonomy): domain Eukaryota; kingdom Metazoa; phylum Chordata; class Aves; order Passeriformes; family Dicruridae; genus Machaerirhynchus; species Machaerirhynchus nigripectus. Next base: position 453,846 of record VZRQ01004652.1, on the reverse strand, counting down.
TAATTTTTGAGAACTGAGTAATCCCCTGGTGGGTGGGGATCCCTCACTTCTGTTTCAGGTGAGATCCCACGTGTGTAAGCAGTCCCTAACTGTGTCTCTTGTCTCCCTCCGCGGCAGGTTACGTGTTCTGCATGTTGCACCGCCTGCCCGAACAGCACGACTGCACATTTGACCACATGGGCCGCGGGCGCGAGGAGGCCATCATGAAAATGGTGAAACTGGATCGGAAAGTAGGGAGATCTTGCCAACGCATTGGCGAAGGATGTTCCTGAGTGCAAGACTGCAACCAAATGCTGTTCTCTTAGTTCACTAATGTTAGCCTTATTTAGGACAAAGTCAGCCAGACACCTTGTACTAGGCAAGTTTCAGACTACAGCCAATCAGTTTCCTTTCTTTAGCCAACCGTCCTGGTACTGTAGTTTAGGGATTGATGGTGGTTGAAATCGATCTCTGGCTGGTTACTAAGGTGCCTGCTAGCCACCGTATAAAAATAAAACATGAAGAAATATTATTTTTGAGTATGGCTAGTGGATTTAAACAAAGCAAGAAAAATCCAAAGGCTTCTGTTATTGCTGGAGTCACTCTAAAAGCCTTATGCTGGAAACATTCCAGCTGCAGAGTTAAAACAAATAGTTGTATAGAAGCTGGTGTAAAAGTTTGCTATGCACATGGCTTTCGGACAAACTGTTTAATGTGCAGCCTTTCACCTCTTCACTGCTACTGAATCCTGAGGAGGTGAAATACTACTTGGAGCAGCAACTGCAGCTCCTTAAGCCCAGAAGACCTGACTGGTCACTCGTGCCTTCATCGCGTGTGGCTTTTGAGTTAGGCAGTGTCACCAGCATCAGGGATTCTGTTGGGGTAGGAACACCTTTCTGGTTCTTCCCAGGAAGCCAAAAAGAAAGGGGGACAGAGATTCTTATGAAAAATTTTTATATGTATCTTACTATAAAGAACCTATCAGGGTTTTTTGGTTTGTTTTTTTGGTTNTTTCTCTGTTAAATTATGATCTCTCTTTAAAGCCAACTCCATCCTGGAGCAGTAAATGGTGCATACTTTTTACATGGCATCCACAGAGGTTCTACGCGTTGTGTGAACAGATTCCACATACCTTGAGCAGTGCAGCCATTCCCACTGGCCGAAACCTGATTGGCTCTTGTTTGCCTTTTGCTAAGTGCAGGTATCTGATAATTGATCAAATAAGGCTAATTCACAGCACAGTAGCCATGGCTGGATTCTACAGACTGACTTTCTGTAGCTAGACTTACATATTGGGGAAAAAAGGACATTTTGTAGCAAACGGAATTCAGTAACAGTATTGGGGAACAACCTGTAAACAAACACCCTTTGTCAGAATGAGTTTGTGTTCCTCACGTTCAGAGTGTCAATGAGATAATCAAAGGGGCTCCACCAGCCCTCCTTCTATGCAGCTGAACGCGCCCACGAAAATCCCTGTCCGCAAAGCAAGTATAGCAAGTGGATGTGAAAAGCATTACCTGGATAGAACGTTCTGGATGTGGTTAGACCCGTGGTTCTGTGTTACGGTGTGTCACGCTGAGCTGAGCCGAACTGCACCAGCTTTGCCAGTTTGGAAACATAAAAGCAAACATCGTAATCGGGCTGTCTCCTGCTGCACACAGGGCTTATGCAGGTAAAAGGATTCCTACCCATGTCACTCAGCTTAATCCTGAATGAGTTTAACTTCACAGTCTATTAGTAAGTTATTAACAAGTGGGTAAATTTGTAAGAAAACCTGAGGGAGGGAAAGACTTTGTCTCATCTTCAAATACTGGGCAGATCTGAAAAGGGGGTGAAGTAACCTGTCACTTGGAAAACCCCAGCTTTTATGAGTCATCCTCCATTCTACTTGTTACAGGTAATTAATTCCATATAGGCCAAATCATACTGTTACTTTGTTAGCCAGTTAGGAACATTTAACAATGAGACAACTAATTAAAAACAGAATACATATATATATGTCTCTCCACACACACACTCGGCATCTGACTGTATTAGCATTAATTAACCATGAAGTACATCAGAAGTGTCCCATCATTATAAATGCAAGCTCTCTGGAAGGCAAGCTGTTTTTTTTTCCTTGTTCTTATTGAAGAATATGAAACCAGCAGCAAAAGCTTCTGTAATGGGCTGCATTTTCAGGAAATGGTCCTGGTGAGAGGGACTGTCCAAGGATATTATTTACATTTGCCGTGAGGAGTTTAAAAAAACCATGGATTTTGGCGGCTGCTGTGATACGCACTTTCTTTTCCTTCAAAATCCTGTCCTAGCATTTGATGGGCATTCTGATTGATACACAAGACTTTCCTGCATTAATACTGAAGATGCTATTTTGTTCCTCCTTAATATTCTCTTTAATCTCGTTACAAGTGCACAGACGGTTTCAAGGTGGCTCTTGAGAGGACACTACTTAAAGTTCATGTGAATTATGGACAATGTTCACTTTAAACAAAAAGTTGGGGAGGGGGTTGTTCCTTTGCAGTATCTGTTCTGTGAAGTTTGTTAAACGTAAAGAAAGCTTAAGTTCTTGTATCTTAAAAGAAGATCTTATTTAACCCTTTTGTGTTCTAGATTTACTTACACATGTAGCCTAGAGCTCAGTTTTAGTTTAACATTGTGAAAATATTAAAAGAATCTTGTAACTTTATTCTTTTTCCTCATGCTAAAAACAAATTAAACCAATCAGATTAAAGTTTGAATTCCTTTTTGCCTATTCCAACAGGTCTTGCTATTTTGCACCATTTCTACTGTAAATTCATGTAAGAAATATGAACGGGGAAAAGACCAAGGTTAGGCCAGTAACTTCAAGCTGAATTTACAATTGGTGAAGGGTGGACAGGATTTTCTGCAGGTTTGGAAGGGAAGAATAGTATTGCTGCTGGGTTTGAATTCAGGGATTTGTTTCGTAAGCAAATCTACTGTAGCCAGTTTGGTCCATTTAACTTTGAGGTTAGATACAGTAATCAAATTAATAAGTTGTTCATACTCTTCAAGTCAAATGCATACTGTACACTGTATCACTGGCATTAGAATGTCTTAAGTGTTCTTTCATGCACTTTGACAGCCTCAACTAGAGTAGCTGTATTCCAAATCACAATGGGCTACATTCATAATGGATAGGCAGAGGAACAACTGTTGCTTCTTAATAGTTTAGATGCTAAAAACACAAGGCTAATTTTAAAAACCCACAATTTACTGTATTAGAGGGAGAGAGAATGTAAAACTAAAAATTTAAAAACAATTTTGAAAACTGTTTGGAGTTGAAATTGTGCCTGATTCTTGGGACACATACACCCATTTTTTCCCCTCAAATTCATATGGTACTTTCAGTTATAAAACTGTGCATGTTCTTGAACAAGATGGCTGTGTCCTAGTAAAGGTAAGTTACATAAAACAGCTCTGCCTTTTCATCCAGTTTCAAGCCTATGACTAGGTGCGAGCCAGGGCTTCAAGGAAAAATAAGAACTGGCTGGGAATGTTGCTATGTACCTATTTCTGTTTCAAAGGAGCTCCGTGTCTTGACTGAGCGACAGCCCATCTGTAACGTGAGGTACCTGAGAACATGAACTGCTCTTCAGTACTGACCAGGCGACACCCTGAAAAGAGTCGTGGTGCAATGCCAGCAATCCAAAAGTGATAATAGCTGCTTTTATCAACTCAGTGGCAGGTGATAAATACATTCAAAACTTAAATTTTGCATGACTTTTCTTTTGGATAAATTGTAATCCCCTGGCCTAGTGAATACAGTGTCCTCTTTATATTTAGATTTTTACTCACTGTGGTGTTCATTTTGTAATCAGCAGTTCCTTCTGTGATTATTCTACAACTTAGATATAAATCTCTAGAGGATAAAAGAACTTTTTTTAATCTTACAACGATTATTTCAGTACAAAGACTCAGCAGGGAGATAAACTGATACTAACTATGTCATAAAAATACAGGTTTTAACAACAGACTCCAAGAAGTATGCCAGTGAAATACCTGACAGCACCTGTCCTCACAGTTGATGTGTAGACAGTTAAGTGCCCTGACATATTGCAGTAACATTCTCTTTGTTGTCTTGTAGTTATTGATATTGTCAGTCATCAGAGGAACAGCCAAGAGAAGGTCTAAGCAAAGTAATCCTTTAATGTAACAATGAGCTTGTAGCCAGTTCATCCTGGAAATAAATTAATTTTCTCCTGGAAGCCTTTATGCCTAGAAAACCATTGAAACATTTAAGACTGCACTATTTAAAATGAACTGTATTTATTGTCACCAAATGTTTCTCTCATTACTCAAATACCTGATTAGAATTCTGCATTAAGAACAAAAGTAATACGTGTGGTTCAACACAAAAGCTGTGGTGGCAGGAGCTGCTGTATAAGGATGTAGTTTTAGTGTAACCAGTTCATAAGGTTATGCTTAGTTAGGAGTGTGTTTGTACACACTTTACTACACAAAGGACCAGAGTGAAAAAAGAGTGCATAAGATTAAACTGTTCAAAAGTATTTGCAGTACACATTTTTCATGGTGAACTGGTGCAATAGTGGGCTTTGTTTCTCACTATCAGCAGCTGTTTTGGGAGAACAAGCTTTACTGCTGCTGGAAAGAGGCACTCTTAAATAACAGTCCTGGAATACATCAGTGAGAAGGATTCTTCCTCATCTTCATTCATTTTTCCTTTTTGTTGAGGCAGTCAGCATGTCCAGCTGGGCATTTGAAAGTAGTTCTGCATGAATATTCCTCTTTTTGGCTTTTCAATCTTCCCCACCAGCAAAAAAAAAAAAAGCATCAACTTCATTGTTCTTGCAAGTCCCTGCATGTTAGCTCAAGCAGATTAAAATACCGATGTTGGTCTACAGAAGCAATGACCTCCTTGTATTTTACTGCAGCGACAGACTATTTCTTAAGTTAACTGAAACATAATGTAGACACAATTTACCTGTTCTGGACGTTGGGCTGGGGGTTTTTGAACTTCAGTTCTATGATTCTGTTCACTCACACCTTCCCATAAACTCTGCATGCCTCATCTTACACTCTGAAGTTGAGTAAGGATGAAAGAAGGCATGAAAACAGGAGGCAGAGGATGCAAAGTGACAAATGCTTAGTGTTCACATCCACCTTTCTCTTCAAGTCAGATCGGATCATAGAATAGTAAAGAGGCAGATAATTACTTGCCAAACAGCACCAACTTTTTTGACTTGGTACTACAGAAAACCATTTTGCTTTCTCTTTGTGACTATACCTGTGTAGAGTTTGTCTGAGTCAATTCTGCTGCAGATGTTATATGCAAAGAAATGAAACAGGACCGTCATAATAAGAAAACATTTTTGATGGATTATTTAGTAATAATTACATATTTTGCTACTGGACCTTCCTATTTTGCAATATGCTGCTATTTTCTTTGGAAGAAAAACAAGCAGAACTTTATAAGACTAATTGTAAATTATTTCAAATTCAGTACATGCATCTGAAGCATTAGGAAGAGATTACTGAAATTATATATAGTTTTTAAAGATGATGATGATGATGATGATGATGACGACTGCATCCTCTAACAAAAGGGTTTTTTGTTCTTCACATAGTAGCAAGTGTTGATGGCAATGGTTTAACCATAAGCAGAATGTTCATTTCTGCTAGGTTTGTGCAAAGCCAGTAACATGCAGTAGGATGCTGTGAGTTAATAACTTGTAGCACGGTGCAGTGACTGTAAGTAATGAGAATAAAATTATAGAGACCTACTCCTGTCTGTGGCTCTCCCTTCACATGAAAGGACAGGTAACACCCACTGTTTCCTTGTTGCTTAGTCCCCTTTATTCTTTTGTGAGTTGCAGAAGACACTTTCCTTCCCTCTACCAGCATGCTTGAGGAGGGTGGAAAACCAAATTCTAACTAAAGGGTTTTTAGGAAAAAAAAAGTTGACATCTCTGAAGACAAAGTATTGAAGTCATCCTCCATATCAGAGATGCAACTCCAGAAGGAGCTCTCCTTAGGGTTCTTGGAAGGAACACTTGAAAATTTTGGGATGTTTTTCTCCTCTTAGATTGTGTAGAATCTCTTTGAAGCAAAGAGCTAATCCTTTTAAAAGCCTAAAAAATAAAAGCACAGAATTGTGTCTGCCTTTGAAAGGGGCCTGCATGATCAGCACTGCTGCTTTAAGCCAGCTCAATGAAAGGTTCGTTGTTGATGCTTGAAACACTGAGTCTCATCTCTCTGCTTTTCAAAGGAGCAAATAAATGCAAGACTCTTAGAGAAGGGAGGAACGAGTCTGAGCTAAAGTTAAGCTAAATTCATTCTAGCAATAATTTGTCTTTTTTCCCCCACCTCCTCCTTTTGCAGTGTTTATACTACATCTGCTTTAGATTCCTGAAAGCTTCAGCTACACCAGTTTCTGGAGAGGTCTTTTAACACACTGCATTTAGCAGCAGCATGAGAAAGATGATGAGCTCCAATAGTTTAAAATGAAAATTAATCACTGTTGGCCAGCACAACTCTTGTCCACACTAGAGTGTTGAAAGGACGGCTACCTAGAAATGTTTTAGCTGATCCACCTGTATCAGCTTTGCATGAATCCTGCTCATTTGGGTAGTCTGTCATGTGCAGCCAGATGTGTGACCTTTGGCCTGTCTGCAAGCAGACTTTGCCCTTTGTTACACACACCCAGCCCAACATTTCTACAGATCGAAATACTCACTAGGCAAGCAGCAGTTAGTTACAAATTCTACAGCTGTATACCTATTTTCAAGTCACTCTGTATACCCCTTGTTTTTCTACTTTTGACTGTTTGGTCTCGGGTCTTGTCAAAAATAATAGTTCCACATGTACTTCCTGTACATGGACCTATATACACACAAATCTCCTGGGACATCAAATGGCTGTAGCAGAATGATGCTGCTGGAAAAAGCCAGCTTTCATTTCCTGCACACCCACATGTGTGTTATCAGTCCTTGTCTGGCTTGCCTTTCTGGGGAGATGTAGCTTGTCCCCATATCTCAATTTGCCTGTTTATTAGTAGCTGTAGTTAAATCATTATCAACCACTATAGACTTGGTCCTGGAACCACCATGATGTTTGTTTGCAGTTCCACTAAGAACACTCCCCTCAAGCAGGTGGGAGGTTTGAGTGACTGCCAGCAGTTCTGATCTTTCTCTGTAGTGTGTCCTGTGGGCACAGAGCTCTGAGGGATGATGGGAGTGTGCACGTGTGCAGGATCAGCAAGGTGATGCTGATTGTATTCCAGCTGCCACCTTAATAGAAATACTTTGCCTCTGAGGCAGCAACTCCTGCTAAATTAGTGGGAGCAGGTAAATATGTGCTATTTGAAACTTACTCTCCAGTAAATACCTATTTATCAGCCTGTTTCAGAACCCCTGCCAGCCTTCATTTCTTTATTTGCTGTAATTTCCATAGGCTTTTCTCCGTCATCCCTTTTACCAATTCTCCCTTATCGACTATGATGCCCACTCCTACATCAAACTGTCCTGTTCAGAGACAGAGTCTCTGTGAAGAACATAACAGTAGAGATGATCACATATCTAAAGGTTCTGGGGCTTGTATTGCCATCTGTAATGAACACTTTAAATGTGAAATGATTGCTGCTGTTTAGTGTATGAAAATCCTAGAGCTGTCTTACTACACTGTAGCAAATAACATTAAGGCTGTGTTCTACTTCCAGTTCAAATCCCTTCCTCCTTGTTCTTAACTCTGGACCTTCTCATCTGAGGAACCTTAGGCTAGCTTGATGCTGCAGCCACTGGAGATATGCAGGCAGTGTTTAATAGCCCCTCTGCAAGTACCAAATACCCATCCAGACCAAGAATAAAAAATTGTCTCTTTGTTCTACTTTCTTTCTTTGTTAACCCAATATTGTTATTCTGCGGATAAAATACAAAGCTATCACTCATTTGCCAAGTAATGTTAAATGTTTATCAATCACAGTGATTGATTTAAGATTTTTAGTATGTGGTTGATACTGTGCATTTGTTTGGTTTCTTTACACCAAGCTTCATGAAGACAGTGCTCAAGTGTCAACAACTACAGGCAGATCTGACTGATGCAGAAACCACAGGTCAAGCAGGCCCAACTCAAGACTTCTTACCATGAATCAGAACCAGTTCCTTGCCTTTGCTGTTCTCCGTGTGGAGAATAAAGGTAAAGCCAACTCTGCTGCCTCAGCTGCATTGCCTGTTCCAGTCGTCCCCTGGCTCAGCAGCTGGAGGGGTGCCCTGTGCTGCTGCCCCAGGCCCTGGAAGATCTCAGGAGTCACAGAACCATCCAGGAGTCCCTGAAGGCAATCAAGCTGTACATTGTTCCTCCTCTATCTAACCATGTTCGTTCTGTGAAACAATAAAATCATTTATGAAGAGATGTGATGTATTAAACAAGACAGTGCTGACCTGCAGTTGAATCGTGCATTCTGGGGTGGCTTTCTCTTAGCAGCCTTTGGCTGGTAGCAGTAAGGTAGGTAAGGGAATTCAGCAAACCTATGGAGCTTAAATCACTCCGCAGGAACTGAAACAAATGTTAGGCCCTCTGCAGTCTGCATACATCCAGCAAGGCAGAAAGATTAATGTTTTTATTTCACACCAGCCCTGATTCAGTCACTTAACATCAACACAGATCAGTTTCCCTCAGCCAACATTCAGCATCTTTCTGGAGTAAAGGCAAGGAGGATCAATCATTTTGAGAGCAGTCTGAAGATAAAACATATCAGAGTTAAATACCTACTATAAGGATTACACAGTTTTGTGTAAAGCTTACCAAAGTAGAATTCTAATACTGAAATGCATTTCAGATACAACTGTTACATTTCTGATTTCTCAGAAAGCTCCATGGGAGCTGAGATTGGGGCATTAACAGCAGAAAAAAACAAAAGGCAATAGGTTTCCCGCACCATATAATTCTTCACGGTAAGACAGTCTGACCCTTGCTGTTCTTACTGTTTATGGATTTCTTGGTGTAATTTTCTGTTTGAGAGAGCTTAACTGTGAGCTACAGTTTGTGGATACTGTGTAATTCCTTTGCTAGATAACTGCTACTCCAAAGTGTGTGAGAAGAATGAAAGCATTAAGCCTTAGAATGTCTAGCTTTTATCCTTTATTTTCATGGCTAAGGGGTTGATCCCCTAAATATAGAAAATCAGGCAAATTTAAAGTAGCAAATTTTTCCAAGGAACCTGCATAAACTTCCATCACAGATTTCATCGGCATGTTAATTGGGAGCTGCCAGGTAAACAGTCTTCAGTTTAAAAAAAGCCTCAGTGAAAGTGACTCGCTCACTCCAGCCAGAGGCACATTCTTCAAGCCATGCTTCTGTTCCATACGAATTACCCATGACTACTGGGGCCCTGTCTGTGCCAGCACAGCCACACAAATAGAAGTACAAGCTTTGCATGCCAACTCTCACAGTCCATGAAGGCGGCTGAACTTCAAAGGTTTGCAACAGATAACAGGTTTACACGATGCTGCTCTAACCATCTTTTGTTTTACTTCTCTGCTGGCACATAGGTCTTACTGAGAACCATAACAAATGTCTTTGTTTTGGTGAGATGCCAAGCCAGCTAAGACTTAAACACTGCACATAAACATCCCCAAAATAAGGATCTTTCCTTCTCGAGAATATGAAACCCAGTCACATTCCTGGAGTTGCAATGGGCCTACAACACTCACACGGGAGTCTCACACGGGCATCATTTCATCAGAGATGAGAGAACTATGCAACCTTCAACTGCAGGCAGTTCAGCAATTACTTCATGTAATTTGGCAAGGAGAGAGAAGTAATACTGGGCTCTAAAGTATCCACTTACCCCAAATTTAGCTGAATGTGGCAGCCAGCTCTGATACTGAGTTACAATCCACACCAACCCACGCAGAAGAATCAAATGCCATTTCTGTGCTTTCCCATACTGACTATGCCAAACCAGAAAAAGAAATGTCATCCCTGGTGTGATCATCATACAAGTCCCTCGTCAATCCAAATTCATAGGAAGCATCAAGGAGTTGAGATTGGCCAGGCCAGGCTGAGACCTGTGCACCAGCCTCTGTGCAGAGAAAAGGGTACAACCCCCTGCTGCTGTGGAGGGAAGTCACTGTGACATTCCTGCACTGACTTTGGTAGACAGGCAGGACAGAAGGGCAGCCATGTGTAAGATACTGATACTGTCAGTACAGTGACTGTGCAGTGCTGGAACTCACGAGGCACCCCCTGCATGAGCTCCACGCTCTGCCCTTACATCACTTGGCCATGACTTGCCTGTACCCTGCAGACCCTCTCCTCCAGCAGTAGAAAGGGTTTAAGAACTCCTGTGCAATAGCATCCACCCACGTTCTCTCCTCAGACAAGTGGCAGATCAACACTGTGGATCAACAAATGCTTGACCAAAAGCCCTCAAAAAGGGAGGAAAAAGAGTGGAACTCCCTGTGCCACTTTGGACTGTTGAAGGCCATTTTGAAATCTCTCTCCCCATTCTCTAAATCTTGTTTCAGGTCCTGAACATCTGTCAAGCAAAGGTCAGTGAAGAGACACACATGCTCCACACAAGCCTCCTTCCGACATCCCACCAACTCCTGCCGAAGTTGCAGTGGTGGCTCAGTATTTGATGGTACTGGAAAGTTTGGTGGTGGCATGGGATGCAAAACTGGGGTGGAATGTCCTCCTGACACACAAGGGAAGTTGCTTTGCTGTTTTTAAAAACTGGCAAGAACCAGCCTCTGTAGCCTTCCTGCAGAAGCAAGTTTTAGTCAGTGACCTGACCTCAGGTACAAGACTGTTCCTCAGGAACAGGAAAAGTAAATCTCTGCCACAGTTTCATTCTCTGCTCAGGCTGAGCCCTGCATCAGTGACTGCACAATGTCAAGGTGTGACGTAAAATACCTAGCTCCATGCTGAACTAATGCTTTGACTCAGTATTTCATTTTCACAAGAAATGAAAAACAAATAGACATGGAAGATTACTGAAAGGACAGGTCACTAGCCAGGGTGACTGGGCTCTACATTACACTGACTTCTTACAAGCCATTCAAGTTTCCTAAGGTTAGCTGGAGTACTGTTCTCCTCTTTCTCACACTAAGAGGGTGTTTGATTTTGCTTGCAATGTTGTAAATGTATCAGTTTCCTCCCAGAGGTATTTGCCCTCTGGGAAAGGGATCAAACTGTGCAATTCAATTTGTAAAGCACTGAAAGAAATACTTGCAAAAAAGTGCTACATACAGGCTATTAAGAGGCTGTCTGTAAGTATCCATTTCAGAATAGCCTGTGTGTAGGAGAAAGCTAAATAAGTGTGTGACCCTAAATCTAAATAGTCAGTATGCTGCTCCTGAAGAAGAACGTGAACATTGTTGACCCAGAACCTGAAGGGTAGGGTTTAAAGGACTTTCCTTTCATTTTCTGTTTTAGCAGCCTTGAAAGTAAAAATTCTCCCCATCTCACATGGCTACCTCTCCCACAGATCAGGTCTTTGGTGGCACTCCAATTTCACAGCTATATTTATTAATAAGTGGACAAAATGTATTGAACTGCCACATTTCGCAGCTGAGAACTAAAGCTGTGAATTAAGAGACCAAATAACTACGAAAACTGGTATCTGGCTGGAATGAAGCTAATTCCTAGATAAACCAGAAGTTCCTGATTATTATCCTGACGATTAAGATTCTCCCCTCTTCCAGTGGTATTTAAAGAAAACCACTCTGGGAATGCTGCAGCATCACAGAAATTTCACACGACTTCTGCAAATTCCTGGGCTAACAGAACTTTAAAAAACCCCAACAAATATCCAACAAATATCAAGTGTCATGAAAATGCATTTGCTGCCATCTCTTTAGGTAGCAGAGACTAAGTGACACAATACCACCTTTCATAAATAGTTTTAGTTTGCTAATAACAGTTCTGTGGACTGAAATCAAATGCACAGCATTATGCAGCTATGTTACAATGCCACAGTATATGGAATTCTGCTCAAGTGCTGTGGGAAATAAAGTGACCAGAAGAAGAAACACTTCTTTATAGCAACAAGGGGATCTGATGCCAGGAGAGAGGCAGCCACCCTGAGGGCACAGCAAACAACTGGGTAGCTGTGGTGGCACTGACCATACCTCCACTCCCCACAGATGCAAAAGCAGCTCCGACCTTTGCTGGGGCGTTGCTCAGTGTGCAGTGCTTGCCTTGCAAAGGCATTGCTCAAGTTGGCTTGCAAACCTGGCCAGCAGTGTTAGGCTGTACTTGTCTACATCAAGTCTGGTTGAATCCTTGCCACCAATTCAATCTGTGCGTCTTGGACGTATCCAGTGTTGAGATCTCCTGACTGCAGGTTAATATCCATACAGTGCTCAACACCTCCGTATCAACACACTACTGCCACAATGCCACAAAGACAGCAGCAGCAACACTGACCAGACTTCAGCAAAACCTTGGGTTGCTTCTTGTATTTGGCAGAATTGCCATTTATCAGGTAACCCATGCCCAGTCTTGCCCTGCTGAGCCTCATGGCCCTCCTCTGGCCTCAGCAGAGCCAGAGATTTGGCATAAAGACCCTTTCCTGCTGAAAACAGGACAAGGTCTCTTCTGCTCTAATATCACCAGGCCACACTGATCACCAGCTGCTGAGCTCTGTTGTTATCTTTGCTTTTAAAGCACTCTAGACAACCACAATGGTGCACAAAACATACTCATTTATTTAGCCAAATGACATTAGCCCTGCCTATTACATTGATGCAGCCAAACTGACATTTTTATTGATCCAGGTAGCCTGTTCTATGTACCTTCTTCATTATTTTCCATTTGTCCAATTAAAGTAAAAGGAGAAAAGAAAAATAGGCTGTGACAGAACCCTGAAACAGCTTGAGTATTCATGTGGAACAACTCCCCACATTTCTTTCAGATAAGCACATCAAAGTACACCAAGAAGCTCTCAATCTCTAAACCAGGAGATGTTCTAGTTTATTAGGCTCTAAAATAAGCCCTCTCTTCAAACAGATAAAAAACTGAGATTTGCTTGGTAAGGCAGTCAATAAAAGAGTTTCAGAGCACATTCTCCCTTTCTCATCACCCTGTCCTTATGGAAAAAGAGAGGGACTCTGTCTCTCTGTTGGAGTTTCCCTAGCCACATTGCTGATATTTCTTGCTGAAGGTTTTCTAACTGAGAAGAATGGCTTTTCCCACCACCACCCCCAAGAGAAAGTACAAATACTTCCAACAGTATTCCACCCTTGTGTAGCAGCTGCAAGACACACAGGCAGCTCTGCCTCACTTCTACTCCACTACAAAACACCTCACGAGAAACAAAGAAAACAAACTAAGCAGCTGCACCTTTTGCTGCACAAGCCCTGCATCTGCTACCACCTGCCTCTGCTAAACAAATCAAAACTCAAGAACTGTGTTCAAGAACTAGGACAGCTCAACAGATGTGCCCAACCTGCATTACTGTACACCCTAGATAATGAATTTCCTGCAGCCAACAAGAACTAAAAAGTCATTTAGAATAAACAGGAAAGCTAGGAAAAAATAAGCTTGCTAAATTTAATTCAGAGTATTAAACCTAGATTTTTGTTGTCAGATTTGGTCGGCAACTTAAAAATACACCATGAAGAGCTATGAAGACAGTATTCTTCCTTTTACAAAGAAAAATCCAGACAGAAGGCAGCTGCCAATAAAGTAGCATCTGTTTTAGTCACGTAAATAGCATCTTCCATAACCTCCATGTCTTGATGTCAACAAATGACAGTAATAGAGAAACTGAGATAACAGCAGGTCTGCATGAGCCCAGAGGTAACTCCGGGTCTCCAGTGATGGGCAGCTGAGCACTGTTTGACAGATGGCCTGGAAACCTGTGCAGTGGCTCAGCTCATTCTGAATGGCTGCTCTTTACTGTAGAATGTAAAGGGCACGTGCTGATGACACTGTGCAGGAATCAGAGGGACGTGGTTTGCATAACAGCTCTGTCGTTACGTTTGTTTGTTTTTAAGTGAAGTTTGTGAATCCAAAAGTCTTTTTAAATGCTCTCCCTTTTTACAGCTTCCTTTCTCAGCTGCCCACTTGTTTTATTATCGATATGCTTTGAGTACCTCCATAGCTGTTACATGCAATAGCTTCAGCAGCAATTGTGGGGTTTTATAGATAATTGTGTGGTGTTTATAGATATATTCAATTAGTTAACATGAGGAAGGCTTTGGTTCCTAATTTGTTCCATTTCTGTCTTCCCCAATACCTTTCCACCGAGATCAGAATTCCAGAAGTCTAGAATCAAAGCAAGTCTAGAATCTGTGCAGGTCAGTCAATGCCAGATGCTGAACCTAAGTGCTTTCTGAATAGCAAAAATAGATTTATCTTCTTTTATTAATTACAGCAATGCAGCACCCCTTTATCTTTCTTATCTCCCCACAATCCAAAGAAGACATCTGAGATGGCATATGTTGGCTAGGCTCTTTTCTCTCATTTAGAATCATTTAATGGCTTTGTAAAACAGGCACCCCAGCAGGCAAAAAAATTACAGCAGGTTTTCCACTTCAAGGCAAGTTTGGTTACAATGGTTAATCTTGGGCCCCCCTGTCTATCAAGCAATTCTGTCATTCAAGATGCAGATGAGAAATCAGTGGAATTAGTACCCATTGCTCAGCGGTACCTGAGCTGACCTACCTTGTACTTGCCATTTTTCCTCCTTGATGCAAGAGCATAGCAGCATCTTAACTGCAGCAACATAAAGGGAAGATCAAGTCAATTAGTGGCAAGAGGAAAAAAGAGCAGTTCCTCTTGCATGTAAGAAAGGGAGAGCAAGTACTGCACAGATCAGGTAGCTCATTACATTCTTTTTCATCTTAGATTTTTAAAAGGCAGCAAAAATGCTAATATATCATCAGAAGTATTTGCTAGGAGTTTCTGCAGTCGAGCCAAAGCTAAATGCAACAAAGAAGTATTAGAAATCCCACGCAAAGCCTTGGTGCCAAACAATTCCTGATCAGAGCACTGAAATGCTTTATGTGGCATTTAGAATGCCACAAGCATCAGAGATCTGCCCTTTGGAGATTATACAAGGCATCAGAACATCTCATTATCCTTTACACTA
The DNA here is from genome assembly GCA_013397975.1 of Machaerirhynchus nigripectus. Classification (NCBI taxonomy): domain Eukaryota; kingdom Metazoa; phylum Chordata; class Aves; order Passeriformes; family Dicruridae; genus Machaerirhynchus; species Machaerirhynchus nigripectus. Next base: position 438,791 of record VZRQ01004652.1, on the reverse strand, counting down.
GAAAAATCCAAACATTCACTCTACTACTGAAATTTTACTGCGACATGTAGCCTCAATTGCAGAGCCCCCATCACAAACAATTTGTTCTTTCAAAAAAGAAAATCTCTAATATGAAGAGCACTCTTCTCCTGCTGAGTTGCCTACACAGGGGTAAACAAAGCTGAGTCCTTTTTACACAGGAAAATCATCAAATGTGTGGATTAAACAGAGATTCATCACTATCCCTCTGGGCATGCTGGGAACACTGCACATTTCTTTGGCATGAAAAAACCCAATCATTTTCAAATGAGATTGCTGTCTCCATCCTGAATAGAGCTGCAAGTGATTGAGTTACTGTGGTGTACAGTGGATCAGAGCTTGTCCATTGAGCAGCAGTAGCCAAGGCCACGGTGTGACCTTAAACCCATTGCAAATGCAAAGTAAAACCACTTCCACATGGCCTAGCTTAAAATCTTGTACTGAGTTACCATCTATCACCAGCACTTCAGTAATTCTTCACATGCATTCTCCTCCTCTTGCAAACACAATCCTTCACACACGGTACCTCAAACATTTGTTATCATAGGAATGTAGATTTAGGGAGGCAGCACTGAAGTTGTTTACATGGAAATTTGAACAGGCCATGCAGAATAAGATTCTCACTGCCTTGGGAAGTTTTTTAAGTGCAGCATAAACCAGATGCAATTTTCATGTAGTGCATGAGTGATGGCACTTCCAGAAGGACAACATCCCCTGTTATCACAGCAAAGTGCTGTATGCCCTTGAAGAGAGAGGAATGCCAGCTCCTCCATCAAAGAACCACACTCCTTGCAGCACAAGCTTTTCCCTTAGCATTTTCCCACCTAAGGACTGACCAGATTTGAACCTGCATTATCTCACAGAAGTTAGCAGAATCACAGCCTGTGGCAGATGGCCAGCATGCCAAGCAAAATACTACTCTGATTTGCGCAGAATGTCTTTTTTCCAGCTTGACTGATTGCCTTTGAGCTGGATCCTCAACTCCAGTGACATCTTTATGAAACCAGCAGCTGCAAGATATCACACTGCTCGTGACAACAGCCTGGCACTAAAATGGCTGTGAAATCCCACTGCATCAGAACGGGACACAGATACTATAGCCCAACACACTGGAATGGGAAAACAAGGCACGCAAAAGGAATACCACATTTACTGATGTTAAAGGGCTGACACCCAAATTGTCATCCTTCTTTTCCTTCACCTGTGCGAGTCCCACATAGATCAAATAGCTTTCTGGAAGGTCACTAGTCAGGAAGAGAAGCATCCAACAGCCAGTATTTCCAAGTCAGCCTGACTCAAAACATTCACGGCACAGCTTCATGTTTATATCGTGGTCCATTATCCTTGGGTTGGAAGACATCTCCCTAGACCACAAAGGCTTTGGGATTCTAGATTAAAGCCAGGGATAACACGGCAGAATGCAAGGAGCACAGACGTCACAAGAGGAGTTTCTCAAGCACACACATTTTACACAATAGAGGCAGAGATTCGCTGCCCAGGATTCATGAACCCCAGCCCCCTGACACAGCAGCCACCCCAGCCCACTGACGAGGCAGAGTACAAAGACCTGCACAAAGATTTCAGCAGATTCATGTTGTGCCCACCTCACTGGCTGCAGGCACTGAGGCAGAATTCGGCAGCAAGGTTTGCCAGCAGGAATGGCGTGGAATGGCAAAGGGGCCCAGGCTGACGAACCTGAGCTAACCAGCTGTCCCCAGCACTGTGGGAGCACGAGCTGCAGTTGTGGCACAAAGGAAGCCTGTGGGAGTCCTGAGTGATGTGGAGATGGGAGAAGCAGTGTGTACCTAAGAAGCACCTGGGATCTCACAGTCTGGTTGGCAGGAGCAGTGTGAGGGCTATCTTAGTTTGTTGTTAACACAAGTGCTTATATTCTACAGACAGTTGTCCTTTCAATGGTACAGCTTTCTACACATCTGTACTCTTACATCAGGGATAACCTGGGCCTGTCTGAACTCCTGAAAGGAGACAGACAGTAGAGACAATCTACTCAAAAAAAGAAGACTGCTGTCGAGATTTGGACTGTGAAGCAAATTCTGCTCCAGCTTTACCACGAACAGCCAGGTGATCAGAAAACAAATGAGAAAAACAGAGGCAGGGTCACAGGGTGAAACTAAACAAGGAGGGGTACAGTACAACAGCAGCTGCACACAGCAATCACAAACACTCTCCTCTCCCAGGTGTTTTCTGTACTCAACAGCTGGGAGCAGTCAGAGGTGTGATCTCTGCTCTTGGTAGGAACTGGCCACGAGCACCTCCAGAGTGGGAGAACACATCTCAGGATAAAATGAACTCTGGTGTAGATGCTCCTCAGACTCTTCATCTTGAGAGACCCAAGATGGAAAGTATAAAACCCCTGATAGCTCTGCAATTTTGCTGCAGTAGAGGAGCTGTAAATTGAGAGACATTCAGCGTATTTTTTATCAGCTTAGCAATAAAGAGCTCATGCCATAGATAGTTTAGATGCACTTTGCCCCCCTTAACTGCCCGGGTAGGGAGTGCTCTGGGCTAAGCACTGTCCCCGCAGCCCCAAGTGTTAACTGGCACTAGGCTAGGGGGAAATCCCAGAAGGAAGTTCTTCCTTCCCCCAAAACACTAGTGAAAGCCCCACTTGCTAGACTACACAAAGAACGCAAGGGTAATCCTGAGTGACACAGAATCATTGCACAGCCTCAACATGCCAGACGCTGCTTCCTAGAACTGCTTCTCCAGTTGTAAAATCAACAGAAGAGCTCACTGTGCACCTGCTGTGGTTTAATTGGTTTGGCCACAGGTGACCAGGCTGCACAATACAATATTCTACGTATGCTGGCACAGTCTTTGTGCTTTCCTTTTGCTGCTGCAAATTCCTCATTAAGATGTCTGGTAACAGAAGTACAAAGCTGAGACTATCACAAGGCTTTGGGACAGTGAGGTCTATCCACATTCTGTTTGTCACCACTGTTAGGGGAAGGGACTGGCCTCTATTTTCCTCTTTCCCTCAGCCCACTGGTTCCATTTACATTACTACCTCACATAATGCAACAGCTTTCACACCTTTGCAGTTCAGTGACCTCCACTCTACCGATTTCTGTCCCATTGTTAAGGCAAACTTAATTGCTTGTCAAGTCAAGTGTGCCTCTGGCCCTTCCTGTGCTGCTCTTTAAACGCAAAAGCAGGCACACAGTAAAATCTACAGAGTCACTGAAAAAGTTCTTCAGGCCTCACCTTCAGTGCATTGCCCACAAGATATATGACAATGGTTGGATGGATCATGTTGTTCCAACACTGGGCACTCCCCAAGGTGCAATTTTTTTTTTCCCTTTTACTGTTATCCTTCATTACTTTGGCCTCTATCCCTCTATTTTTTCAATAATTGTTCAAAGGTCTTTGGGACAGGGCTTAACTTTTCATTACATACAGAGTACAGTCTTGAGTCTGATTGGGGCCCTCAGACGCAATGATACAAAATAATAATAATAGCTGCAGAGCAGTGGTAATACTCTCCAGTTGTAATGGGCATGCTGGAAAGATTACTTGATGTTTATAAAGCTTTTTCTGACTCTTAGATGAAAGTCAAGCTAGTGATGCACAGGATTTATTATTCTATTCAGCACTTCAGTATCCAAGGCTAGCATCTATTCTAGTTGAAAAAGATTTTTACTGTATTGTAAAATGGAAACAAAATGAAATATATACAGTGCATGGTGCTTTATATATAAGGCACAGGCAGCACAGCAACAGAATTTCATTATTGAAATGGATGTAGCTGAAGCTGTTACACACAGCAGGTAAAAGACCAGATTCAATGACCTCTTATTCCATTTAATCAAAATTGTTAGTATATGGTTTTCCAAAGGCCAAAGAAAATTTCTGGGTTTTTTTTCCCTTCTTTTCTTTATTACATATTTCATCACTTTGTAATAAACCTTTGTAGTTGCTTATGATGTGAATCTCAAGCAGACTTGACCGGCAAAGAAATGAAAATAAAGCACATGTAGCTTTAGCAAACAAAGCCACAGTTCTCCTGTAATACCCTGTGCATTTAACCACCAGATCACAACCATCCGAGGAGGCTGCACTCCCTCTTCCTCATCACAAGTTTCTGCTCATTTCACAGCATCCCCCACTGCTCTACTTAGATGCAAGTTCCCCCCTCCTCCTGCTCTGCACTTGCTGAGCACAGAGGGAAGGCGATGCTGTTTTAATGGCGCTGGTTATGCTATACGTGGTCTTGCTGTTTCTAGGAATAGACATGCTCAGACATCAATTAACATCTAATTGCGGGAATTAATCTTGTTCCTCTGCCTCAGACACCACAGAGATCAAACCAAGCCCATTTGCAGCTCTATTTTTAATTTAGTGGAATTATAGTTTTTTTCCACCCAGTGAAAAATAATTAAGTGACATACTGTCCAGAGAATACACAGTTCAGGGATCTGGGTGTTTAGGAAGCCATGAACCAAGCAGGAAAAGATCATAACTATTTGTGCCAAAGCACCTTTGTTACTGCAAGTCTTTCCTCTCTTCACACCTGCTCACCAGTACTTCTCTTCACACCTTTCTGCTTGAGTGACCCTCAGAGAGACAGTGAGAATTATGAGAGTGACTTGGGAAGGAGCTGAATTTACCACCCTAGCAGATAATCCCTAATTCTCAGGGTCAACCTGTCCATAAGGGCAAAACAAGAATATAAAACAAAGAAGTGGAGGGAAAGACTTTAAAAACAACAACCAACAACGTCAACCAACCAACCAACCAACCAAAAATAAAGCAAAAGGTTTTTGCAGCTTTCCCCGAAAGCAGTCTACCATCTTCTGTATTGTTTCCTGAAGACAGACATTTCAGGCCACAGACAAGGCTTTGTACTGTATTTTGCAGGTTTTTTGTACCAAATGAAGCAAAGCAGCTTTCAGCAGACAGCTCCCAGTCTTAAAATCCTGCCCCAGTTTCCTACACACATCAGCGAGCATGGCTCAAGCGTGGCCAGTGAAGTCAGGGTGGAAACACATTGGATTATTTAGCAAGAAAAGAACAGAATCCTACACAATAAGAGTGAACCTGCAACTCGCAGAAAGCTGAGCTGTAAAGGGCTGTGCAACATCACTCTGACACAAGANTACACAATAAGAGTGAACCTGCAACTCTCAGAAAGCTGAGCGGTGCAACATCACTCTGACACAAGGCTGCACTCTAGGACTGGGTCACAACACCTTCTACACCAAACCTAAAGCAGCTGAAGCAGGTATTATGTCCCCGTACAATGCAGACTGCTGATCTATACTTATGGAGAGCTCCTGGATGGCTCCTTCAGTTTTCAGGAAGACCTGAACCACTCTTCCTCATTCCTAGGTTAAACTGGCAATGTGCTAGGTTAAATTCCAAGGTCAACTGGCATGACATGTAGCATCACTCATTTTTACTGCCTGTGTCAGTCCAATTATTCTCTTAGCTCGCCAGCACCAGAGACCTGAGCTGATCTCACCTAAGGCAGTCACCCCTTTGCTTCCTTTTTCTGTCGTTTGCCAAATACAGCACGCCCAGTAATAAATAGTGTTGAACCCCCCTTCTTACTTCCTCTTACTAGAGGAGAATGTGGAACATTCCCACTTCATTCCAGCTCAAACTCCATCCAGAAATGCAGTTTAAGGAAAAGGTGGATCTGTTTCTGGCATCTTTACTGCAGACTGTCTCTCCTGGTTGAGCCCATTTGGAGGCAACAAACATTGGTCAGCCCGACACCCAGAGACATTTCAGAATTTCCCCCACAAAAAAAGGGTGTGGAGGAGCACCACCATTGTATTTGCTCTCATAGATTTCCAAAAACCCCACCTTCTTACTTTCAAAAAGAAGAATGGTTCCCTGAGCTTTGGCATCCAGACCCATCATTCCCACAATTGCACTGTAATCATAAACATGACAAGTGTTGGTGGAGATCTGCCATGTCACACCTGACTGGAGAAACTTCTAGTTCCTCTAGAAGGGGAAGATGCTCAAAAACAAGACTCAGTTTGGTGATACTTTACTAGGAAAAGGTCAAATTTACACATGCTTATGTGTGAGTGAAAGGCAGAGGCAGGCTGTGAGTAGCAATCTGTGCTAAGAAGACAAAAAAACCAAAACGCATTTATTCAATGCACATCATTAGTTACTTAATTTACATTCCTACCAAGCAGCAATAAACATCCTTCTGCTGCTTCCCATTTCCCCTCCCCCCAGTTTTTCCATTAGGAGCTCAGCTGGAGGCAAGGAAGGAATGGAGAGGAGGGAAATAAAGAACTTAATTCCATCTATCTAGTTCTCAAAATACTGATACATAATTCTGCCAGTACATGTTACCTTGACTCATGACCCTCGTGCCCCCAGCAGTCCTTACTCACTGCTGACAGCAGAGATCCCAGTACTAACACCACATCTCGACAACAATTTGACTTGCTTGGCACTTCTTCCACTACCTTACTTCTGGAGTTTGCCCCTCTTCCTCCTAATTGCATCCCCCCAAACCACCAATAATCCACACCACTGCAATCCAGTAATTCTATGCTGCTGCGATAGAGGTCAGACCTGTGTTCACCCAGTGCCAATCCCGGGCTTGGCACTGTCTCCTTTTCGATCGTGGCTTTGTGTGTTCGAACTCTCAGACACGAAATAAATTCTATACTTGTTTTATTTCTAATTGGGCATAGTTATTTATCACACTATACAGCAAGAAAAAGTAATGCAATCAGTGAGAGAGCTGAAAGAATCCATTCTCTACTGTCTCATCCTATCCTACAGTAAACATACTTCCTTAGGAGACAGACAGTGCAATAAAGCAAGAACATAAAGAAAAGCAAATCCTTCCCATCATAAAGGCCTTCTGTCCAGGTGAAACCCCCACAAAACATATAAAGTAAGGACCATTCTATTTGGATAGTATTTACCTCACTCGCAAATCACACAGAATTTTTTGGTGTGAGAAAGCACTTGCTATCAAGTGCTAAATATATCTTAGGGTATGGAGGAAAAGAAAGAATACAGAGTTAAAACACTCAGATAAAGAAAGTAACTTTAATGTGGACCTTAAGCACAAAGCCAGTATTTTAAAAAGTGAGCCATGCTCAAACAAAAACATTTTCACATTTAGAGATTTTCTTTCTTTCTTCAGAGGCATAGACAGAGACACCCTGATCCCAAATGCAATCAGGTCACTCCTTCAGAGTAACAGATACACAGCTGAACTCAAGAGTAACAAACAGGTTAAACAAACAAACAGGTAAAGTAGTGCAAACATGAGAAGGGAAATCAAGTAGCTAAACACATCACTGGTTTTGGGAACATGCCCCAGGCATGGATGTAATGCTGAAGCACACCAGCACTTTACATGGTTTTTGTGAAGAGCAGCCAAGACGTTACTGAGTAGGAGAAAAGGGTGTTTAGATGAAAGACTGCAGTATCCCATTTCTGACCAGGGCTGCAAAGCAAATCAAATCAAACTGTGACTTGCATTCCTACTTCAGTTTTCCATTTATATAATCAGGATACTAATGTTCAGACACCTTTTAAAAGTATTTTACTATCTTTTTTTGACAAAAGCAACATTAAGTAAGTTTATTCATGCTAGTCACTTCCATCATACTCATTAGCTCTACTTGAAGACATCACAGCTTTATTAGACACCAAAACTGCTTCATAAATTTCAATTACCTAGAACAAATCATTATTACTATTATTTTATTAACTCCTGAGTAATTGCCTGTTGTGCATACAATTACAAAGTTAATATATGCAAATCCAACTTTAGAAGTTCTTTCTGTAACTTTTATCTCCATATCTGGCACATGTGTATTCTTACATAATTTTTCATTAGTTTTAAAATCTCCATCCTGAAATTTTCACTGTGCTCACCCACTGGCATGAGTAAGACATTAAAACATGATTTCTTAAATGACATTACTTCCAAAGCAGCCAACTGTATCACTGAAAAAAAAAGTAAAAATCATCTTACCATGCAGACATATGCAGAAATACCCATATTTACAGGAAATCTTGAAAAGGAGGATCAGATCATTGTTTCTTTGACTGTTTTTTTAAAAGGAAAACAAAGACAGCCACCTAGCTGGGTTTTAGGCATAAACTATCAGGAGCCCAAATTACTAAGCCACAGCTTTCACTCAGCTGTTGCCTATTGATGGCAATGGTCTGCTTTTACAGAACACCTGAGGACTTAAAATATGCACCTGAGAGAAGGCAGCATTCAGTTTGGAGCATTACTCCAGGGAGCACTTAATTGGTAAAAGAACTGTGTGTTCTCTGAGGCAGGAATCAGAACTCTGGACATCCAGGTAACTGAAGTACTTCATGTGGGAGCCAAATTTTCTTTTCTCATGTATTATTTTCTGGATGATGGCACAGTTTCAATAACACAGGTAACAAGTACTGTGCTTCTCTCTCAGTAAATTGCAGGCTTAGAGTACTTCTGGGAGTAGAGAGAGATGGGACCTTGAAAGTTGTGAGGTTGCAGAGAACAGTATCTCACTTGCTGCAGTTTCTCTGACAAGGTGTTGTATACCAAGATGACACCTTCATCTCTTCTCCTACAATGAGAATTCATTAAGGAAGAAATAAAAGCTCTCTTCTCTTTGTAGGCATCTCTGCTCAGTAAAGAACTCCAGACAATACCCCAAATGTTTCTTAATTAAACACTTGAGTTCTTAAAAGAGACATGATGGATGATGAACCCTTTCACTCACAATTTCCTACTGGTTTGCACTATCTTGTGGATCACTGTTCTGGAAACACTATTCTGGAAGTCTTTTCAAAGCATCTTTGAAACACTGTTCTGGAAGTCATGTTGATACACACAGCTTTTCCTACAGCCCATTCAAGAAGCACAAGTGGGATTTGATACAGGTTTCAGCTCCAGCTCCAGGGAGAAGTGATTAAAAAATAAAGAACCTAAACTGCTGTACTTTATTGTGCTGAATTGTTTTTGGTATCTAGCTCCTAGAAACTGACATAATGAAGCTGTACTTACCGGCTTTCCTTGAACTAAACGAGCATCTGAAGGTAAACACAGCAAGTTGTTTTTAGAAGGAAAAACGTGGGTGGGAAAGGCTACAAAACTAAATTGATGGGAAGCTGAAAGCATCTTTCATTGTAAACATTACAATGAAATAAAAGATTTCGGGTAAGACTGTAGTGGTTTTACCTAAGCAAGGATGAGCAGTCCTGTACAGACCCAAACCCTCCTGGGGCACGGCACAAAGGAGCGACTGACACCCCGGCAGCCTCGAGGCACGGCGGGCCCCAAGGACTGCACAGGAAATTATGGAACCATGATTGAAAAAGGCAGGAAAACAACCGGCAGAAACTGAATGAATCACAGGACATCTCTTGTAAATAAACATAACAACGATGGAATTACAGTCAAATCAAATTATACGAATTGCAGATCGTAAGCTGCAGCTGCAGAGCAGCCTGACTGATCGCTCCAAGCGGAGCGGGCGGCGGACACCTCCGGCATTCCGAGCAGCTCCTCACCCGCACCGGGATGCCCCAGAGGAAGCCGCACTGACATATTTAACACACCTGGGGGTTGAGCCCTGGTCTGCCGCCGGCGCGGGAGGCCCTGGCAGGACGAGGGAAAGCCAAGCCTCTCGTTCTGCCCAGAGAGAGAACCCGCGGCCCAAGGGGCCTCCTCGGCCGGGCGGTCTCCGGCTCCCTCTGCCGGGGCTGCACCAGCGCCGCCGCTGCTGCCATCGACGCTGCGGCCCCTCAGCGGGTGCAGCCCTGGCACAGCTTTCCCTGTCCCTCGGCGCCCCGGCTGGCTGAGGGAGAGGAGCGGAGGTGCCCGGGCACGGCCACGGGGCGCCCCTCCGAGGAGACGCGGGCGGGCACGAGGGAAACGCTGGGGGTGCGGCCGCTGGAAAAGGAGCGGGCCCTGGGAGAGGAGAAGAGGAAAGCTGCGGGCAATACTGGAAGTGCGGCGGGAGGCGGGTCGGAGCCCTGGTGTGGAGCCCAGGGAGGGAGCGCTGCTCCGGGGGCAGCGGCTGTGCCGGCGCCTCGGCCGTGAGGGGCGGGAGGTGCCTCCCACCCACGGGAATCCCGCCCGTGGGCCCTGAGGAGGCCCGGGAGAGGAGCTGCAGTGCTGCGCCTTTCACCGGCTATCTGATCAGTGCAAGGTGCCTCTCCCCTGGACAGATAAACCACCTTGCCTTTAACAAGCATTCTCCTTTCAAATTTGAATGGTCTCTTTCAATAAAATGTTTTTATCGTTTATTCTGTCTGTACAAAACACACCAGATTTATTGCTAGAGATAAAGCTATAGCAAAGGACAACGTTTAACAAAGATATCAAAGGGTCTCTCACAAAGCAATGCTCAATACACACTTTACATTATTGATACTAAGGAAAGAAATAGATGGGTATTGTAGATTATCCATCTCTACTGAGAAAAGAACTTCCCCCAGTAGTTTTTAATGCAAAATTACACCTGGCACCCAAAGCATCCAAATCGGTTCTTTCAGCTGTATTTCATTAAGGATCCTAGAACAAAATAGTAAACCTTTAAATACATGATTGCATTAAGCTCACAATGTCAACCTTAATATGTCACTACTGCCCTTCTGGCTGTTGGATATCAGCCAGCATTATGTGGATATCAGAAAGCATTAAGTAGGTTGTAGGTTGCTTTCCCTTCAATCTTCCGCTGCCCAGCAGTTAGGCAGCTTGGGATACTTGCTTGGGATACTCTGCAAAAATGATGTAAAAGAAACAAAACCAAATATTGCCTCAGCTTCTATTACAGTGTGAAACTCACACTGAAGCTCAGGTAAATCTTCCTTTGAGGTCTTGTCCCCACAAACTGTTGCTTAACTCAACTGCTTTTATTTTTCAATAAAATTGTCTTTTAAATGTATGTGGAACATTGGAGGGGACAAGGTATACAAGGACAGAAAGTGCACTGTCAGCCAAATAAGCAGCTAAATGCAATAAATAAATAATGAGGGGAAGCAGAAGGCCCTGAAACATGGGCCCATAAAGATGTGGGAATGCCCAGGAGAGCAGTCTTGTAGAAGAGCAAACACTACAGCTTTGCTTCCTGACAGCCACCCAGCACAGGGGATGTGGAAGAGAAAGCTACCACCAATGAGGGCAGATGGAGTAAGGCTCCAAATGCAGGCACGGGCACTTCCAGGGCTAGAAATGTTAATGCTTCACACAGGAGTCAGACAGATGCTAATTGCAGGTCACAAGGGAAAGGAGAATCAGTTCCTACTTGTAATGATGAGCTCTGTGCAACTGTCCTAGAAAGATCAGGCAGTCTGCCATTTCAGGTCACTGAAAATCTGTGGTGTTGCTCAGCAATGACTGAAGCCACTTCAGGGAAATTGGAATTGTCTCCTCTTCTCTCTTTCCCTTCCTCCAAGATGAGAAGGGCAATACTCACCCTTGCCCAATGCCATGTGTCCAGCATTTGTTGGGAAGTGATGCTGTCATGAAACTGTGAAATCCAAGTTGATGCCATTATTCCCAAGAGGTTCATTGATTTGTTATATAGCAAGGAACATTATTAACTGCCCAGATCACCGCGTGCCCTTGGCTTCACAGTTTTCCGTTTAAATAGATGGAGACTCAGGGAGATATTTTCAAATAGAGGAGCTGTAAATTTAAGCACTATTTGATTTTCAGAGGTGCTGAGATTTTTTAATTACCACTGAAATGAATCGGAGGGGCATTTGTTCAGCACTGCTGAAAATGAGGGTGGTTTTATTCAGGTATTGCATCAATTTGAAAATAAAAGCCCAGTTTATGCACCCAGGTTGAAGATTTTGGCCATGATTTTTAGCAAGCGTCAGTCTAAGGCCAAGTGCAAGATCCATGTGGCACCTGGAAAAAAACCTCATTTCATTCTTCACAAATGTTAAGAACAGCATTTTTGACTCAGCTTTTCTTTCTCAGTAGCACACAGTGTTCTGGAGATTACTCCTCTGTTCTGTTCATACTTAGATGCTCATCAATGGAATTGTCCCCCTTGGGGAGAGGGATGGGGGAGAGAGGCCTGAGGATTGATAGCGCAAATACTGATACTGGCTGTGGAAAGCCCACAAGAGGAATAAACCTATAAAAAGATGATTTTTTTTTACCATGAAGATGCAAAAGAGCCCGTGGTACATTAATTTTTCATATGGAAAAGATAGAAACAGGTTGCAAGTTTAAATAATTTACTTAGATGAGTTAACACACTCTCTTTTATCTCTAACTCATTCATTTTTCAAATACAGATATTTCTGAGGAGCAGACTACTGCTGGCTCCTGAACAAGTTTGTAGTAGGTGTGGTTTTACTGGCTCAGTGGAAACTCCAGGTGATAAGCCAGCCCCTAATGCAAACTCATCCTACCACAGCAGGAGCAGGTGAACAGCAGGGTGAGGGAGAAGAAAGGTCCCTTTTGTCAAGACTTCTGTAGGGAAATGCACAGGTGAAACTCAATAAAATTTCCCTTTAAAGCAGCTAAATCCTTACTGTGATATTCTTATTAATTTAGTCTCAAAGCATCTGGAATTGATATTATTCCTGGACTGCCATCTGTAAGGACTTCTGGGACACTCTTTCACACTGTAGTTATTACTTTAGTCATCCTGCTTCTTGCTGGGATTAATCTGTGCATAAGGAAAAGGAACATCTCCCAAACATTTTCTGGTGACATAGTGCAGTATTGTTTAATTTGATAATTATAATTAATACTATGCAGAGGGTTATGAATGCAACTGTGCTAAATAGAGAATACAAACAGAATATGTTTCAAATGCACCAAAACATTCAAAATACTTCGCAACAGCAGAAAAATGGGAGTCTGTGTACTTAAAAGCAGTCATTTCATTCAGAGATCTCTGAGTACCAATGTTGGAACCCTTTTTTTCCCAAGAATTCACTCTAATTAGAGATTGGATCAGAAAACAAAATCTCTAGCTGTTTTCAACATCTTTCCCCACAAGAAAGAGCATTATATGCATAAGAATAAAGTGTATTTTTTAAGGCACTGCTGTCATGCTAGGAAAAGCAGCTTTGGAAATGCCACCACCTTGAGCCTCCTACCATGTTGGGAACAGCATTAACGAAGAAGCTGGCAGACAAAGAGAGTCTTGATCTCTGCTGAGTGGTATTGGGGTATAGCCACTTGCAAAGGTCTTTCTACCATGCAAGATCTACTAATAAGGTTTTAGATTAATGTCTGTCATCTCTCACTACTGAACAGCCTTTTTAAAAGACAAGTGTAGAAAAATAGTTATTTTCAAAACGCCACATTACAAAACCACCTGACAGATGGCAGCTGACAGTGAATGTGGCTGCTTTGACCTAACTTACACATCTGAGGAACAAAGAGTATTCTGCATTTTGAATGAAGAGTTAAATCATGCTCATATTATTTGCTAATGATTAGTTTGTGAGAGATGAATATATTAGATGTGAGCTATTTTCCAAAAGCTATATGACCGCATGGAACAAGCCCATATCAATCTGATTTTAGATTGCAAACATTACAGTGCCAAACAGTGATGGCTATCAGTCCAGTCCCTCTGTTAAATTTTTTTTACACAAAATACTCAGTGAGTAGCTGTGGGTGAGAAACTGTTCTCTGTTCAGAAACAAAGTTCAGACTCAGTGGTTAAATAATTTGTTGCAGATAGCTCAGGTAGATCAACAGTGGCAGGCTGGGTGCTCTGTCACTGTTCTCCTCTGTACCCACAAAAAAACACTTGTAAGGGTGCATGCTGCAGATCAACATAAAGGACAAGCACAACATCAAGCATTCTCTTTATGGAAAAACTGAACGTGATGCTTTTGTCAGCTGCTTCCAGTAGACAACATGAAGCTGTGGGCAGGAAGGAGGAAGCTCTAATAGAACAAAGCTTTTCTAAAGGGCAAGTCAAGCAAGTGCTCTATAAAATTTCCAAAAGAACAAGCACACTTTTTGCAGTCAAATCCGCTGTCCAACTGGATCTGTTTACCACCTGCCTTATCTCAGAGGCACAGCTGAAATAATAACAGGGATTTTGATGCTGGTGAATTGCTTAAATGTGGCTCATTAAAACCCAGAGGGACTTGTGAAGGTGAAGTATTTTCTATAAGACTGAGTAATGTCAGTATCAGGGACTGACATGTAAGAATGCCCTCCTTGCTGGTGGCCAGAAGGTGGCCAACAATGAGGGCTGTCTGCTCGAGGGGTTCGGAATATGATTTGGTTTCACTCTGAGAAAGGGTCTTGAGTGGGATATAGGAAAAAGGGCAATATGTATAAATCAGAGAAGCTGCAGATGGACAACCTAGTCTACATTTTTATCAGTGTCACTGTCACATTAGATGGCAGCCAAGATTTATTCTTCCAGAGCTTTTATAAGGAGCTGAAGCTTCCAGGCAGGCTGGAGAGAGAACTGCCATGGAACCGGATACAACATGATGCTTTTCCTATTAAAGAAACATGATTAGCCTATTGCTTACTGTACCTCTTAACCTTGGTGATTTGAAACCTGTTTCATGCTGACCATGGCTGGCTACGATCCCAGTGCACAGAACCTTGCTGCGAAGGCAGTTGGCTACCCAGGAGGGATGATTAGTGACTCCCCTCATCACCATCACACAGACTAGGAAAATAACATTTATCTGACCTCCCCAGAAAATCTGAAGCTTCCAGAAGCCTTGGCAGCAAGACGAAGTAGATACTGATCAGTAGGAATCTTGCAACTAGTATGCCAGCCCTCAGAACATACTTGACTTTTGCACCCTTCAAGGAATACTCACACTTTTCTGTCTGTTCCTGAGTCATCTTTTTGTTGCCATGAACATAACAAAGGAAATGGGTATTCACTGAAGCTGGGGACTTTTAACCAGAACTTTTCTATTAACAGTCATTCTGAATCCTTATCCACAAACATGAAATGTTGGGCTCATATTGGTTATTGCTTCACGTTAAGCAGAACAATTGATTCCTCATGGAAAGGAAGTACTGGCACAGAGGTATCAATCAAAATTCTAGTCTCCAAGCCTCCACTGTGTTAGCACATGGGAACCAGAAGAATGTGTCAAAAGAATCAATGTGCCTTTACCCTTCCTTATATAGGTAATAAAGAAGAGTTTCTGAATCTGTATCTGACTTGTTCTTCTCCCTTTTGTCTCCCCAAAACAGGGCAACAGAATACACACACACTGACTTGCACAAACCCTTTAAGACAGCAGAAAACTGATTGTAATACTATGCTCTGTCAGCGCTCCAGAGATCATATAACAGTTCATAATTGCTAGTTCAGGCTCAGAAACCCCAGTGAGATAGGCTGGAGCCAGTATTTTCATTTTTAAATATGAGTAAACTGAGACAGAGTGAGAGGTTATGGCTCATGAAATATTGCTTCAGGAAGACATCCTAAAAATGTGGCACTGCTGCATTAGAGCAGACTGGTTAATGAAGGCTTGTGCCCCATTCTCACTGAACTCCAGAACAGTGTTCCTACTGAGCTTGATGGTCTTGGTCACACACGGGCATTTGCCACCACCAGATAAGTCAGAGGAAGGTATAAAATTCCTTTGGCATAAATTCACATCATTCCCAGGGCATACATTAGTCACTTCTATTAAAAACACTGTCTCCCTCTTGCTTAATTGCACTAAAATTTTTGTGTCCTTTCTTCAGGATATCAAAGGGATAAAAAAAGAAATAAGTAATGCTGGGGGCAGGGACGGTGGTGTTCGGGTGTCCTTTACCCATAAGAGAATCAGGATAATCTCTAAATGCTGTCACAGTGAAAATACAGCTCTCCTTCAAATGCTTTAGAACGACAAAGAGAGCTGATTTTAGTGGTTGGTTACATATTCATTTTAATGGAATTTTCCTTTTTCCCTTGTTAGCCAAGAAGGGGAATGTTTCAGATTACTGCTATCCCCTGCAGTTTTCCATGTTCTCCCAGGGAGGTGACTGTATCCAGGAGGCAAATGAAACCTGCTTTGGTTCTCTCTAAATATTTGAGTACCCGGGTTTCCCTTCAAGGAGTTTTTCATTTAGCTGCCTCTCCTGCATATATATTTCAGCTGATTTAAGAAGCTCATCCTACTTTTTCCCCTGAGAATACTCATAGTCAAGTATCTGCTTTTCATGACAGTGTAGAAGACAAGCACTTTTCCATGTTCAGTTCAAGACACCTTTGCAGTCTTCTCCTGTACCTCTATACTCATCCTAGCTTTGCAGAGCTGTAATTTGGAGAAACTAATACCATGGACATGACTGTGCAGTCACCTCTCTGTTTTCTGGGATTGGATTATTCAGATTATAGTTTATCTCTGGTATGGCTGCAGAGGGAGTTGGCTCTGATGCACTTCATATTGTTGCTTAGGTGGAGAACAATGACACACCTCTTAGGGGCTTGGAAATCACAGAGCTAATCCGTGTTGCATGGAGCCCCCACTGTAAACCTTAGATTCAAAGTCCCTCAGTGCCCGTGCCGCACTGGCAGGACCAGGTGGGCTGTCAGGAATAGTGTGCAGGAACAACTTGCAGAGCCACGAGCAGTGGGACTGCGTGCAGCTATGCACAGCAGCTCTGTGCAAGCTGGATCTGAGCTAACGCCGTGCAGAACCACTGCCTGTGCACTGCAGCTCTGTGCTCCTCATTCCAGTGCTCGTTCAAGCCACGGTGCAGCTGCAGACCCAGATCCAGGATAGCAGTCTGCTGGATTGTTGAAGCCTCTCTGGAAGATTAGGGAATGCTAGTGTGACAGCAAGAGCCAACTTAGCTCTGATACAGCCAGATACCAGGCTCTACTGAATTCAGCCCTGCACTGGACACAGACATGGTGTTTATTTTATTGTGGTCTCAGGTGCACCCAGTAGCACATGCGTAGGCTTCTCATCTCACAGGTTTACCCATTACCTTTGATAATGGAGATTCTGCTATAGGATCTCTCTCCCATCTCTTATCCAATAGTATTTATGTATATGGGAAGAACAAACGTGGTGAGATTTGCAAACTGCCAAACATTGCAACTGCAGCAGCTCAGTATCCACATTTCCATTCCTAGTTGAACACATTTTGCAAGAGATTCTAAAGATGCCCAGGTACGACTTTATCAAGCACAGCTTCATTCTTGGCTCATTTGTTGCCTCTGGTGTTTTACTAATTTACACACAGATAAGATCAACAGATTCCACCCAGAGTAGCATCTGTCTTACATTTCTAAGAGGCTAGGAAAGGTTAGGGAAGGCCCAGGCAGCATGCCAAGACTGAGTATGCTACTGGAGAGGCCACCTGACACAGAGGAAAATGGACTGGTTTCTCTAGAAGGGGTGCTAAATTAATTAACTGTAGTTTTTAATAAATCTGATATGCTTTGGACCTTTAATGTTCAAGAAAAACAACACTTTGGAGGGAAATAACAGTAAATAATTGTTTGGACTAGCTGATTATGACTACCATTTCTCTCCTTCTAGGTCTATTCCCAAGTGCCTGGCTGTCATTTTTGCACCATTGGTGCGTGTGATTTCCTTCAAGCTGATTTAATAGAAAGCATATTTGCACATTTCACTTCAGTTTCTCCAAAACTAAGCCTCTTTCAGATTTTTGGCTTCCTGTACCTGATTTTTGTCACAGCTTCTAATTTTTCTCTTTGTTTTGGCTGAGATACAAAAATTGAGATTCTGAGCAACTTTACTTGTTGAGGTTCCATTTTTTTGAAAGAACCAGGAAATAACTCCATTTTCTTCATGGAAAATTCTACTGGCTGTTTTCCTTTTGAGTACCTCTTCCACTTTTTCTTAAGGATCTGTACTGCCCTTTTTATTTGTTCTAGTTCTCCACATCTGGTTTTTTCCTCTTATTTTTCCTTTACTTTTTGCTCCCCTAACCTTTCATTTTCTTCCTTTCCAGCTTCTCTCCACTGTGGAGCACAAACACCCGTTCCCCACAGTCCTGCAGGGTTTTTCTCTTGCCATGCTTTGTATGAAAAGCCTTCCACCTTTAAAATGGCTTCCACCTTTAGAGCAGAAAAGTCTTAGTGTTAGCCTTAATAGCTGAAGATAGCATGGGGGTTTGAGTGTTATGTGTCAATTTGACCATCCTCTGCACTGCCTCCTCTTTCTGCATGTCATTCTCCAGTATTGTCGAAACTCCTGGACAAGCCATGAGGAGACATGTTTATTCAGAAGTTTCACTTCAGAGGTGAGGTCAGCGCCATGGTTTGCTGAGACTTATAGGAAGTTTTGAGGTGGTTACTGGCTGATTGATAATCACAGGAGAATGAATAAAGTCCATAGACAAATCACTGCCCTGCCAGTAGCATCTGACAGGCTGAGAAACCCATTTGAATGCAGAGGTATGTACCCAGATTCACCAAATAGGGCATTTCAGAAGGGGCGTTTAAAATGAAAACTATGTTTTGGCAAATAAAATTTACATCAGAAAAATGTGAGCCTGTAACTTTCCATCTGCAGTCAAACTGCAGTCATACAAGATCCTCTGCGTGCCTGCAGGGACCTGTTTGGTAGTCAGAAATGCAAGTTTATTTTGAGTTTCACTCTTGAATCTATAAAATGAAGCCCATCTGTACCATTTTTGAGCTTGTATCCTACAGAGAATTTAAACTGTCCTATAGGCATGGACTGTAAATCCCCAGCCTGACGTGGCAGTGAGTGATACTTGTCTGCTCCTTCCCTGCTAAAGGATTAGAGAAGTGCTTTCTCTTGGTTAGAGGCCACAAAATGGATTCCTACAGATCTCAGGCTAGCCAGTGAGTTAGTTAGCCTCTTCTCTTTCTGTTATCAGAAGAGCTGTATAGAATGATTAAAAAGAGGCCATGGACATGGAGAACAGTGCAATTATTCCAAATCCATATTTTTACCAGCTGTTAATCATGCCAGCAGTTTCCTCCCACTCTGCTTCATGTGCTGAGCCTCCTCGTTTCCTTTAATCATTAATTAGAGCACTTGTCAAGCAAAAAGATTCTTACAAAGTCCAAGACTCCTCTGAATTTAGTGATTGTCAGCCCTATCAGCCTTTCAGTTAAGTTTATTGGTTATGTTTTATCAACTCCATTCACAGTAAAACAGTTTGTCACTGCATTGATCCTTGCTGGTTATATTGCGGGATAGCCACTTTCCTGACACATCCTAGTGCCAAAGGGACACTTGCACCAAAGACATGCCATAAAGTGATTGCCATAAAGAGCAATAGCAAGAACCAGAAAGGAGGAGACAAAAATGTGCAGAGCTTAGGATTTATTAATTTAAGATACCCGGGTTCACGTATTGCTTTCTCCTCCCTCTCTCAACAGTTTTTTCCCTTAACATAGATGTTCCTTCCTGCCCACGTAAATTGTAAGTGTGATGTCCCAGACTGAATTTATTTATGCTCTTTCATAGAAACACACCAGGCTGAGCATCAGTATAAATACAGAGACTTCTGGGTCTTGATTTTTTTGCATAGTGAAGCCATAAGTCTTGTTTGGTAATCTAAATCCTGCTAAAGGGAAGTTTAGACAAAACAATAATTGAAACACAGATGTACAATGGTGAAATATGAAAGACAGCTGTTACAATCTCTTTTGCCTCAAGGCATGAATGAAAAAAAATCCCAACATCCCAAGTTAAATTTCTTATGTTGTAGGATACTTGGAGCAAATTTTGAGGAAAGGCCTCCTGGGATGGAATATACTAGTTGCTTTCTCTAAATATAAAACTACAATGAAAACAAAATCTGTCTTCTACCTAGACACCACTATTCTGTAGTTTCTGTTTTCATATAGTAGACATTTGGGAAAGTCCCTTTAAATCCACAATCCACTCTCTGGGTATAAAAAAGCAACCTATTTTCATTTAGAATCATAGAACCATTTAGGTTGGAAGGACCTCCAAGATCATTGAGTCCAGCCATTAAGCCAGCACTGCTGTGTTCACCACTAACCCATGTCCCTGAATGCCACACCCACATATCTTTTAAATACCTCTGGGGATGGTGACTCCACCACTTCTCTGAGCAGCCTGTTCCAGTGCTTGACAGCCGTTTTGGTGAAGGAATTTTCCCTAATGTCCAGTCTAAATCTCCCCTGGAGCAACTTGAGACCGTTTTTTCTCTTCCTATCACTTGTTGCTTAGGAAAAGAGACCAACTCCCACCACACTTCCCTTTCTCACTTTCACCCCACATCTCCTTTCAGGTGCAAGGAATTTGCTTGCACAGACTGAAGTGCTTTGCAGCAGACCTGTCTAATTTTTTTGCAACCTTACCTATTATTTTGTGTTTGAAATTAGATTTCAAGTTCCTTGAGACAGGAATCCCATATTTTGCAACACAGAGGTCTTTAGAATACACTGAGGTGACTTTAAAAACATGTTAAAAAGAAGAAAACATAACATGGCAGTGATTCTGAATTTCATGGACCTCTATTATTGCACATTTCCATCAGTTTTTACTTCTCATACGAAGGGTTTTGCATTAGACTTGGAATTCAAGATTGCATGTGGGCAAACTGGGAGCAAAGGCTATATGCATAATGTTTTTACAATGTTTTAGTTACACAGACCTGCTGTCACCCATATAAGTAAAGACAAATCTCCCCACCCAGCTAACTGATCAGGAGACAGTTTCCACCACAGACATCACTGAAGTCATTAACTCAGGAAGCTTTTTCTAGTGGTTCTTGCTTATTTCAAGATCCCTTTGTCTTGTGAAAATATCAGCTCTTGGGGAAAGAGGTTGCCTTCAAGCCGTTTCTCAGACACCTAACTTTGCTATTGCTGGGACGCTGATACCTCCTTCTGCTTTTACATGAGGCCTTTACATTCCCAGCTGTTTCTGAACCTCTACATTACAGAAACTAATATTTATTCAGTCACAGAGTTTAATGTTACCATCTTAACTTACCATGCCCATCTTAACTACCTAGGCATGGGTGGTGCTTATGGCTACAGTACCCGAGTGCCCAGGCAGACAACTCAACAACAGTTTTATTGACAAGTAGCAGAGTAAACCAGACAATCATGCAGTTTTGAGATCAGAAGTGTCTCTCAAATGTGCCCAGAATCTGCACTGGCTGTGCCACTCTGTTGATTGCTCTTACCAGAGTTTGTTTTCCAGGTGACACGGGACAGGAAAGAAGCAGAAAGAATTTCTGAAAAATCATTGCATCCCTTGTCTCTGGGCAATGATGACAGCAGCACAAATTGACCCTGTCTATCACTGATGAACACTCTCCATAAACACAAGCAATTCAGGAAAGCAGCTGATATGGCAGCTTCTTTGGTAAAACTCTGATTCAGTGTGTAAAACACAGCTCTTGCTGTGTCACTTCACTGCAGAACTCCAGGATTTACAGTGGTTCAAACTATGCGAGAACATTGCCAAACACTGTGACTTGTGTGAGGCAGAATTGGAAGAGTAGAAACTGTGGATAAATATTGTATTTACTTGGTTTAGATACTTTAGTGGAGCTTTGATATGTATTTGCCAGTCAGCTGAGAGACTTGGGGAGGTGGATCAAAGAAAGCTTTTGTGTGTGTGTGTCTGTGCGCACCGTTTTTTTTTTGTGCATGCACATGCATAGATTCATGCATCTGTAACTTCACCAGTGTAGAAAAGTGGGTGAAGAGTCTTCTTGTCTGTCTAGACTTATATGGTGGAAGTAGTTGTACAATTAATATCTATGACCAGGTGATTAATCTCAGAAAAGTACCCTGGAGGTTCTTTTAAAAAATTGTTTTTACTACTCTGCTATTCCTGTTTTTGTCATCTTAATGCTACCAAATACTTGATGCTTTAGAGGAGTGAAGTACTAATAGAGTACAGGAAATACCTATAAATACTACATATGCCACAGACCTTAGACTATATTCTTCCTGATACACAGCCTTTAAGTACACACCATCTGCCTGATTTTGACTAACAAGGGGAGGAAGAAAGGAAGAAGAGTGGACTTGGAGGTTGAAGGGCAGAATATGACAATTGTTTACATATTTTCTGTTTTGAAAGCAAAGGCAGGGTAATAAAATTCTCACACGAATGGTTTTTGTTACCATTAATTAATCTTGATGATATGCATACCCTGTACCTCTCAAACTCACAGTAACATCTTTCACAGTGCTGCTTTCCAGCATCTGATAGCATTGTAATAAGACAGTATATGAAACTCTTCTATTACTATGGCTAAGAATATAAAAATCTAACAGATATCTGAATGACAAACATGTAAGTGAATAAATGATACTGTGCTGTGCACTGATCTGTCTACTGGGAACTGGAGAAAGCAGCATCTACTTTGGTCTGGGTTTATTTTTCCACCATGATTCCAGCTGGAAACCATTGCATAGGAGCAGCCTGTTGCTTGTATCCTGAAGAGTCCCACTGAGTCTGCATTTCTTTGGACTCTGTTTCAGGATATTTTAGGATGGCTTGCTGACCTCACTGACTCACGTTGCCCTCCTCTACAAGGTGAGTCTTAGTCAGGCTGATGGACTTGTCTACCAGAATCACCTCTTGCCAAAATGGACATGCCCCCAGTATGATGATGTGAAAAGTCATGATCTTCAGGGTAAGGGGAAACAGCAGGAAAAGTGCTTTCTTATGAACAACAGAGGTTTGATTTTTTATTGTCATTTCATTAAAAACCTACTGAGCACCTAGATAGATTTGACTTGCCAGTATCAACAAGAAACTCTCATATTTTGATATTGCGTGGGTGGAAGTACGATGCATGAACTACATTACTGTAAGAGCTCAGCAAAGATCCTTGAGCATGTGGAATGTTGTGAATTTGCTGTAATGGAAGAAAATGTTTCCGGTCACTTCAGGAGGAGGGGATATCTCTACTGTGATTAGCCAAGCTTTGCCATGAAAATCAAGTCCTAATCAGCTGTAGGCAGTACGGAGTCAAAGCTGACTGAACACTAATATATGATGCCTTCTGTTCGCTCTTCGGTGTTTCTACAGCTTTCAGTATTCAGATATTCAACTTTAAAAGCCTTCCCCAATTTAACACAGAGGCCCTGATGCATCCCTAACTAGGGAGGATGATTAGATGAGCCAGGCACACAGTGCTGTTCTGCTAAGGATAGTCTCTGTGGCAAATCCTTGAAAAGCAAAAGATAAACTCCCACTGGAATACACAAAGAAGCAATAACCATATGGGGATTGTGATGTTGAATATATCAGAGAAATCAAGAAAAAATATATCTCAGGATAAGTCACCATATGGCAGGCATCAGCAAGGCTTAGATATTCTCCTCAGCTTGGGCTGTTTCTTACACAGGTCACAGAAAAAAAATGCTAATACCAGGAAAAAAATATGCAATATCAAAGTCTGCACATGAGTTAAAAGCATCTCAACATGTGGGCACAGCATGTAATCCATGGAGCAAAATAGGCAGTGTAATATGTTGCCAGCTGATGCTTCCAACACCTGATTGCACACAGGGACACAGCCATCTCAGTTCCCTCTGCCTGCAGCCTGGTCCTCTGACCACCAGTATGTGAACCATGAAGAAAAAAGGTAATCAGACCTCATATTACAGGACAAACAGTCATCACATGAGGAGATAATTAAAGTTTCTCTTTGCCTGAATCTTATACCATGTTGATTACCACAGTTTCTGAAAATGCACTTAAAACAAAAATAAAACTTATTTTTTCTCTCTCCCACACCCTGCATGTCTTCTCAGGAATTGCTTCCTGATTATCTTCTGTCCAGGACCATTCAACAGGTCATGTATGTTTTAGAGAATGTTTCCCTTCAGCTGAAGCATCAGACACCAGTCCTTGCCAACAGCAAGGGAACTGATTTGATAGAGCAAGAGATGTGTGACAGCATCTATGCTAGGAACAGTTCCCTCCCTTTCTGGAGGCAGTTCATGCATTCACAAACTGGTCAAATTTATTTTGTAATCCACTGGTCTATCGCTTTGGTAAAGTGAGTTAGCAATTTCCAAGGTAATTCCCCTATTTTCCTGCCAACAGCTCTGACAGGAGCCCCCAGGGAAATAACCATTAAGCAAACATCTGTGTACTTCCTATCTGTCAACATCTTAACAGCTTCAGAAGTGGGGACTGACATGAAGGACCTGCCAGCTTTACCAGAGCCCAGATTCTGAGGCTGCAGAGATAGCAGGAACTCTGTCTCAACAGTGATAAAGACCCAGAGAGATCCTTAACTGCACAAAGTAGCAAATCGCTGCCTAAATGTATTTTGTTTGCCTTGATACAGTATATGTCAATTTTTACAGTAAAAATCTCCCTTGAGAATCTGCTGCAGGATTAGCATTGTCACCTGTGTGGTGATGATACATGGTACTGTCAGCTTGCCAAAATGATGAAGTGAACAAAAAAGCTAAATTTTTAGCACTTTCTTGATAATTTAAGTGCAGAAGGGGTTCTTTCTGTTTGTCAGCATCTGCTATGTTTTAGTAATTTGGCTCTGATGGTGGAGGGAAAAGGAAAAACACAATGGGGAGAAAGGTAAGGAAACCCATTAATCTTGAGAAAAACAAGACCGTGATCTGCCCATCAACCTTAAGATTAAAATACTCAAAAAACAATGGGCAATTTTATTTTCAATTAAGAGTATGATGTTAAAGCAACTTGCTACTTCACATTCTCAGAAATACAGTCTACAAAACACCTGTTACCTAATAGTTTCTATAATATTTTCAGGGGAACAGAATATGTTAGTTATTTTCTTGACACAAAATGGGCCAGCCAACACTTCCAAACTACACCTGAAACAACACTTTTGCACAGTACCTAGCAGAGAATACTTTCTTCAGTTAGATGAGTAGCCAAACTGTGACCTTATGTCACCAGGGAAGTGCTGCAAGTGATATTAGTGACAGAGACTGTACTGTAGTCACCTTGATACAAACTTGTAATCAAACTGAAAACGTTTAATGTTGTGGATGTAGATATTGCAGGAGCGTCTGAATGGAATAAAAGTCAACCACTACACTTGATACAGGATTGCCACAGGCCACCATGGGCATTCTCTATGGTGCCTCAGCAGAAACCACATAGATTTTTGTCTTGCCCAACAGCGTGGTTTTTTTGGCCTGCCCACTATGCAGTCAGTGGAGACAATTAGAGATCATGTTCAATACACATAACATAGGTATCTGCCAGCTTCAAGGTTCAGCCTACTTTCAACTAACTACAGAGAGCGCCGGGATTTCACAGCCTTGGAAGGCAGATGATCTAAACTATTTTGTAATCTCTTGACCTTAGAAACTGTTACAAGTAGACACCAGCCTTACTTGTAGGTCAATTGGCTGATGTGGCACTGAATATTCATGTTTCATCGGCTCCTATCTCCATCAGAGATGAAAAAAACCCTTGCAATGTTTACAAGAGCATCTCCTTGACTATGGATCACATGATAGCCTAAGGTGAAGTGCCAGACCCTTTGATAAGCTACTTCATATACATAAATCTGGCTAAAGGATCATTTTCTGAAGATGAAAAATAAGCCTTCTTCCTGTTTTTTTATCCCACTGAGAGAATATCTGAAATGTGTAACAGTTAAACTTAGAAATCATAGCATTTAAGTTATTGGGACAGTCATTTCCCTAAACAGCTACCACTGGGAGCAGTTCAGAGTTAATGCTTGGAAAACAAGAAAGAAAATGCCCTGGAGTATCAGTAAACTTGTGGTTTGTGTTTCTGAGGCTGCCAGTATTAACAATGACATGAAGGGAAAACAGCATCCTCGATCAGCAGATGTTTTATTCACCCTGGCCATGTACTAGAAGCCCCACGTGTTGGGCCACCACCCAAACAGCTGTGTGCCAGTGCGAGGGACAGTGGAAGTTCTTAAACACACCATCAGTCAAGCCTGAATCTGGCAAATGCTAGATGATTACAGGATTTCTTGCTGTAAGTCTTGGGGCCTAGTCCAGTTTGAAACAGAAAGAAAGTTCAGTTTAATGGGGAATTCAGATCTCATAGAATACGCAGGATAGCATATGTAGCATATGTATGCTTGCACTGTTGCTCCTAGTTCCAGAAGAGTAGAAAGAATACTGGAGCTTGCCAGCT
The DNA here is from genome assembly GCA_013397975.1 of Machaerirhynchus nigripectus. Taxonomy (NCBI): domain Eukaryota; kingdom Metazoa; phylum Chordata; class Aves; order Passeriformes; family Dicruridae; genus Machaerirhynchus; species Machaerirhynchus nigripectus. The sequence continues at coordinate 412,739 of VZRQ01004652.1, read as the reverse complement.
GCTCTAATCAGGGGCTAATACTAAATCACAATTTTGCCAAAACTTTCCCCAGTTAGTTGTTAAGACTTGAAAAGTACTAACCCCATATTCAGTGTTCTCTGCCCAAATATTTCCCCAGGTCTGCAGCTGGGGAGCGATGCTTTTGACAAGGGAGCTACTGGCATTTCCCACCATTTAAATAAACTTTTGCACCAGGCCTGTATGAGAACGTGGACAAAGAAAATGTCTGTGTAGTAATTATATGCTTTGTTCCCCTTTCAGAAGATTGAACTTGAGAGTAGGAGAACAGAACTGTTGCTGGCAGAAAGCCCTCCACACTGGAACTACAAAAGGATGAAAGCTGCTGGGAGTAGGACAAGAAAGCAGGACCATTAGACATATGGGAAAAGAGTTAACTGTACACAACAACTGGAAAGCTGCTGACTGGGAATATTTGTACACCCCTACTGCTATCTCCTGTGTTTTTGCTGAAAACCATATTTCTTCTACCAGCCTCAATTGCAAAGCTGTGCTTTTTTATCCCCCTACTAGGTTTTAACCAAGACAATACTATGACAGCATTAAAAGCACAGGTAATTCCTTTCCTTGTCCCATTCACTTCCATCTGGTATTATCATTAATAACCAGATAAATCAAAATATAACTATAATGTAAGTTGATCTATTGGCAGCCAACTTCTACTAACACTAGCTTAGAACATAGCTAAAGGATCATTGTGACATATATCCCATTTATATTAATGAACGCCCATTTATCTATTTATTAATAGTCAAACTTAGCTTAGAAATAAGTCTATAAAATAGAGCATCACCCCCATTATGTGATACTGAAGTCTGAGCAGTGTAAGTAGCAATAAAACCATACTATGTCAACACCTTGGCAAAAATATCTTTTCACCCAGCAGTCGATAACAAAATGTGATAATGTCACATCTGAATTAAAACAACAAGGATATTTATGCAGAGGTTTAGCACAGAGCATTCAGCATAAGGAACACACCAGACAAAACCAGATCTATTTCTACCACATTCCCCTTTCTTAAAATACACATTGTAAGTGTTCATTTCATTAGGCTGCTGGAAAGCAAGACCTTTTCAGATCCTTGTAGTGGCATCAGTTTAACACATTGCAATGATGGATTGATAGTAATTTGCCTTGTAAACAGAACGCACTTACAGAACTGCACCAGGCGGCCTCAGCTGTGCCTTAAGCAAATTTCTAACAGTCTTACCATGCCCTTCATTGATATATGCAAGTACATTTGTTTGTACATGATCTCTTCGTACACGTTGTGCCTAATGAAACCATTAAATCAAGCTGCAAAATGACTATTTATCAAAAAGTAAATACCTCTGAATAGAGCTCAGACTTGGTCTCATGCATCTCCAAGGCAAGGGCAATTAGGAGTAATTGTTGCTAGAATCACTTTCACATGGTTTTTAAGCAGCAATCCTGGAACCTCTAACAAAGCTTACTACCTAAGGATACAACAGCCCGTGTTTTCAAGGCTCACAAATCTCTGTATCACATTCGAGGTCTCTCATTAGCAAAGCGTGTGCATGAGCACTGCTGATTTGCTTGTGGCCGTTTGCATACATCAGGTGTGCAGAAATATGTGCGAGCCTGCATCACCTACAAGGCAAAGAGGCCTCTGTATTAAATAGGCACAGCTGTGTCTCACTCTCTGCTCTTGCCAACACATGAGCTCCAGGCAGTGGATCAAAGTATTTGAGAGTACCTGAGGCACAAGACAGTAGCTAAGGGTAGAGCAGGGAGTATGCACTGGAGAGCAGTTACATCCCCATGAGGATTTTAGCCTGGAGGACAGGAGGTTCAGGGGTGACCTTATCGCTCTCTACAACTCCCCAAAAGGAGGCTGCAGCCAGGTGGGGATTGGCCTCTACTCCCAGGCAGCCAGTGCCAGGACAAGAGGACACAGCCTCAGACTGTCCCAGGGGAGGTTTAGGTTGGACATCAGGAGGAATTTCTCTATAGAAAGGGTGATTAGACATTGGAATGGACAACCCAGAGAGGTGATGGAGTCACCATCCCTGAATGTGTTCGAGAAATGACTGGAAATGGAATTCAATGCCATCACCTATTTGGCAAGGTGGTGTTCAGTCAAAAATTGGGCTCAATGATCTCAGAGGTCTTTTCCAATCTAATTGATTCTGTGATTCTGAGGATGACCAAAGCCCCTGACTATTCTATAGCTGTGCTTCCCTGGCTGGGGCAGTTTCATTACCTACATACAGCTTGTGTCTTCTAAAAACCACACCACAAATGCGAGTGAAGGACTATGAATGAAACTGGGGACTGACCAGCAAGCCTCAGGTAAAAGCATACATATGACCTGGCAGATGTGAAAATGTAAAAGCTATTGCACAGTGCACGGAAGGGTGGGTCATCTTCATTTCCTCCTCAATAGACACACAATGGGCACACTCAGGATGGCTTTTGTAGAGGAGATAATGAACTCACAAATACATTTAGTGCCTCGAAGAGGTCAATGAACACAAGGATACCAGTGATCAGGTGGGTATATTTAGGTTTCCAAAAAGAAACTGAGTTGTCATAGGGTGTAGAATGTTCCCTCACAAAAAATAATGTTCAGATGATAGAAAACCAAATATACCTTTTATATTATAAAAATAACCCCTTCTTGCCAACTTGATTTTATTCCAGAGATGGTGATATTTCAGTGCTAAGAATACCACTATCTCCTTTATACACGTGCTGTGAACATTCACATCCGAAGAACACAGGGAGGTGTTTGATCAAACAGAGCTACAGATGTGTTTCCATGAACACACCGAGAACAACCAGCCCATGCCCTCTCTGCAAGCCAGAAGGGCTCCTGTACAATCAGACAGGTTGTTGCTGAGGGGGGTGAAGATTTGTGAATATTTCAGTTTCTCCCAAGTCATGCAGTCTTCAAGGAAAAATACTTAGCAATTTAGACATCAACCTTAACATCAACCTTAACCATTAACTCAAGCTAATGTTTACCACCTTAAAAAGCAGACAACAAGGAACAGTCATTTATGAACAGACTAAAGTTGGCACTGCATAGACCAGGCACTTCCCAATGACTCAGCTGCAACAAGGGATATTTTTGTGATGCATCTACTCCTTTTAAATGGGATATGCTTTTATCTCTATACCTCAGTTCTTCCTTTTAAGACAAAACCCACACACTTTTCCAGCTGCAGAAGGTCAGCATATTATTGGATTAGAAAAAGGGAAAGAGAATGGCAAAGCATGGAAATACAGAGACTCAAATAAGATTTTATATGATTATTTCATTTTTGCCTTGAGCTATAAGGCAACCATTGCCTACTTTCCAGGATGTTTAGTTTAATTAACACAGCCTACAAGGATATTTAAGCAGCGGTTAATAGAGGGTAAAATACAAAATGAATAAGCAACAAAAATGTCCCATTTATGCACGCATTTTGCTTTGTATTGTAAAGATAAAATGATTGTGATTTGATCTGTATCTGGTCTTTCCAGCTCATACTCAAATGATGTGTCATGGTGTTTTAAGCTTCAATTGCTACTGCTCATTAACAAGCAAGCCCATCACTTACAATTAGAAACAACTTTGAAATAAATCCTCAGGCTGTAGCAGTGACAGTGTTGACTGCACTCCACTACTGCTTGGAAAGGCAGCTGTATTTCCACTTCAGTCTGCACTCCCTTAATGAGCCCTCCCTGCTCAAGCCTAGGCACAAAGATAAACTGGACCCTTACCAGAGCAAGGAGAAAGAATATTTCTTCTCAGCTTTGTTCTCACCCAACTTCTTTTCCTCCTCTCTATGCTTTAATGTGTTTTTTCTTCTAGTCTAATATATCCAGTACTTACTACAAATGTCATTATCTTGAACACAATCAAAATTTTGCTGAGGGCTGCAATGAAAATTTCCCAAAGGCCTTCAGAGGCCTCTGATTTGTCAAGACAGAAAAAATCACTGACTCTCTTTTTAACTTGGACACATGGTATGGGAGTGCAGATGGCTCCAGCAAGAGCTTCTTCTCATTGCCTGGATTATACCACCTTCTGGCTTACTTTCAGCCTGTACCCTGTTATGCACACATCATTTCAAAAGTAAGGCTTCCTCACCTCACGTGTCACAGTTCAGTAACAGTAGCTGAGCTTATGCTTCAGGATCTACACATCTGCTTTTTAAAATGAACTGGAGGATCTGACACTTAAAAATCTCATATTTATTCTTAAAATCTAATAACTGTCAAACCTTTACTACTGTATAACTAATCAAGACACAAAACACATTTAATTAAATTATGGCATTGTATGGTTTGCTGTGGTACCTCAGCTTGATCTTACAACTTAGTATCATCTTTTTTTGAGTTTGACCTCTCCACTTTCTAGGTAACAAAGGTTATGTACCTTAATGAAAGAAAAAGCATGACACACTTAAAAATGTTTAAAAGATTACATGATATAGGAACATAGCATTGTTACTGGAGAACAGTCACAGCTTTAGGGCATGAAGTTCTGAAATCCAGCCAAGGCTTACAAAAATTCTGTTCAATAAGTGAGGCTGATAAGCCAGGAAGATAAAGGTCTAATATTCATGAATCAAACATTCAGTGCTCCTACCTTTCATGGTAGTCTGATGGAAATCAAGGGGTTTATCAGCTACAAACCTGTGAAAAATCAAGCCTTTTTTTGTTTTTTTTTTTGAAAACAGAATCCTAAGTCCCACAGTGTTTGCCCACTTTTTTTGTGAACTAAAGTGAAATACTCATTCATACACTTCATCCAGAGAGTGTGGCAGCACATCCTGGTAGCAACACCCAGCAGCTGCTGGTCCAAACATCTGCAGTAGCTTAATGGATGCCCACTGGCCTGAAAATCACTGTGAAAATCACCAGCATTTTCTATGTTGATATTAAGACTGTGTCATTATGAGTTAATATATCAATGATGAGGCTATTAACTTCCTTGCTGTGGTGAGAAATCAATACAGTTCTGCCCAGAGTCTTCTATTCACACATGCAATATGTGAGCAGCACAGACAGATATCTAACATTATAATAAAACTACAGACAAGCAGTTAAGCACAAAAGATCACTTTATTTTTCAAATCACACCTCTCTCATTCTTGAAAAGGTGTACTTCTAATTGTTACTATTTTAAATATACTCTATATTTTCCTGCGAAGTTAAATACTTTGAAGAAGAATCCCCAAAGAAATAAATACAAAGCACAACAGTTTCACTTTATGGTTTGCTTTGAGCATTGTCTGGTCCTGCATCCACTCTGGCACTCTGCTGCTCTTTGAAACTGTAAAATCCATAGCCAGCCTTCCTTGTTTGCCACAGCCCTCTGCTTATCAGCTGTTAATACAAACTGTTAATACAAAGCCAGAGCATGCACAAAATAGCTTACAGCAGTTTAATAATTCTAAAACTTTTGTTACAAATACACACATTGCTACTAAGGAAATAATTAGGATGCTTCTCTTTCTGGATGCTCATAGAAAATTCCATGTTACAAAATGCTTGTTTGATGATGTGCATGTCTGCTGGTGAAAAGGAAATCAGTACTAACAAGATTTGCTGGGTTGTTCAATGGATAACTTACAAAACCAGACAATTCCCAAAGTTATCAACTGGATCACTGCAGCACAATCTGCAACCACCATTTAACCTGAAATCTAATTAGCCTGAAGGGTTGGTAATGCATATCTGCTGCAGTATAAAATGACAATAAAATGACCAAGGTCATCAGAACATGCCATGTGGAGTTTATTCTCATATGATGAGCACAGTCCAATGCAATAGCATGGATCCTGCAGCCAGGAATGGAGGCCTGATGATGCAGTTTTATGACGCTTGTCAAGATAATGGAGAGGTGGAAGTTGTCCAGTGCAGACAGCATCATGTCCCTTCAAAGAGAAAGTTGAAGCACTTCCCATACCAGAAGTTGCGCTCCTGAAAAGCTTTTCTTGAAAGAGGTATCAGCGAGAGCCTGAACAGGTGTGGCTGTTGAGTTCATCCCAATTACGGGTCTCACTTGGGACAGTATTCCTGAAAATGCAATCAGGGTCTGGCAGGCCGATTTTGCTACATACACATGCACTTAGAGAACATTCAAAGACTATGATAAAGTCTAAAAACTGTAGCTGAAACTCGTACCTGTTCACAACAAAGTCTGAGGTAGTTTAGAACCACTCTATAAGAAAGAAGGAAAGGGATTTAATGCACAAAAATTTCAATATACTATTATAATTGCTACAGAGAAGGGGAAGTTAACATAGTGTAAAATGGATTTAACTTACCGTCTGTCAAGAAAGAGGAGCCACTAACAGAGAATGAGTGAAAAAGTTCACTAAAAGCTAAACTTCTATTTAGCCTGGCTCTGAACATTAACATTCACTTTAAAAAGAAAATCAAAGGCAATAGTGAAATGAGCAAAGCAAAAAGGTAAGAACATTTTACAAGAGACTGGACAAGGTTAATAGACATGGGGTCCAAATTGTGAGGTAACACAGTACTTCACAAAATGAGTCCATGCGCTCAATGTGTTGTTTGGATCCCTGGGCAGCTGAAATACCTTCACACAGGGACACTGAAAAGTTATCAATTCTTTCAAGGTTCACTCTTGATGACACAGTTTACTTAGAAAAGAACACTTACGTACAATTAATGCCTTGGACAATGCACAACTAGAAAATTGAGCGTATATCTGGTGTATCATGGTGAGAAAGAAATATTTCAATTTATATTTAAACTTAAGATACGTAAGCCAGCATAAAACCTGACCTACTTTCTAAGTCAACAGTTAACTTCTTACAGATTTTCCTCTTAAGGGTAACAGATTGTAAACCAATCATGGAAGTACAAGGGCAAAAGGACACATCCATAGACAGCCAAATTCAAATGTTTCTCACTAGCACTTCACAGGCTAGTGGTAGTTGCCTTTAGAGTCCGATGTGAATGAAAGGGGATGATGATATTTTATTCAGTGTACGACAAAGAGGTAAAAATAAATAATTTGTTAAAATTCCTTAATATATCACAGTATGGAGGAAAGTTACAGGGAACACCCCAGCAACAGTGATATGATGCTACGTAGGCAGGAAAAGAAAAGGAGTAACAAGCAGGTTGGGGAAAGCATGTAGGAAAAAAGTAGGAGCTGGGAAGATTGGAGACAAACAGAACTAGATCAGACCACACAAACTGTATCTTTGTGTTGCTCTTTCCATAAAAACTACTAAAGCCTCACTTCCTATGTTCTCTTTTAGCACTCATATTCAGATGAGTGAGAGATTCCTTAACAAAATTCCATAAGTTAACAAAAAAAGGCCACATAGAAACACATCTTTGCAAATAGCCTCTCAACTTGCATAACACATACATTTCCATCGCTATATATGCACAGATGCAACCATGTAATTCCCTACCAGTCTTTACCCCAAACTGCTCCTTGCAACTCCAGCTCCTGCTTTAAGTGATATTTCTAATCTATTCATCCAAGCCTCATGAGTTTTGTATTATTGCATAAAAACATTAACTATTTACCTCTCAAAATGAATAAATGACTTAATTCCTGAAACAGATTGAAATCCCACAACACTGACACCCTTGTTATTAAAAATGGCAAAACCAAACTTACAGATAACCCAAACAGGATCCTGGCCTGTAGGAGCAGAAGAAACCCGCCCCTGTTCTCCAGCAATGAACCTGCCATGATTGTTTCAAAAGCCATTTCTCAGCATGACAAATCTCTATGAGAAATTCCTGTGAGGAATCTTACCATCTTTTAGCAACTGAAGGTAACTCAAGAACCCAACAGACAGCTAAAGAAGATGCCCAAAAGCCAATTCTGTGTGGCCTGACCATGCTTCAAAAGCGCAAGCTAAAAGTTTTGTGTAAAGACAAAGATTTCTTAACATCTGTGGTAAACACATTTACTGGATTCTAGGTATCAACCACAAATCTCACACCTAGCAACTACAGCTCAGGAGTACAGAGACAACAGATAGGCAATACAGACCAAAAAATTACATGAATGAAGGAAAGGCTGAATTGGGACTGCTCAGCCTGCGAAGAGAAGGCTTTGGGATGACCTGACTGCAGTCTTCTGGTACTTAAAGGGAGCCTACAAGAAATGGAGAGGGATGTTTTACAAGGACATGTAGTGGCAGGACAAGGGGGAATGGCTTCAAACTGACAGAGAGTAGGTTCAGGTGAGATTAGGAAGAAATTCTTTACTGTAAGGGTGGTGAGGCACTGGAACAGGTTGCCCAGAGAAGTTGTGGATGCCCATCCATGGAAGTGTTCCAGACCAGCTTGGATGGAGCTCTGAGCAACCTGGTCTAGTGAAATGTGTCTCTGTCATGGCAGGGAGGTGAGAATTCAGTGATCTTTGAGGTCCCTTCCAACCCCATCATCCTATGATTCCCTGATTCCTCTCCAGAAAGAAGCTGTGATAACTACTATTCACTTAGACCACACAGCACATAGTTTAGACACAAACCCTCATCTGAGCAGTAATACTGTCCAACTCACTTGACATTTCAGGACTCAGCTGGTACTTTTTGAACACACAGAATTTGGTGTAAAAGACCATATATATTCATTTTGTAAGTTCCTCAGACTACTTAATATAATTGACTGAAGTTGTTGATGTATATCTGCCAGTTTTCAGGAGTCAGAGGATAATTCTGAAAATGATGAGAAACTTGTTTTAACTGAGCAGCCGCACAAAGAGAATAGATGTACCAAGATGATAAGTACAAAAAGGATGAGTAAAAGTTCATTTTACCAATGAAACCTCCTCTGTGATAGCCCAGGGCCTAAAGTAGTAGGAGGCACTGGAGAGGCATGTTTACACCTGTGCAGGGTGATGCCACCACTCATTCAAATTTTTAGTAATCTGAACTTCAATTCCATTACATTCATGTAAAGAATCAATTACAATATTTTCAGAACACTGAGCTGTATTATTGTATTAGGCTGAAAGGAACAGTGTGAGAAGTACTTCTCTAATGACTGGCTGTGTGAAAATGTATAATGCCATGGGTGTGCAGAGCTCATTCTTCACTTCCACCATTTGGACTCACTGTAGTAATTAAACACATACAGGATGATAAAACTGGTACATGGTTCACAGGCAGTCAGTACATTGGCAAAAGGCAGACACCTGTAGTTTCCTCATACTATGCTGCACTTTTAAATTTGGGCTTTATCTAAAAAATGTTGCAGAGTGATTTTAAAACTTTTCGTTTAAGCATTCAAACACAGACCCAGATTCCACTGTGGAATGTGAGTGGGACTTTACCTTGACATTACCTCAGCCAAAGCTTTGCAACAAAAGCTTGGGAAGGCCCAAAAAGACTGCAAGGTTTTTTTGAGCAGGTAACCGAAGTCCTACGAAGGTTCACTCTGTAAACACCGTAAGCCATGGCAGACAAGGTAGCTAGGAGGAATATCTGTGTTCTTTGTACTGCACCCATCTTTGAGATGAGCATTCAGCTTGCTTCATATTGTATAGACCTCACTACAGCCAAATTGCCAATATTTAACAATCAGACAAAACCTTTGGAGTGGCTCGCTATACCTCTTCTATACATCTGCACTTTTAAAGCAACCAGCATCCTGCCATACCACAACAGCAGCATTTCACATCTGCTTGCACAGATTTTTTTTTTTTCATTTTGGAGCTTTAGAACCTGTTCTAAATGCAATCTAAATAATTAGCTGCTACCTCAATTTAATCCATATATACATATATATATGTATATATAGGTGCATGTGAATATTTAGGCACTCCTAAAACTTGACACAGGACCTTTACTTCTCTATCCTGAACAAAGCTTTGTGGAGCTTCTAGATACATATATGAGTTAACTAGTACAACTGACAACACTAACAATCAGTTCAAAGAGAACTAATGATTCTAACCTAAATAGAACAATTAACTGAGAGATGGGCACGGAAACCAGGCCTCAAGCATCCTCTGGGATCTACAATTATTTTTGAAGCATGGTTTATATGGCATGCTGATATAATGGCAAGCCTAAACACTTACTCTTGGATACGTTAACTCTTACTGGCTCTAATCATTTGCTTACTACTCTAGCCACAACAACAAAATTACCAATGAATTCCCTTGTTTATTTGACAGTAGGCTAACACGTGTCAAAATATCAGCCGATTAATATCTTCATAGAGAAATGCAACCTAAAGCATGTGAAATCAAATCTAAATTCTAATCCCTTATTAAGTGTCTCTGAGTGGGCATCACTTTATAACCAGAACTACGATGACAACAATCAGACAAGAATGGCATTAACTTTGTCTTCTAATTTTTGTACTGAAAATTTAATTAGACTGAAACAATTACAGATTTCTTTTGCTTTCTTTCATGGAAACCAACTCTCATCAAGTAAGGTACTCAACTGAAAATTCTCCAATGTTGTCATTAGTCAAGATGAAGATGCATTAAACTGAATTTTTCAGCAATGCTGAGAAGCACTGAGCTTTTACACAAGTTGTCATAATAAATAAGAAAAACTGATTTTCATGGAGAAAAGAAGAAAGAAATGAAGCTCTGAAAGAAGGAAACTGCAATGAAGAAGAGTTCTTACTCTAACAATATTAGCAATTTCTCCTCTGTATTGTCTTTTATATTAGACTTGGGTTAACTTCTCTCATTGTCATTCAATTTAACAGCCATTTGAACTTGTTTTAAAGCTGATTGGAAATGGCTTGAAAAGCATCTTGAAAAATTGTATGCTGCACAATATTTGCTCACTTCAAAAATTAATTTTCTCAGATAATAATTTTCCCTTGCATTTTGTGAATAAAAACCCTTTAATCTTTTGGAAAAAGTTGACTAATTTAGGAAGACTTTTGTTGAGCTCCATAGGAGTTAAGTCTAAGCCTGAATTCAGCCTATGGAAGTAAAATTGAGAAAAGGAGGCCTGGGAAATTTAAAGATACTGAAGTACCAAATAGAATCAATGACTCAGTAGTGTCAGTGTAGTTATTTCCATTATGCAGAATTCTAACAACAGGTCTATTTTATAGTTTCTGATAAAAAAGCAATGAGTACCTGGTCAGTTCTGCTCTAATCCAGTTGTAAATAGAATATGACCGATTACACAGTTCTGAATAATTACAGTATTTCATCACTCTGATAAACCCTGATACTAAGCCATAACAGCATAACTTACTTTCACTGAAAGGAAAAGATAAAAAAGGAAAAAAAAACTTCAGAGGAATATACAGGAAGTCCATGTAAAACTGGGAGTCCATAAACACAGACAATAATTAGAAAGAATGAGAACATTCACACAAACCCACAAATCAGTTCTGTGTTGAATCTTCCTTTGTCACTACTAATACATTGCTGCCACAATGTTTAAGACAAGAGACCTCTTCTAGGCAATACAGGTTTTAGGGGTATTTTTTGGTGGGCAATATTAGAAGACCCAGAAGAGTTCAGCTCTCTGTAAACTTTATTTCTTTACATAAAGAGGGCAAAGATTGAAAGTGTGAAGGGCTTGTGGCAGGGCTTGCCTTAAAAGCCTGGGAGCTCACTGGGCTCACCTTGATGACAGGTTCTTAGAGCAACACTAAATAAAGACTCTGAGAAAGGCCATTGTGACAGAGAAGTCTAATACTAAAAATTGCTATTCACCTGCATGAAGGGACAATGCAAAGTTGTTTTTTCTTTTTACTGATTTATGGGGATGGGAAACTGAAGGGTCTATAGGACCTCAGAGTTTTTGCTTTGGCAATATCAGATATCAGGATATGTTCCTCCAGATTCTTGGCAGAGAGTGAATGTCATGGGAAATAAAGAGACGTTTCTGTTCCACATGAGTTACAGGACAAGATCAAAAAATGTTCCGTAGGGTATAGTCTACAAGACTTATTTGTATCATAAAAATTACCTGTGCACATCAAAGATTACAAAAGGAAAAATCCCATTCTTTCTCTGAGAGCCTAGACTCAGAACAGATGGCACAACCTTTTTTTGATTTTAGGTTTTTTTTTACATTCTCTACAATGGTGGCTACTAAATACTAAGAGCTAGCAAGTTATGCCCTTTGCTTATCCACAGTTTGAGAAAAGCAGACTTGTTTGGTGAAACTGCGAAGAAATACCACCACTGCCATGCAAGGACTTATCTACAAAAAGCAAGACATGCTTCAAGCATCTCAGTAGTTCCAGCATGAACTGCAACTGGAAACGTCTTCTGCTTTTAAAAGGAAAAAAATTCCAGCATTTTGGACTTATACATAAACAAGAGAGTGGTGTCCTCAGTAGCTGGTCTCAATTCTTTCATGCTCCAGAGGCTGTTAAGCCATAAGGTAACCAGCCCTGCAGACTGGGAGGTGGCTGGCACAAGCAGTGTCCTGTCTCAGAACTCCAGACTGTCTAAGGCAGCCATGGCACATGAATTAAAAGCTCTTTACAGCACAGTGGGCATCCATCTCACCAACAGACTCACAAGTCAGAACAAAGTAGTGGGAAGGGAGGGAACTCTATGCAAATGTCAGAACTAAATTGTAGTTTGACAATGAAAAATACTATAATATTATTGATAAAGCCTAATCAATTTTATTTGAAAGAAAAGGGATGCTTTTCTTATTTGAAATATCCTCTGATTCATTGCTACCACTGATTATATTTCTTCTTGGGTTTAGCACAACTAGTATCCAACAGGGAAATTATTTCAAATTAAGTAGAGTGATAAATTAACATACAATTTGCTATGTTGATATAACTCATTTTATCACTATGGTTATGTAAAGGAAAACCATATTTATCCTGCACTAGCTTTGTTTTCTTCTGACAAGGTTATTTATCACCACAGGAAATTCCAAGTTCATAAAACTGGTTAGCTGACATTTCCAATATAATATACTTTGTGAGGAGGAACAACCATCCTAATCAGTTTTGCCAATTACATCAGCATTTGTCTTAATACAAAATCTCTTTATCCCATACTGAAAGACCAACATGGAGTTCTTCCTGAAAGTCATGCAGATCTGGAGAGTAAGAGATCATCAGTGTGAAAACAGAATAAGCAAAGTAGCAGGCCATGTAATCCAGACAGATATGGATGGATAACGAATTCTGTGGCTGTAAAGTAAGAACCAGATCTTTTACAATACTGGCAAAAGCATCACATTTTATGAAGATCATGAGAAATGTTAATGCATACACAGCCTTTGAATTTTTAGCTCCAGACTGTAAAGCAACTCTTCTTGGAAAAATGTAAATTATCTGCAAATTCTTCTTTTGGTATTTGAACAACTGCTTGTCAGTGACCAGATGGAGTCCCGCTTTCCTAAACCAAACATTTTTGATGTTCTGTTGCAAGTTGTCTTAGGCTGGCAAAATTTAAATAATCATCTTCAGGAGTGAAAAAGTACAATTTTCTTCAAGACGAATGTTTGATTTAGGAACTTCCTTTTGAATGTAGGAAATGACAATTTTGTACTTTGAAAAGTCAACTAAGGTCAAGATTAATATAGATACATTAATTAGTTTGTTGATATCATGAACGCTTTTCTTGTCATCCCACTGATGAATAAAGGAATTTGCATCTCAGCAGGTAAACATATCTGATACTTCCTTAATCTACTATACAGCATTTGCTATAGCCAAAAATAAGAAACAAAGTGGAATACAGAATCAAAATTATTTAGAAAACAGATTACTAGTTACAAAGGAATATGGAAGAAGAATCACTTTAACATATACTCTGGACTGATGTAATCCATAAACATTTTTTTTGCCAATAAAAGCTTCCAGGGAACAAATACTTATTTCATATGCTTTCCATTCTGCTTGAGCAATTTTAGATTTTCACCATAGCTCTGCCTTTTATTTCCATTTTCCTTGCCTTGGTTAGATTAGAGAGGTAGGGTGTTAATGGGGTACTTGATGAAGATTGAAGACCTATTTTCTCCCCCCTTGGAGACCAGCCTGATTTGAACAAATCGAGGAGAGTGAAACAGTCTCTTCATGTCCTTGGGAAAGAGCCTTTTCCATTTCAATACTTCCAGCTTTCAGACATGGTCCCCTTCATTCACAAAGAAAGAAAAGGTGCCAGCACAAGAAGGTTCTGAACAATTTCATAGAATGTCAGCGGGACTGCAAAAGCTCCCCCACAATCTCCTTTATGGTTGGTGAACATGTGAATGCGAGGTGGATCCAGGAGGGGAATGCAGGGAATGAGGTGCTTGCAGCTCCTGTCCAAGAAAGAAGCTACTGTCCACCAGTCCCCACCTCTGTTGTTGCTACTTCCTTACTACTCTCATCCTTGTGGGTACTGTTTTGTGCTGGGCACTCAAAATGCACACAGTGAAATACCTGAAAAGAACAAAAAATGAAGATAAAGCAAAGCAATTTAATGCTGGCAAAAGCATGAGCAAAATAAGATGAAGTCTATATGGAAATCTATATGGAAATCTGCAGGCCAGATCAGTGACAAAGTAATTAGTCAAAATAGAATGTTTCACCATGAGATCAAAAACATTTACTCATGGGCAATAAACATTAGACAGGGACAACACTGGAGCAAGAGACAGCCTTCAAATTATACCAACCTTTACATATGGCATTAAAAATCAGAAAGATGTTTCCAAAGCAGATCAGGATATTTGTAAATGATTTTTTTCTTTGCCAAGTAGCAGAAATACCTAGTACATGCTATTGGATAATAACAACAATTACATTAATTGTCTTCAACACATGTTATGATCTAATTACTTCCTCAAAAGGCTGAATGTTCATGCATACCAGAAATGAAATTTAAATCATTACCAACATGATTCTATTTCAAGATTGCCCTCTGCTGTAATAACAGTGGCAGCTCTACAGACATGTCCTGGAGTATGTAGAAGGGCATTCAGAGTGTCCAAGGTGGCTGCTGCTTCATCAGATGAAATATTCCATTTGAAACAGTGATCATTTTCTGATGATTCAAACAATACTTGGGACCAGTGTACAGGTGACTATATCTTAGAGTAAGAGGACCATGTGCTTAAGCATTTTTTCCAATTTATTTTCTACTTTACTTACTTCTACTTGTTCTTGAAGAGCCTGGGAGGAGAAGGGGGAGGAACTCTTTAAGATTGTTACAAAACTTCTTTCCATATGATTTCTCATTGTTATGAATTGCACAGCTTTGCCACACACTAAACATAAATATTTTCTTACACTGCTTTAAAATTTGCTATTTTCCCATGCATTGTAGCTTTAAAGCTAAAGCTTAATGAATATTAAATCCTGAATTTTAAACTTATTAACTTGTCTTAACTTCATGTACTTTTATGACATCTTTTACTACTCTTCTTGCAAGTAGATCACATTTTTAAATATCTTCTCACAAACAAAGGTAATCTCTTGTAATCTTAACTGCCCTTTCCCAGACCCTTTCAAGTTAATATGGGCAAAATCAAATACATAAACAAGACATGGATATACATACTCATACAAGACTACAGAATATTATATTTTCTATATTTTCTTCAATACAACCTAAAATCCTATTATTCTTTTTGACCATCCCTGCTCAAGTGGAACTTGAGCAGACATCTGCACTGACATGTTTGTAGCAGCCCCAGGTTTTTTCTGAGGATGAAGCTAGCTAATTCCAATTCTGACAGCATACATAAAATGAATCAAAGAAATCTTCAGTCACTGCTTGGTTTTTATTTCAATCCACATTATATTTTCTTGTGCCCCTCAGTGTAAGGTTTTTATGCAGATACATAGCAATACATGCTTATATTTCTATATATACACTCCTGCTTACATAAAGATGTACTGCTATGCCTTTATATATACATCTATGAACAGATTACAAATCTGCACCAGCACCCACACATAGACACGTGCACAAAATGGTTTTCCTCTGCATTTCTTCTGTTTTTCCCTAACGCTGAACTAATTCCTATACTGGCATGAATTCTCTCCATCTGTGACAGTTCTTGAGAAGCCAATTTTTGTATTTAGCTACACTTTTCTAGAAAAGTCCCTTTTGTACTCATCCCACTCCCATGTTTATAAAGTAACAGCTATTGTAATTTTTTCCAGCTGCACTTTTTAGGATAAGGCCTTGCAGAAAAGAACATTCTGTCATCAGTGCACATCTGAAAGATGCTGCTTTCCTTGAAAGGCAGCACAGAATGGGATGGAGGTCTTTAAGTTAGAAGATTCTCTATTTCTACTGTATCCCACAATAATAGTATTTCTCATTTAAAACCGCACTTTACATAGTGATGCAGCTTTTTAAAACATACTGTGGATAGCACTGAAATTTAGCCAATATTAGTCTAGAAAGTCAGAAGTACACAATTCTTAAATTGTGACTTTCATTTTCACTGATTCTTTCATATTAAATTCCTAATGGTCAGAACGTGTGGCATATTGACAAGCCTGTGAATTTAGAACATTATTCTCAGTTACTCTGCCACCTCAGCATATAAGGAATACTGCATGGGAGAGAAGCCTAAGCCCAAGAAGCACAGTCGAGTCCAGTTCATCTGGTATCGGAAGTAAGCATTTCAGAACAGTATCACTAAAACAAACTATCTTGCATGTGCTTCTCTCAAAAGAAAAAGATGACAGTTCAGGATCATCCTGTGACCCACATCGTGTTCTACTTCTCATGGATATTTTAAGAGAGGTCGGACACACAAAGCAGGAAGGCCAAGTACATATACACTGGCGCAGTAATTTGTAAGATAAAGCTCTCACATCAGCAACTAGGTGTCCTTTCCAGGTCAGTAATACCGAAGAAGAATAACAAGAGAAAACTTACATAAAGTATCAGGTGACCTGTCTGACAAATAAATGATGACAAGGAAAAATAATTTCTTTCTCTACAAAAGTAGGATGTGTGTAAGCTTGAGAAAACAGAAAGTTACACTTCTATCATGTTCTAATATATGAAAAACTATTCAAACTCCAGGTCAAAAAATTTGTAAACATCATGTCTTTCAAAACTTGAAAAACATGGCAAGGAAAAGATGAGTTTAAAAGATTAAAGAAATCACAAAATGGAAAAATTTTATGGGATTTCTTTTCAATTCCAAAAATCAACTCTTCCCTTTGGGATGTACAGATTGTGTTTCAAAGTTCAAAGGTATGTGTTGGTAGCGCAAATTAGGAGTATTTTGTACCTATTAACAGTAATACTCCTGGATAAGAATATGCTGCCACTAGTATCTTTAATTTAAAATGAGAATGGTTTGACATACTGTACAACCAGCTCTGGGCAAGTAATTCTGAAAACTGCTTGTATTCTTACTGAAGAGAGTACTGAGACTATAGAACAAACCAAGACTTTGGTTACACTGTTACTATTTAAATTGGAAATACGAAAAATATCTTGCTGCTTTCTTTGGAAAATTAAAATTTATGACAAAATATTACAGCCCCTCTATTTAATATATATATAAAAATGTGATTTAGTAATATGTGCACACTGGCAATGTTCCTCCTCTACGGGCTTTAGGAGAAATAATTTTAAAAATAAAAACAAAATTAGTGTTGGATGCAGGTTTTAAAGACAAAAGAGGAAAAGACAAAGGAGAGCAGCATGTGTTTATAATTCAACTGAGACACTACATGAATAGCTGTAACCTCTATCCATACTCATCTTCACTACAGTTATGCTGTGCTCTATATAAATAATTATACAGGATATTAAATTCCTTGGAAATAGTAACCAATTTGAAATTAGAATTATGGCTAAAAGGCCATTGCTCTTCATGGCTTAAAGCTTCCTTTAAGAATTCAAAGTTGAAAGCAGTGTTTCCTGTAGGCTGCTTTGCTAAGTTTATGCAATGCATCTCATTCTTTTTTAACAAAAAGTTGGGAATTTACAAACACTGGCATGAGAGGAAACAAGACTGTCAATATGGATCAGTAATGGAGGAAGCCTTCTTCACACATGTACTACTCCATAGGCAGCTTCTGACTCTGATTCTAAGGCCTCACTGATTAAGGCTGAACTGTACATTGCAGAAGACAGTGCTCAGAAACACAAAAATCTGTATTCCCAATTTTGTTGGTTGGTCAGCTGCTTTCCAGCTGTTGGCTGAGATGTTGATATCTGGTGCTGCATTTGTTTGCAAGAGTCGCGCTACAACTGGACACAGACAATGCTATTGGACAATGCTCCCAGTGCTTAGGAACCAGCAGCCCCAAATGCTAAATACAATCAGAAAACTTCACATCTGGAGTCGAGAAATTCTAATTAATCCAAATATAATGGTGCTATCCCAAGCTCAGTGTAAAGCATCAAAGTACCATGTTAGGTGGTGAGCTACATGTGTGGGGTACAGACAGGCAGGTGTGTACACAGACAGTGGCTTTTGGTAGCTCTTATAATCTCATACGATAGAGTCCTAATCTCACAAAGACTTGTGTATACTCTTAAATTCACATATTTTAAATTGTTTCACTGAAGTCCAGAGTAAAATCTCGACTTCATCTGAGATAATACACAACAATTACAAAAGAGAGAAGCACACGCAAACAAAGATGGGATGATACTGCACTTGATGGGCTGGAACAAAATATTTTTTTCTGTATAAAATGAACAAAATCTCTTGATTTGGCCACTATTAGTCAACTGATTTACCAGGTATGAAAATTAATTATACGTGAATTTTATGCAAGTAAGATTTTCTTATGAATGAGATTTTTCTTATGTTTTATTAATTAAAAAGATAATACACAGGTGATAACACCCAAGTATATCAGAGACCACACACGTTTCTCTAGTGCACTAAATTGGTATTTTAATTGTTCATCAAAATAAGGACTAATTTAAAACTAAACCCAATAGGAATATTTGAATGCAGCGTAGAAAGGTCAAAACCAGGAACAGATGATAACACTGTTCAAGTGTTTTGCTAGATTGCCTCAGAAAAAAGATGAAGTATGTACATTTGAGAAGGCATTATCAATTTCACTGCAAGGTATGAAAAACTGTGCAGTTGTATATTCATGAAGAATATAGGGTTTTTTTTATAAGTTCCTTACCTCATTAGCTGTGTTACGAGTTCCAACTATTCTGATAAAAGATGCAGGCTGTTTATCAAAAGTGATTGTTTGCCAGGATCTACAAAGAAAATTCAGAAAGACATACAAATATTGAACACAGTCACAAAAGCCTGCAGTAAAATACACAGAATGCATTCAAGTGACAGTATGTACTACTGTCACTTAACAGGGCAAAGGGAGAAACACATTTCATTGCCCAAATTTCCAGCACTCCTTCCTCATTTTTAAGTGTCTTGACTCTGCTTACACAATTTCATACATACTTTATACCACTATAATTTTTGTGCAGGGACGACAATTATAATATTGCTGAAAATTGTAAAAGAAAAAAAGCCTGGGTCAAAAGTCTAAAAATCTTGACTAATATTGACTGTATTAGACAAACAAAAGGTCAGATAAATACAAGTAAGTACATCCTCCAGTTAACTATTCACAAGGAATCACCAGAGCTTGGTTAAAGAAAATTACGACTCTAGGCAAAAAAATACCTAAACCAAACCACCTAAAACCTCAAACTCTTCACACCCGTAAGTGGAGCAGTAGAGGACAAGGAGCCAAGCTTTCTTTGTGTGGGCCAAGGTCCCTCCAGGAAGTTACAAATGTCACAAAGCATCATTTGCAGTTCAGGTTGTGAGCATTTCTCCATCCTGACACAGCGGCAGTGAGGAGAACAGACCACTCTTCCAGAGCTGGTGTATAACTTTTTGGGCTAGAGAACACTAGAGGTACATTGGGACCACTCTTTGTTCCTCACTCATACTCATCTGATCTGAGTGAGGTGCAACACCTCAAGTAGCCTTATACACAGAAGGAAGAGAACACTATAACTTTGTGCTTACAGAACACTGACAGTAAAACAGAAGGAATAAAATATACCAGGAACTAGAGGTTTCAGTTTGATACCAGTTTTCCACAATATTAGATTATTACTTAAACACATTAAAATTTCAATTATTTTATATTCATAAAACATGAAAATAAAATATACCAAATTTAACTTTTTAGCCAAATTTGAACTTTCTTTATCATAGAAGGCTTCAGAAATAAAATGAAGTTAGGTCTAACTTGATTAACTTAGTATGGGAAAAAACATTAGATAGTTTCCCAGAATAGGTTCTGAATATCATCAGAAGTGTTCATGTAAGAAAAAGGGACCAAAGCAAAACTGGACTAGAACACCACTCACTAACCATCAGACTACCCCAAAGCCTGGCAGTATGAACAGCTTGGTTGCTGACTATTTGTCAGACATTTGATTTTTCCCTTAGTGGGAAAACTCCTTTTGTCACAAACATAGAATTTCTGGGCTTAATTTAGTTGGCTATTATTTTTATCACTGCTGTCTAGTTATATTTGCTTAAAGAAGATTACAAACCCAATTAAGTCTTAATTTCAAGTAGTTTACTGGTCTTACTCCATGAGGTAATGGGTGTAATTAGAGTCATTCATGATAACAGAAAACTGTGGTCTGTAGCAGGCCTCAGAGGTTCAGCAGTTATCTACCTAATGGTACAGTTTATTTATATCCCTTATGTGGCTATACCTCTACTTAAAAGCTCAGGCTGTTTCTTCATGCTATAAATAAATATAAAACAGGAATGGACTATTTTGTTGATTGTTTCAAGACATGATTGTTATGATTTAAACATTTGCCCCCTAAACAGGAGAATGTTTCTTCTTGGGATTCCTTCTAACATTACTCTAGTACAGCCAGTAAGTCAAACTCCATGGCCAAACAGAACTCGTTACCTTGAACTACAAAGTCCCAAAGATGAGAGGCTGGAACAAAGAGACGATCACAACACTACTTCTCATAACAAAGCCTTACATAGTTTGCATTATGCATATGCTTTGACATTTACACATGCCAACTTTATGCAAGGAGAGTGATGATGTAAAAACCAGATTTGCTTTCTAGTGGTTTGGAAAATATTTTAAAGCTATACTAAATAAAAGAGTTTAAAATCCTAAAGAAGCTGTTAAGAAGAGCCTGTGCCTTCCTGGACACTAATGTAGAATTTGTGTTCTGTGTAAGAAAATAAGTTAATTAGAGACCATAGAATAGAAGAGAAGTGGGTCTGCATTTAATTCTACTCTTTCTGAGCACTGGTCAGTCAAATACACACTGCAAGAGCTCAGTGCAGATTTTCCAAGAATGGCAGTAAATGCCATTGTCTGTCCTATGATGTGATAACAGGGAAGCTGATGCATTTATTTGGGAATATAACTGAAGAGTGTGACAGACAGTAAGAGAGATTGAGAAAAAGGTCTCTGAAGACTGTTTTGATGACATACTTCCAGATCAACTCCTCCAGGGAGTTCCTATGTTCATTCACTTCCCACCGCATTGCAAGTCCTTACTTTCTGCTATAATGCTATTATTAGGATTGGATTATAATTACCCCTTTAATAATATTAAAATATAATGGAAAAGAATAAAAAAATTTCTTGAGTGTGTGAGACTTTAAGAAATACAGCATTTTCAATAAATTAGTTCCTACAAATATTTACTATTTTGGTATCTGTCCATTTTATTCCTTTCCCACTGGAAAAAGAAAGTCAAAATTATAGACAATTTGTAGAAGAGTTATTAAATTCAAGAATATTTCCACTAGAGAATTAATACTTGATTGCATAATGAGAAAATTAGGTGTCTCATTTTATTTCCTTAGCAAAAAGGAGAAAAGCAAAATAGAAAACAAGCCAAATGGATTTGGAAGGAATCACTTTTGAAATAAGCAAGGCAAACCTTCTTCACTAGAAAGCTGCATGGATTTGACTGCAACAGTACATTTGAGAATGTTGATATATGCAAGGCAATACCTCTCCAGTATATATATAATTATGCAGCAAAGAGATAATTTATGCATGTAACTATACCTCTATGAGAAAAGAGATTACTGACAGAACATTATCAAGGTATATCTGACCTCTTTTTGCATTTTTTGCTGATATAACAAATTTACTTAGAATTCTATTATTGTATAAAGCCATAACTTTTCAGAGGTGTTCCTCAATTAAAGACATTATACGTAATCCTTAAGTTTCTTTTTAACCTTCCTTTTTTACTACTAGTTATCTCTGCTGGTACTATTTTAATAATTTCAGTTTCTCTGTTGAAATTCTATTTTGCAAGTTGTTTTGTAGTCGTGTCATTTATCTAGTCCTGCCACGCATATATGCTTACTTTACACTTTCCTCACATGAGCTAGTCCTTCTATTCTCAAAACTGCTTTCGATGGTCTTTACAAAAATTTCCTCCAAACTTTATACATAGCTCTTGCATTGATTCACACTTAAGTCACTCTCTACCAGGAACAGCAGCATTAAAGCACATCAAAAGCACTTCATTTTCAGCCTGGGATTAGATAGTCCTGTGTAATAGATGGCATTTCTTCACCTTTACTCCCCATATGCCAAACAAACAAATCTTTCAAACTGGTGGCAATACTTTCACTGTCTTTACCTAGGACACAGTCATAAAGAAGCTATCAGAATTTACTTCTCTCATAAAATGACATTGCTGACTTTTTGTGTCTCTGTACAACTTATTAGTGACCTTATAACAAATATATTTTTCAGGGTTTAGCTTTATTAAATATTCAGGCAGTGTTGATATTTTTTCTGCTTTGACACCTGGCTTGATGGTTGATTTGTTTCAGATTTGCTGGCTCAGTCTGCAGCACTTCTGGTCATCACTTTCACAACAGAAATAATCACTGCGTCAAGCTGAGGTTTCCATCTTGAAGAGAAGACTTGGGACCAGCAGCCTACTCAGATTATCCCAGGATCCTCAAGCTGAAATGCAGCACTACAAGTTGTTTGGCTAGCAGCTCCATTTTTAAAAAGGAATTAGCCTTGTTACAGTCCTACAGCGTTTAGCACTCTACATCTCACCTCAGCCACACGACTTCTAACTCTCTTGTTCTGCCTTACTCCCCTAAGGAGACGCAGTAATTGATGATTAGCATTCCAAAACCATGCTTGCATCCTGTGAGCCTGTCATATTTAATTACATTTTAACTATATTCGTCTTCTGTAATAGCCTGAACATAATTTAGATAATTATCTTTTGCTCTCTTATTCTCTGACTCTGCCTGTCTCACTTAGAGCTCCTTGCAATCAAAATCACTTTCTCTGTTCAAACATATAAACAGACTCTTGGGCCAAGGGTTTTCACCTCTCCAGCAGCAACAGCTGAAAACCTGATGGCTTTGTGCATCTCACAATCTCTTCACCATACTCTATTCAGAGGAAGGAAAAAGATAACTAGAAATCCCTCCACTTTCATATTTCTTTTTGTCTTTTTCCTTATTAGGCTATTGCAAGAAGAATGCAAGAAATTCTGATGTCCAGCTAAATTAAACCAAAACCTTGCTATTCCTTAAACTATCTAGAGCTTCAAAATAGCAATTCACCTCCTAAAGAATATAATGGGAGTTTTCAGCATTTGGAATCTTTGCCTATTTATTTCTAAGAAAAGCTGCTATCTTTCTAAAGATTCATTACATATAATAGGACATAAATAGTGATTCTTCCCCATTATTTCCTTTTCTTCTAGAAAGAACAAATTAAGAAAGAAGTGGAAGGTTATTGAGGTTTTCTAATGAGCCACTGGCACTACAGAATACTTCCACACTGTGGGCTTACCAGAGCAGCACTGATCAAAGCTGAAACCCAGTTCAGGCCAAAGATGTCAGACAAAGGAGAAAGGTGTTACATGTAACTAACATTCATCAAACTGCAATAACCATATCATATTCATATCAAGGCTTGTTTTAGGCTAAGCATGTATTTTCAATATGCACATCATGTCTCCTCACTTTCCATAATGACATACAACTTCCATTTTTTTGTTACTCACTCCAAGAAAAGAAAGCAAAGCAGACTGGGAAGCAAATGTAACCTACATTTTGCTTTCTAATACTTGTCTACATGTGCCTTATTCTACAGTAAGTGATGAAACACTTCTTAGCTTATTTGGATGTAGACTTTTTCAACTCTGACTACGTATTTTTAATGGAATTTGTAAAAGCAGGTAACAGGAAAATGAAAGAAGAGTTGTGCTCTCTTTCTGATTAGTCTGATTACTGCACTGATACAAAAAAACGCAGATTGTAGCCAGCATGTGATGCTGCCAAATAAAAAATTGTGTGCACAGATAAGCAAGCTTACTGAGACCTGAGGAGTACCACAGCATGTTCTGCATGGTACGTTCATCCCCTGCTTGTATATGAATACCATACTAACCTCTCTTATGGAGTACCTCTAAAGTAAACACAGAAGCACTCACTAAAAATGCTATAAAAGTAATTGTTTTACAGATACTCTTTGTTATAAAATACCAAAAAGGTCTACAGCTACCTTATAAATTGCCTATAAAACCCATGTTTTCCACCATAACAGTACTAAAAAATGAAGTGAGGTAATACTCCCTCTCCTGTTACAGCTGTAATTTAACATACTAATTCAGAAAGACAGACTTATGAAGTAGTCAGACTGAGTAGCCAGCTCAGCCACCCCCTTGCCTCCCAAGCCACTGAGAGGGAAGAAAAAGCATGAGAAAGAAAATATTGTGAGGAATCAAAGGTCATCAACATTTTAGTTTATAAATTGAAGTCAGTTAAGATAAATTCTACCACGGGTCTACTTCAACTAAAACTGAATTTCTATCTCATGCTGTGACCATGACAGCACTTTCTCAAAAGGTGGCCTGTCAAACATGAGATTCCTAAGGAAGCAAGGAAGGTGCAAGCTGAAAGTAAGAACTTTTTCTCCACTGCTCTCAGAGATGGAGGCAAAACTGACTTAATTATGCATCTTGGCACGAAAAACCCAAAACCACCAAACAATCAAAAAGGACTTTAAGTCCTAATAGAGGTAATAAAAATGGTTCATATAAATATTACAAGAGTCTAGAATAAATGTGAGAATAATAATAAATACTAAAAGTCACCTGTTGCAGTATTTGTTTCATAATAGCTTTCTGAATTAAGAAAAAACAGACACACCTTTTAGGAAACTTACCCTCAAAATTTTTTATTGTAAATATACTTCCCATAAGGACTGCATGATTCTGAAAGCATCTGAACTAAATTTGTAACTATTTGTAGGATAATTTCTATGATTTGGTCCCTTGCACCAATCTAAACAAAATATCTGTCCTCTATAAGAATGCTTTACTAAACTGCTATAAACGTTGTATTGCATAGGATTTGTTGTAGAAACCGGATGTGGGCTTGACAAAACAGACCTACTAGAAAAAAAATTCTGACATAAAATAGATTTCATGAAGTCTATACTGGCTTTCTGACATCTTTATAACACTTCTCACTTGGAAGACTCTTTATAGTAACACTTGCTTTCAAAGCCTCAGTGCTGAAATTTTAATTTTTTTAGAAAAAGTATTACAAGAAGAAAATGTTAAAATATAGTCAAACTGAACAATGGGAAAATTTAATGTAATAATTACCTTTCTAACTAAATGAAGCAATCAATTTTCAAATATTTCCACATACCAATGTAGGCAACTGCTGGCATTTTTTGTACTGCACAAGCTCATATAATTATCTTGCTTACACATTTTTTTTCAGTTTCAGTAGATTGCCTTTCTGTACTTCCAAAAATATGGTTTATATTTTAAATTTTTACATAAAATTAAATTATTAGCAATTTGCTGGAAACTGGCAGAATGCCACGAGCCAAATTTCTGTGTTGTAGCAAGAACTGTGCCTGTAGGATCTACACACACACCCTTGGGGAATGGCAGTGGCAGATGAAGCTGACAGCAGACGAAGGCTGCGCACTGGAGTAACTTGAGAGTTCATCTTCCTTCTATGTACACCAGAGCACACACGCACAAGACAAGCCTGCATATTCCCAGAGGCTGAACTGGGTTTTTTGTGCTTACTCATTACTAATAGTTACTGCTCCTCATGTTCACACTGGTAGCAAAGATATGAAAAACCATCCAATGCAATAAAATACCCAGTAATACAATTAACAGGATGCTTTCAACTTTGAAGACTTCTCCTCCCCATAAATGTACAACAGATTGTGGGCTATTTTTACTATATGACTTTTCATACCAATGGAAAAGTTGATTAAAAACAAATATATAAACAACTCATTTAGAGATATGAGACAGAAACATGCTCCCTATTAATCACTTTCTTTGTAGTGTGTACACTAACACTATTTATCACTTGTCTCTTACATTCCCCTGGGTGTAATTTCACGGCCCACTCGTAAAAACTTCACATTTACAGCAACCGCTCTTCTATTACTGTCGATAACATCTAATTGACATGTCAAACCTCCAAGGAATGCAGTAAATTGAACCACAGCCTCTAAGAAGAATAAAACAGTGAAAAAAGAAGATCAGCATGTGCCTCCTTCCAACAGCAATACAGGCATACTGAGCTTTGGTAATGGAAGGGAGGAAAACTGTTACCCTTTCTACTACCACACTGAATTATCTATTAACCTCAAGGTCAGAAAGGAAAGCCTTGTGACCTCAAACTGAAACTCACCCACTAAAAACCCTGAACCTGAATCCATGACTGCAGTAATTTTAGACATGAGAGTGAAGTGAACCAAGACAGACAAAAGTAACAAACACAACTTTTCTTCTGTTACTTTTAGAACAGAAAAAATGAAAATCCCTCACAACAGTGTCTGGTAAACTGAATTTTAGTATTTAGTTTTGAACTCTGTGCCTTATAAACTTATAGACAAAAAACTGGCTAAAATTTCAGAGATACAATTTTAAAAAGAAAGGAAACGTGATGAAAGAGTACAAAGTAAAGTCAGGCAAAACTTGTTTACGTAGCAACCAAGGTATCAGGAAAAAGGCAGAATGATTTTATAAATATGTATGTGAAATATATGAAAACCATTATGAAAGAAAAATTAGTTAACAGGAATAGAAGAAAAAATAATGGAATGAAATTAGGTAATATGATTATGTTCTGTACTGGTATTGAGAAATAAAAAATTCTTACTGTGGGAATTCATTGTAATAGAAAAGCAAAGAGCAGAATGGAAACACCATCCCTTTAAGTGTATGAAACAAACTGACAAAGCATTATTCTAAAAAAATAGACCACATACCACATAGTGCACAAATTGTCAAAGGATGAATCTAAAGATATAATAATTCTTTGACTTTGTGGTTCATGGTTATAATCTGTCCTGGTAAAAACATTACTGTGAATAAATCAATGGCTTAATACTGCATGAATCTCAATGCAAGACATTTGTGACCCTAAAGACCATACCTGTTTTGGCCAGCATAAGCAAATGTGTATTTTTCAGATGTCTGATGAAATTAGATCCTGAATATCAACAATCAAATTAGGACAAATCTCTAGATCTGACATGTTAACAGCTGACTGGCCTCCTGACAGTGCAGGATGTCAACAGTTGCAATATTATTTAGTGATTTTGCCTGTAAGAAAGGGCTACAGACAAAATAACCACTTACCATCTAGATCAGGAATATCTGGGTCCCTGTTATTCATTAGTTTAGTATCTTAAGCAACAATGAATTTTAAAGTAAAAAAACATAGCCACAAAACAACAGTTCAGGTATTAGGCATTCCTTTCTTATCTCAGGCAGATAAATGGGTCAGTTTCATAGAAGACATGTACAATTTGGATAACTTTTTTGGTAGTAATATTTATTTATACAGGTGCTGAGAGGGTGCATGTGTGGGTATGCCTACGTGCACGTGGGTATATGCATGCATGCACGCACAGACATCTTCAAAAAAGAAAAGTTATGACTGTGAATGCAATCCAAGGTACTGCCACAAGACAATAATAATAATTTTTGAAAGTATATGACTGTTTGTTTTGATTTTTTATTTTGAATAGAAGATTACACAGCAAATATTTTACACATACTGTATTACCTTTTCTTTTTAAAGTATTTTTCCCTAGATGGTAGCAGCAATAGATATATCTATTTTTAATTTAACAGTTTTTGCTGCTCACCAGAGAGACATTCGAGTCTTTGCTGGCATGGGGGAAAAACCCAATACCTGAAAGAAACAAGTAGTGATATTGTGGGTATTATTTGGTATTGCTTATTTTCTCTGAGGCAGAACTGAGCTAACATCCAAACTGATGTCAGAGTTACTGTGGTGTTTTCACAACTCTCCTCACAGTAATGTGCGTGAAGAGGGACCAAGAACATGCCAGCTGCAGGGCAAAATGGAGCAAAGCAAAACTTTAATGCATATGGTACATGCAGAGCTGCAGTGAACAAGTACATGGAAAAATATTTTAGGGAGAATACGACTGCAGTTTGCAGCTCCTTGTTACTCTGTTGAAGGCATGCTCAAAAGATAAATGTATATTTGCGGCTGAAAAGCAAACACAAGAAACTGAAGGTAGAAGTGGAACAACAGAAAAGACAAATTAACAATTTGAAAATCCTGAATTGCTGTTAAGAAATGTAACTTTAAAGAAGCCAGACCTTTCTTCAATCAAGATAGAATCATCTAAAATATAAGCTAGCAAATGAAATGTAAGATGCAGAGTTTCTACACTGCTGAGAGCCTCCTAATGCTCTGAAATGGAAACTCTGGTTTCTCTCTGTGAAATCTTAATTATTTGTGCTTAATAAGACAGCACTGTGAAGCTGGAGTCTTTCTTCTTTTGCCTTATTAGAATCTTTCGAAATGTGAGCATATAAACACCGGGAAAAATATGTACTTCGATGCCTCTATCGTGCAGGGCTTAAAAGCTCAATAATTACACAAAATGACCCTTTATATCTGTCTGACTTGTTCCAGTAGCCATTATTACCGGCATAATGAACAGACTAATGAGAACTCTTAGTTTATTTTTGTGAAGTGAGACTTGAAATTGAGCTTAACAGTGTAGCAATTTCCCAGACATCTTGCTTGAATATATTTCATTTTGTATTGTATGAATGTGGCTACTGTGAGTTCAGCAACCCCAGAGCAGGCATCTGGATTTCACAGAGTTGCTGTGAAATTTGCTTCATGTGAAATAAATAGAATGAACCATAGTTGAAATATACTCCATTTGACAGAAGAAGGGGCACAAGAACAGTTTTGCTGTGAAATTAACTTCATGTAAAATAGGATGAAGTATGGTCAAAATAATCTGCTTGACATCAGAGGTACAACAGCAGTTCCTTTTATCCTGTTCCACCCTGCCACCTGGGAGCTCAGGCATGAGACAGAACTAAGGACTACATAGAAATTAGGAAAAATGTTTTCTCATTCTAGGTATGAAAGGACAATGGATGCATGCAAAACTGATGGAAAACAACAGAAAAAAACATGATGCAGGCATACAGGCAATTGGAAAGAGAGCTGAGAAACCTTTGAGCCATTCCATTATGTGAGAAAATGTTCTGTGAAAGTTAAGGAGAAGAATGATGAATGAAAACTGATGCAAGGGAATTCCAGAAATGGGATCATACAGTGAAGTGCAGGAACTAGAAGAGGACAGGAATAAAAAACTGCTATGTTTGTGGTTAAATATGACAAACTACAAATATAAGTATGTAATGTGCCACATGCTGTTACGAGGAAAGATATTCATACACTTCAAATACTATGTCTACAGCAGCAGAAATAATCATATCATGATAGCTATTAACCTGGTTTCACAAAAGTACACCCAGGCAAAAAATCCCAATGAGTTTGCCACTATCATTGTTTAGAAGTATTTTCTCACTTGAAATCCTCAGACAACATGGAAAACACTTTTCTGTACATCAGGAAAGTGGTTTAGGACTGTTAGGTGCATGACCTAGATCTCTCTCAGTGTTCTTTACCTGTGAATTATTATCAAATAAAATACAGTAGTGAATGAAAACTTGAAATGCACATAGTACATCATAGGATAGAAATATGAAACACTGGACAAGAGCAAAAATCTCAACGTTGAAAATTATTCTGAAAAAATTAATCACAAGATAGGTAATAAATTTTGATGATGCATCTTTCATCTACACCCCAAAGGTTGGATGAGAAAGTATTGATTAGATTTATACATTAACTACAGAAAAAAATTTTGAGGGGAACTGAACTGAGAATTTGAAATAGCTATTATACAATAAAAACTCGATAAGCAATGGAAATGTGAAATTAAGTTTGGAAGCTTTTACACATTTATAACAGCAGAACATTCCGAACAACAAAGAATTAAAAATATATGTATAATGCAGTATGCTATAAACCTCCTGAAAATCAAGTAATGCCTGCCACAAGAAAATCTCAAGCAGCCATAGAGACAGTTGATATGAACTGCCTTAAAACTGTCCATCTATAAACAATATTTCATTGTCTTCCAAATTCCATCACAATATTAAATAGAACATGGTATGCCTGCTGCCAAGAGATTAGATCCATTTCACAATAACTACAAAGAAGAGAACTTTGAAGAATGATATAGAGTTGATGAGCACCGTGATAGCCTGCTAAATATTTGTCTTTGCAGGGTTTATTTTATCAGAAGTGTCATTAACTCTGAGGTCTGGTTCTCCTACTGGCCTTCGGTACCTTCTATTTTTCATTTGACTTTCAGACTCTGTCAGCAAATTCTCCTAACAAGTGCAAGTCTCTATTGTTCGACACTAACACGCGCAAGTCCACTTATCATAAATGTTTTAAAAATAGAAGGGAACATGACTGTTTTTCATTACTGTCATACTGTGTAGAGAAAAACAGCTTATTGTGTAAAAGAGAAAAAAAATAGCCTCCACAGAGCATGTGAAAATTGTCAATTACACAACCAGTATGCATTAATTGGCTCTCACTTAGGGAAGGTACACAAGCTTTCCCTGTGAAGATAAGAGACATCCAGTTTTTGTCTTCAGCCTTTTAAAACTGGGAGAAGAGAAGGTTAGGAGTAGCCTGTCAGTTCCTGCCTTTGAGCACTGAATTATTAATTTACACAAAATACTACATTAAAAATGCCATTAAAACAACCCAAAGCAGCACACTGATAGTTTAAAGGGGAAGTTCATGCTTCAGTAGTCTGCCAAAACCAATATATGCTCTTTAAATATAATTTAATTTTCTTTCTCATAGCTTTTTTTGCCACTTCCCAATTATCAAAGGTGTCTGTCAAGGTCTGTGTTTGGCACCGTTACAGATTATCCTACCCTTTGTGCCAGCAATTGAGCAAAAATTATTTGGAGACCTCACAGAACACTTACAAGACAGCAGGCTAATGAATTCCACAAAAGTCTGTAACTCCACTGCAAGAACAGGCAGACAGAAAGCTAGGCACCAAACAGTGAAGCAAAAAACTCTTATCCCTCAGGAAGAACTCTAACCCACACATCTTTGAAGACAGGAAAATTAATAGAGAATATTACTAGTAACGCAAATTTTCTCATTGAAGTATTCTGTATCTTCAAATGTGAGCCCCTGTGAAATTCTCCCATGTTTTAACTACATCCACTTTTATTTTCGATACTGGAAAGCAAGTGAGTTATTTTGCTTCAGTCTACTGCAGTGTACTAAACACAGACCTAATGCCAGAAAGAGTAACCTCAGGATTTCAAGACCTTATTAACCACTTATATTGCACTCACACCTTCAGAATTTGTAAGAGAAACGTGTAATTTGGAGTATACTTTTTAGAAAGAATTCATATTTTAGCCTGACATGAATACATGTAAAAGAGTTCTTAGCTGACTGTTCCTCTGAGAGGTACTTGCAGTCAAACAGGCAATCATAGTCCTATGGAACAACATGTCTACTTCTCATTTTCCTTAAACAAAGACACAAGTCTAAGTGAAGACAATTTTTCTACCAAGATAGGATTAGTTCATTTCAGGCTGGGATGTCAAACAATCATCAAAAATATGGGATTTGGCTGAGATAAAAAATAGCTGCAAAATTGTACCACATTAGCAAAAGATTTGTTTTGTTTCATCTAGGTGAGAGAGGAGAGCAGCATTCAAAAACATACAGAGAACAAAGAGATGAGGGTACTGTTGTTTCTATCCCTGTATGCTCTAGTCTGGTTAGTGAAAATTACCAAATGTAGGTATGGTAACTGTCTGCCTAAACCTGATGGTGAGTCAAACCCAGGCACAGTGCTTCAGTCTGATCCTTCCTTTTCCTTGGGGAGTCTGTAAATCACTTCAACAGAAGGCATTCAGAGGCAGATTAAAAATACCAAAGTGATGCTAAGAGGAAGGACAGATAGAAAAAATAGAAATCCTTTGCATCCATCAGGAGTATCTTTACCATTACACTAAGACAGTAAACCAGAAAAACTGTACCACCTCCGCTTTACCAGCATCTGTTAATTTTGGTTAAAATCCAACTCTTATCTTCTCTGTTTGTTGTCGCTGCTCAAATTACCTAAAGTGAAAACAAGTTGTTTGTTTTCACAGAAACTCTCCCCACCCCTGGTTTTCCATTTGAGCTTTTTTTTCTTTTAATTACAGAAACTAACCCAAAAAGTTAGTTCTTCACATATTCCTGGCAGTGACTGGTTCAATTTTTCCTTCTTCATTAAGAAGTCTCCATCACCATATTGGAAGTTTAGCCAACAATTTTAAGTGAGGGCCTTCATTCAGTACACGATCCACTGGATGTTGATGTCTCATCCATTCTACATTCAACTGTTTTTAAGCACTAAGAGTATGGCCTTTTTAGATCACACTGTGTTTCAGTATTTTTCAGTAAAAAAGTTAGTGTTCCACTACTGTATGTAATTACAGACTGTATGAAATTACAATGCTCTGTACTTTATAGACCAGTCCTAACATTTGTAGCATTTGGCAGTTATATAGCATTTTATATACTTATTTAACATATTTACTAGAGAAAAATATTGATGTTCTAGACATTATTGTATATATTTATTTTTATATGATACATACACTTAGTTATCAAACTGCCATTACAATTCGAGTAATTTTTCAGCTGAAGTAACTTCAGCGTTTCTGCAAATTATTCCTGAACATAAAATGAAACATATTTACTTTCTTTGACTAGAAAAAAAAAAAAAGTCTATTTTTCTGATCATAAAGGCAAGAGATATAAATGGAACATGAAAAAAATGCTATCATATGCAAAGAAATCACCAGAAATTTGATGGCCAGTGAACTCTGGAAGCTTCATGACCAGGTCTTTGTACCTGTTTAAAGCAGATAGCTACAGACAGTGCTAGGACACTTTATGTCTGTAGACTTCAGGATTAAAGACTGGCATTATGCCAGCTGACTGCATGTCTGTCAGAGCAGGAAGTTAGGGAAAATGCAGTTCTTTAATCCACATGAAAATGGTTCCTGCAGCCACAGCTTTGAGAACTTCCAGAGTACCTATGTTTTGAATCAAGATTTTGAAGTATATCCAAAGAAGGCCGCTATCTGTACTTTAGGGATGTACCTCTATTTGCTCAAGGCTAAGGCTTTGAAAAAAATAAAGAAAGCAAAAAAGCGTGGTTTGAACACGGTGAAAAGATATTTGAACTGGGTGGTCAATCAGCAATTTCACCTACACTGTGCATACTTAAGCAAGTGCTCCTTTTGACTGTTATAGGCTTTTAATATCAAAATGTAAAAGGAAAAAGTGCACAAAGATTCCTGAGTGTCTCTTTCTCTCCCTTTTGTGATTTCAGCCTTTTAGTGCTCCCACTGCTGGAGGCAGACAAAAAGATGAGTTTTATCTATTACGCTGAGATGTCTTTGAGAACGAGTAAAGATTTAATAATTCTCCAGACCTGCAGGCAGAACCCAGGTTTTCTGCTCATCAATACCCTGCCCTTTACAGGCACTGAAAGGACGTGTCAAGTTCTCCTTCACCAACACATCTAGAGTGCATTGTAAAGCATTTGAGTCACACTGTTTGTTAAGAGATGAAATACAAACTTTAGAAAAATGCGTGTCAGCAGTGCTGCTACAAAGGAACAAATAACTCTCTTGCCTGATGTGACAAACTGAGAATTCAGAACACCTCTGAATTTGTAAAATCAATTTTGTTTTGTTGGCACAAATACAAGATGGGTGGGGGCTGACCCCATATAAGCTGATGACTTGAATTTTGTCCAAAGAAAGAAAGCACATCTTATGGAAAACTGACTCAGGGAAAAGGAAAGATGTAAGATTTTTATAATTCTGAGCTTCCCTGGGGCTTAATCAGGAAATCATACCCCATCAACATTCGCTGAATGCTGAGCATACCTGGCTTCTGGATCCGTAATATATAAATTTGCAGACTGTCTTTTCAGTCCCATGACCAGCATCTAGGTCATTCTTTGCTAGGAATTAGAACCATCATCACATGGTTTAAGAAGGCTCTCAGCACTAAAGTATTCTTCCAAATTATTCTTCCATACTCGAGGAATGGGTTTAATCAGCAGAAACTGCAGTAAAGCCAGTGGAAACTCCAGTATACACGTGGAGAGCATTCATGCCTGATTTCTCCTGATTTAAGTATTCAAATGAAAATGAAAGTTTTTCTCTCTTCTTTATCTCTGGCTAAGGAGCATATTTTTTCTCTGGAAGGGTCCTTTTCAAAAGCAGAACATTCAGTGCATAAGTCAGGTACTCTAATTTTGAACAGAGACAAGGTCGAGCTTTGGCAACTGTTTTGGTCTGTTATGGTTTGGTTCCTACCCTCATTCTCCCCACTCTCTTCAGATGTCATACAATACATTTATGCGTTTTGGTAAGGGAAGAAGATATTTGATTAGCAAAATCCTTTACCAAGTATGCTCTCTTCCCTCTCCTACCACATTTCCCAAGGCAGGGTGGTTTGACACTAGGGATCACCACAGACATGTGACCTCCAGAAAAACATGGTTTAACCTTTAGTGATCACAAAACCGAGGGAATAGTAGGCAGACTTTTTATGAATGAAGAATCCAACTGATTGTCCGAAGATCCAGTACCGATGCACTTATTAAGAAATTGATTCTGGTTTGAAAGTCTTGCATTAATCTACAGGTTATGCAACGATCATTCCTTTCACTATGAAAGTACTGAGCAAAAAGCCCACCAAAAACCCCAGTTTCCAGTTCTTTATTTGTGCCAATGAGTGGAAAAAACTAAACTCACTTGCAGGAAATTTTTGTGCGATCCACCACCATGGTCCACTGTTGCTGATTCGTTGAAACCTCAATGTAGTAGCTGTAGCTCCGATCATCACAGTCCCAAAGTAGCAACCTACATAAGAAGAAGTTGTTGAGTGATAGGTTAAATAAACATCAAACCAAGCTTTTTAAGTTTTCCAGCCCTTTATTTTCTCCACTTAATCCTTTTTAAATGTAACTGTTTCTTTTGGAATGTACCTCTAACACTCAACAAAGTCTTTACTGTTTTTGCCATCTCAAACTAAGGTGTCTCTTTTCTTATTATCCTGAGGGCAGTAATACACTTACAGGCTTATAACAACCAAATTATGAACATTAATCTATTACATTCACCCAATTACTTTTAATTTATTTGCCACGTGGCATTGCCTTATTTAAACACGAAACAAACATTTGTTTCAAAAGGTCAGTTTACGAAGGGACAGAAAAAAAAATAGGTGATTAAAAGGATTATGCTGCCTTCTTAATTGTATTTTCTTGGGTTTGGTAAATATATCAGAAATATATTAAAAAAAACAAAGTAAGCAAATGGGAATTCCCAGTCCTGGTTCATCACAAAAAGAGAAAAAAGGCAATAAATTGTTTAAAAAAATTGCTAAAAAGGCAGAAGAAAAAGGAAGACGACGAAGGTCTAACAAACATGCATTCTCTTCAGGAAGGGCACTAGGTGATATTGAATACCCTTCGATTTCCATACTTGCCTTAACAGAGAGGAAGACCTAAAGCATCGGGGATGTCATTTAGCTTAAGCATCAAAACCCACATCTGGAAAATGTATCTTCTTTACTTTTCTTTATATGGGTATTATGTCCCTGTTGTAAGAGATATCTGGCCCAGAACCGGACACAGTACTCGAGGTGCAGCCTCCCAACACCAAGTACAGAGGGAAACAACCTAGTTCATATATTTGTTGTTAGCTTTTGAAATCCCAGTGTAAAAGTGGAATTAGGTCTAGTGGCCAAGCAGATTCAAAACAAATTCCCTAAATGCTGAATCAAGCTCATTAACGCTATCAGAAATAAAATGCTGTCAAAAGTAGCTTTAAGAAGCTAAAATAAAATACTTTCAACAGAAGTCTTTTAGCATATATCAATACTGTCTATTTGTGAATTTAAAAAATTCAGAGTTGACTTTGTAAAAAATAAAGAGTTGCCTGTGGCATCGTGACAGACTTAAAAAAAATTCCACACCCCAAAACATAACCACCCAACTTCAACCTCTCTCCTTCATCAGATTATCCCCATTCTGTTTTTCTACAGCTAAAAGGTTTCCAAAGACACTGAATGAAGTGCATTTTCTTAAAAAAGAAGTTTACTGATTACAATCCTCTATTTGGTAACTACTACTAATCAACAGGTCCTGAATTGATTTAACATTTATATTTAAAC
This sequence comes from Machaerirhynchus nigripectus, assembly GCA_013397975.1. NCBI lineage: Eukaryota > Metazoa > Chordata > Aves > Passeriformes > Dicruridae > Machaerirhynchus > Machaerirhynchus nigripectus. Next base: position 376,182 of record VZRQ01004652.1, on the reverse strand, counting down.
CAAGTTTTTTAAATGATAAAATGAGGAAAAAATCAAAAATATTCATAAATTTGTTCTCCTTCAAACAGGCTATTAAAATGTAGCTAATTATGCTTTTCAATAGAAACCTTTTTATCATGGTGACTCAGTGCTGTTTCCTTGATCCATGTTTTCAAAGCCATGATCAAGAACTTGAATATCAGAGGCACACTGGTGACTGTAATTTCAACTAACAATACTGTAATTAAAACATAGCTGGCTTGGTTTTAAAGCAAAAGGCTAACAGGACATATGTGTTCCTTTCAGAAATATACAGTTCTCTCCCAACATAATCTAATCTCATTAAATAAGTTTAAAAAATCATATGGTTTAGAATTACTACAAGCCGAAAAATGAGTGAATTAAAGTCGGCGGCATCTTTCCAAAAGTGAAATTTGCATGAATGCTAAATGTAGATTTCTGTTTCTTTGATGCTTCTGAAGGAAAATAAAAAGTTATTTCTTCTCTAGGAGGTTTTTTAGGAGAGACTTAGGATGGAGACTGACAGTAAGAATAGAATAGAATAGAATAGAATAGAATAGAATAGAATAGAATAGAATTTGGAATTTGCTCTGCTTGAAATGCCTTTCTGAATAAGCAGTGAAAAACTTTCAGGTGACAACTTGAATATTCACCAGCGCACACTGAGCACAAAGGCCACTTTTTATGCCAAGCACAACAATCTTTGCAACACATTACAGACAAATTACCAGGCTAAACTTTTTTACCAAAGCTATGTTTTGCTAAGATGAATATTAAATGACAGGAAGAGAATATTCCACTTAAAAAGTCAGAACTATACCCATTGGAAATGCATCTGTTTATAGCAAAACTGCCCATGTTCTTAGGACTTTCCATATTGCAATAAAAAGCTAAATTAGCTCATTAGTGTATCTTTCCCTCAGGATTGAGAAAGAAAAATTGAGTGAAGATTTATCCAGTTTGCAACCCGCAACACTGTGAGATTTAAACATATTTCTTTTTTGGCTATCTACAGTCTAAGCCTGTGAATCATTTAATATGACATTGCTATTTACATCACATGCTCCCAATGCCTCACTTTATAAAATTAAAGCTTTTCAAATATGAATAAAATTTCACATTACAAGCATAGGAAAATTATTTTATTGGCTACTTGTTACCAAAAAAAAGATGCCGCAGTACTTTTTAAAACAGTATATCCCTAAATGTCATGCATTGCCCTGTGATTGAATGCTCTGCATTTCTAAAAACATTTTGTGCTGTCTCTGCTTGCTTTTTATTTTTAGATTTCTGTAAAAAAGATTGTTACTGTTTAGTTCAGACTGCTGTATAACTACATATACTCAAGGTGTTAGCCGAATACCAAGCAATATTAGTTGTGCACCTGACAGGATGACACCTGCTTCCTGAGTACTCTAAGTCACTACAGAGAACATACAGATAAATATTTGACAGTACTGTGTTCATAAACCACTTGCATACTTGTAAAAACCCAAAAGACAGAAATTAAAACATGGGGTAGCAACACATCTTGAAAGAGAAAGGAGAAGAAAGAAAAACCAAAACCACATGGAAGGTTTTTTTAAATACAATTGTTGCTGCATTTGTACCTCTGGTTGTCTATAAACCCCTTAAATTTTCTGCAGATATTTATGTTTCAGTAGTTACCCTGCAAGAAACCAGTCTTTCTTACAAAGACCCTACAAAGGAGACAAAATTTGTGCATATTTTCTAAGTGTTCCTGTGATCATTCATTCTGAGTCATGATTTTACCCTCAAGACAGGCAAGCGCAGAAAATGAACAACAAAGAAAGAAAAGCTTCCTAAGTGGAAGTGGTACGGAAAATCAGAAAGCATAAGAGATGTATATGATGACGGTATAAACAAACAGAAAACACATTCAAGTTCACTGATATTGTTTGTTAATTTAAGGATAATTCTGAATATGAAAAGCTATCGCATTCATGATAGCATTAAAGTCTTCAAAAAGATTAAAGTTGGATAAGTAGTTCATGTACTTTTCTAAAGACAAAAAGTATCTCTATTTATTCTAACATGAAAATCACTATGGTATAGAATTCCATCTCCAGCACATACACTCTAACAAATCTGGGTTTTTTTTAATTTATAGGAAAAATCAGCCAAAGACTGTAGCATAATAGCACTGTATTTCTATTCCAGATAAATGCAGGGAGAATTAGACAGAAAGTTATTGTGATATGGTAGCTGCTGCAATATTCAAGTTTTTTAGCCATTTAAAAATTAAATTACGTTTACTATGTTACACACACCAGTTGCTGTCTTTCTGTTCCTAATTAAATACTATACTTTTTCTGTCACTGACACGGGCCTTTTCAGAGACAAAAAGGAGAAGGATGTTTTGTGTTCAGACAGGCAACTATGTGGAAAAACACCTAAACTAACATTTACTCTGTTTAACTGTCCCAAGTATCTTGTAAGCTGTTCTGAGAACTAATAAAAGAATAAACCTCTTAAATATTTTTTAAAATTTCATAATCTAAAAGACTATTAATCTAAGATTTAGTAACAATTGTTTTTAAAAAATACCATAGAATCATAGAATAATTTGGATTAAAAGGGATGGGTTGAAATCTCCATGTTTTCCACATCTTCTCTATTAGAAAATAGTATTGAGCACTGATTGTCATTAGACCTCTTTCAGAATTTCTGAGTAAATTTTGACGTGGAATCAAGAGCTCCGAATTTATATACAAATATGTGAAGAAGTATTCGATATTAACAAAGTTTCAACATGCTCTCCCATAGAATTCCTGAGTCAAATTGAACAGATGGCATTAGTTGCCTGTGTGCCTTCTCAGTAATGAAGGCTAGAATCATATGGAACTGAAGCAACAGGAACTGAGCCAGCAAAACAATGGAAAGAGACTATAGTTCTGTACTCCACACTTGTTAGATCATACCTGGCATACTGAATCCCTTTTTGGATCCAAATACAACATTGATACATCTGAGCAATTCCAGCAGAGGACCATCAAAATGGTCATGAGATTGAAGCACACACCCTGTGCAAGAGACTTGGGGAAGTTGGCTTCTTTAGCCTAGGAAGGCTTGGGGTTGGGGAGGAACCTAACAGCACCTGTCAATACCTGGGTGCAGGTTATCACAGGGTACCCAGACAAGTTGTGGAATTTCCTTCCTTGGAAGTTTTCAAGGCTTGAGTCCATAAAGCCTTGATTAGGATGGTCCTTTTTCATAGCTGACCCTCCTTTGAGAAACAAGCTGATGCTAGATGTCTTCTTTGTCAAGCCCCTTCCAGCCTGAAGGGTGCTAAGATTCTTAGACATTGGGATGGCTTTGGCAGAAAGCATGCATACAATATATATTCCTGAAACACTGAACTCTCTGCATTTCTAAGGCATATTTGAGCACCAACAGTTCTTCTGCTTTTTTTCATACTCAGAATTTAGTTGCCATGGTAACACATTATGTCCTGGAGGCTCTCTCCAGTGGTATTCCAATTTCTATAGACTAAAGGCAGCCAGTACCTTTTTTCAAAGGTTTATATATTTACCCTCTCTGAAATAAATATATTCAATGGCACATTCCTGTTTCTGAACTAAAAAGATACATACTTTAATTCCTAATTATTCACTTAAAATTCAAACTCATGGGTATAATGACGCAGTTTCTGAGGGTAGCAGAATTCATGTCATTCTGCAGTCATGCTGTACTGCCAACCTAAAGCAAATGGTCCTAGAATTTTTTTCTATTAGGTGGGAGCATAAGATCAAGGGAGTTTTCAAACAAGCTAACAGCAGGAAAACAGGCAGTGAATACAGCTCCATTAGTTGTGGCAGACATTCTGTTAACAAAAAATTCTCTTGCTTTCATTAAGACTAAATACTAAGACTTTTTGCTGTCATCTATGTTTATTTATGATTTGATTTCCTGATGCTTAATAAAGAGACCATTGTCACCATCTTCAGCACTTCATAATACAGAGCATGTTCCAGACCCTTGCCAAAGCTGTAGATGCCACATAGTGAAACTACACTTCCTCTCTCCAAGGGGCACCTTCCCCTTGGCTGCCTATGACCTGCAATAGACATGGCTGCAACTCAAAGCACTTGTTCTTCTAGGCAGTACACAAACAGGAAGAAGCTATATGCTGCTAGCCTTTCTGTCTCTAGGCAATGCAGGTAGTCTCTTCTGTCAGAAGATACCCCAGACAATGATGTTTATTATTGTTGTTTTTGTAAAGTAAGCTATTAATCTTGTTTGCACTATACATGCAGGAAAACTGACAAAGAAGGATGAGACTCCGAACTTGCAGCTGTACTATTCAATACCACATAAATCACTAAATGCCTATTAGTTTTGAATTATGTAATGTTTGCGTTATTTTTTTAAATTTTATCTACATGCTTACTGATTATACAATTATCATTTCTTGGCAACCAAAAGTTTAATTAATCTAACACACTATTTAATAAAGAGACTTAAAAATCTTCTGCACAAGAATAAACAATAGCATGGGATTTTCTCTACAGAAAAGTCAGTTTTTTTCACTAATTGGGAAAGACAGTACAATCCATCAATTGAAGGATAACAGAAAACAGTAAGAGAGGAAGACAGAGACTATGAATTGAGCAACTAGGCATTCTAGTTAGTATATTCTTCTCCTAATCTTTCATGTGGCCAAAGCCTTAACTGCTACGTAAGTTTAAAGTGTCATGAAACTGATGGAATTACAGTTTCATTTGTCTATTTAAAGAAATCTGAGTAGTGCTTGGTTTTCTACTTGAGATGCAATATTTAATAGAATATTAAAAACACTAAACTCAAATGAGTGTGGAAAGCTGCCAACCACACTTACTCAACTTGTTTCACACAGTGAGAACAATGCTGGACTTGCATTATGCATTACATCTACAGCTTGCATACAGACAAAACACAGCTTTTGTTGGGTTAGGGATTTGCCTGGACGTCTGATGTCGAACTTTATCTGCAAAGTTTTACAACCATCATAACAATGCCATAGGCCAAAACCAAAACCACAAACAACAGAAATCGGCAGTTATAAAAGAGCTTTCAAGTCTCACTTGGCTCATCAGTTTGAAGAGGTAACTTTAACAGGGGGAAGGCTCTGAGCTCCTAGAAATAGAAATCTATGTACATGGTCTCGGTTGCAAGCCAGTACTCACCTGGGATTGCAGCCTTTGATCACTGGTACTCTAAACTTCAGAAATCTTTATTTCACTGTCACAGAGCGTACAAATTAAGTCCCTGACTACACAGTCTAAATTTACAAAGACCATGATGCCATTATGACAAAGTTTTGTATGTCTGATTTTATGAAACAAACACCCCAAACATTTATAGTCAGAGAATCTGAAGATAGCAAGAATATTTCTGTCTTCACCTGTGAAAAATCCCACTCTCCAATCCATTTCGTAAGCCTCTACATCTGCCAAAATTTTGATCTTCATATGTATACAGACATTCATAGTAGAAACAGTCCAATGAACTTCAATCCAAATCTAAACACATTCATTAATCCAGCCTTTTAAATCAATATTCAGGTTGCTGCACCTTTATTACACCCTCCATGTTTAAGTAAGAACTAGTACTAATTGTATAGTGAAAAGGAAATCTGGCTGATTTGACATGATTTTCTCCAATAAAATTGTTTTCAGAATGAGGTGGGTAATTGCACCCACTTAACCATAAGTGAGACTGCAAGTAAATTCTATTTTAAAATAAGTATGTAACTTTACTTTTATAATTTGACTGTTGCTATTATTATGCCTCTGAGGAGTAATATTTTCTGGAATTACACTCTATCTCGACATATAATTCACACATTTAATTTTTAACATTCCTATCATACTGAAGTAAGAAGCCAAATGACAACTACTAAACTAGTCCCCTAATTAATCTCATTTCCAAATGTCATACATTCTAAAAAAAATATCTACTCAGCAAAAGTTTTGCTGTGGCCCCTAATTTAGAGAAAAAGAAATCCTCTTACCGTATTGATCCAATCATGTAGGGCTGTGCCAGCTGTACTACAATAGCTCCACTCCCAAGCTGGTGGCATGTGTATCCAGAATCCCAATCATAGTTTTTTGTGTCTCCATTCAATAAGGCATTGCGACTGCGACTTACACCCTCAATCACACTGGCACAGTCTGCAATTGTTGCAACATTTTCAGTGGGAACTGTGAATTAAAAATACAAAGATGATAGACATAGAGTCAGCAAACAATTCAGATGCCAATGGTCTTTATTTCTGGAGAAGAACTGGTTAAAAAAAAAAGAAAATATGATCAACAGAAGGAAACTTAACTCACATAACATGAACTATGAACAAGTGATGAACAAGTGGTACAGATAATTTTTATAGCACTGATTCCAGAATAGCTTGGTAAATTAACAGATGGATTTCAGTACTGGTGATATAAAAGCACTCTTTTAATACAATTGGGAAGAAATATACTGTCAAACAAAACTTTAGAAATTTTGAAATAATTTCTTCCCGTTTTCATGATAAAACCTCCCTCTACCAACAACATCTGAAAATGGCTGAAACATAGCTATGAGAAATTTCAGCACTAACTGTACGAGTCTTCAGCATACAAAAAAGGAGTTAATTTTCCATGAAGAGCTAGGATTCTGTGATTTCAGTGCGCTACTGGTGTCAGAAGCATAATCTTAAGAAAGCCACTAACCAACCAAAACACCACAAAAAACACAGGGGAAAAAGCTGCAAGCCCATTGCCAAGTAGCAATCCAAGGCAGTGGAAAAGCAACCAGTTCTGAAAAATCTACTGCACTATCAAATGTACTATCATCTCTGTCTGCTCATAAAAAATTACTAAAACCTCCACATTATTATTCTAGAACTCTCCTGATTCCCTTATTACTGAAAAGAAGCACTCAACAATTCCCGGATTCTTAAGGGGGAGCAGGTGTTAGACATTAGAAGTACTTCACTGGGAACAATCTGAATAAAGCAAAGGCTAACAATACAAACTAAGAGTAGTGGCATTGAACTAAAGTTCACCTTGACTTCCTTTTCTTCCTCTCCTCCCTGGGAGTAAGGGAGCTTACTCATGTACTCATTTTATAGAGGTTTTAAAGCATCTTCTACATACAGCTGTTTATTTTATAGGAAGAGGAAGCAATTGAAATCTTGGTAAAAAAGAAAATGAATAGAAGATAAAGTGTCAAAATCAAGGCTCATGTTGAGGCTCCAGGGCATATTCCAAACACACTCTGAGCTATCTCAGTGATTAACTGTATGCAGTGTAGCTCAGTTCATGCAGTATTTTGCCTGCATGCCCTCTGAGCACCGTCCTGCTCCTTCTCACATGCATATTTCTGCACTAAACCATGACCTCCTAATAAGATGTTACCCTGATTAGTCAAACTCCTTAAAAATTGTGCAGAAACTGTCTTGGTGTGTTTTTAATATAATTCTGTGGTCTTCCCTAGAACAGCTAATTAGAAAGTGACTCTGACTAATTGAAGTGCACAGAATGTGCCATACTGTTCCTTTTCTCTAGGGGGTCTACCACTCCCTATTTTGAACATTCATTATCATCTTTTATAGCCACTTGATAAATTTATTAAAAATACCATCTGGTGGGGACTCTGTTCTGTGCTGTATTTTAAAGTCTTTTGGTTGTCTTCCTTTTTCCCATTAGAATTTCTGCTTAAATTTAGGTCACTTATTTACAAATACATACTATCAAAACCAACAGTCTTGTTTCTATTTTTGCCTTTTTTTTTTTTATCCATGAGCTATTCAGCTCTTACAGTAACCAATATTGTCAGAGAAAAGAAAAGAGAAGATTACAAATATAAAAACTGTGGTTTTTCCCCCACTGTTCATACAGCAGTTTTGGGCTGAAAAATCTGATTTGCTTTTATGGAACAGAAAAGCTGTGTGTTAGTAAAGCATACACATTCTGTAAGCAAACAAAAGGAGAAGATGATTGAGGTTACAGGACAGCAGCATCAAACATTTGTTAAAACTTACTTTCTTGGCTCCTTGTCTTATGCTGCAATATGGAGTGATGAAGAACTGGCAGTATATTTAATTCTAGCAATAGTATTTTTATAAAGAATTGCAATTTTCAAGGCATGGCCTAAGGGTCATCTATACTGGCTATATTTAAAGATAAGACAGATATGTTATTCAACTGTCCTTAGAGATCTTCCAAGAGAAAAACGTACCAGAAGTGTGTTGTAGCCTCAGTCATATTTATTTATCACTCCTTAAGCTTGTTTCTTTTACTTGTTCTCTTTAGCATACTTGATTTTTCACAGGAATTTTTTTTTTCCCCTGAAGCACTCTGAAAAAAAAATCATGCTGCTGCTGCCAAGTGGCTTCCATATCTGAGTGCAGAGCACTTCCTTTCATCTCTCCTTCTGGACAGGTCAGCTTTTGCTTTCTGTCTATCCACTATGACTCTACTACAATGTGGGTAGATGGATGGGTGGGGAAATGAGAAAAAATCCTCAAATACCTTTTTGCAACACAGGAAGCAAAAGAGTAAAGTGGGTTTTTACACCGGTTCACAAAACCAGCCATTAATGAACCTTAAATGAATTATGAAAATAAACATACAGGGAGGCAGCAAATCTACTACATGGTCTTATTTATAGGAAAGCAGAAATTAAAAGCATTATGGACCATTGAATATATTTATACTGCACTCTAGGCAATAATCAAAGGTTCTCTGTTTATGTGTCATCATTGCAACACAACTGTTCATTTTAGTGAATTCTCTTAAGACACAAAACCATCAATGTGAAGAAACTATAAACAAGAAATTATACTAGAAAAAAAAGATTTTTGTTTTAGTTAGTATGAAGGAGTCATTTTCCTCTCATGATGACGTCTGTTAAGTGTCTAGCTTCCAATCGCTCAATTTTGAACTATAAAATTGCATTCCTTCTCTACTTGAACATCTCCTAAACTGACAAAAGTTTCCTCACTGGATGGCTGGAAAATAGAAAGTTGAGACTAAAGAAAAGGAGAATTAAGGATGCAAGGATTATTTCAGAGTTTGGTCATATTGTATTAAAGAATTAAAAGGGTATTGGGCATTTGGCTTTCATTGTTTTCCACATGCCAAAAGACTTGTTAAGTCTACTCTTTATTCAATATATGAATTAGCCCTTGTTTATTTGCTACATGGTAGAAAAAATATGAAGCCTACAGACATTTCTGTTAATTAAAAGTACAGTCACGTGTCCTGTCTCATTCCACATACTCTTTATTTTCTTCAGTTCAAACTTGCTGATGAAATTGCTACATTTAATTTGAATCTTCAACCAAATTATTCAAAGAAATCAAGAGCTCAAAAAATATCAACTTCAAACAAATATCAACAGTATTTCCACCTGGTTCAGTGAAAAACTTTCTGCAAGCCATATTTAGCTGGAAAAGAAAACCCCACTAATATGTGTTTTTGTCCAACTGTCATAAACTGGATTAGAAAAACATCAGAGAAGGCTGACTTTTCACTCGATCCTTGCTACAGCTCATGATTCCAAATCCAATAAATTAGAACAAAAACCACTCAAGTCACTAGAACCGGCCCTACTTTTCATTGCCAACTAATTGGCTGCTACAGGGCTCTTTCATTGAACATTATGCCTGCAGAAGGCTTTCAGAAATATCAGTTGCTTTAGGAAGTGTGCATCCCTCCTTGTGGCACTGGAAACAGACAGAAAAGGATTTTTAAAAAAAGGAATTGGAACCATATGAACACATCTTTCTTGAAACCGACCATGTGGCTGTCCTTCCTTGCAGAAAGAGGGTGAAAAAAAATCCCTGCAGTATTCCGATAGCCTTCAATTTTTCATATTTTCCTAAAGCTATGCTTGCAGCAGAGCTGACTTATAATGCTGGGTAAGACTGCATCGTTTTGGAAAATTGTGAACCTTTTTGAAAGAGAAAAAACAAAATATGATAGCCTTGTATGAGTCAACATTAAACTAGACAAAAACCAGCATCTCTCACTGCTTCCTTGGGGAGCAACAAAGCAATCTTTTGCAAAGCTGAGCCAGACACTAGGAAACTGATGACTTGTTTCTCCCTGTTACACATTCAGTTTTGTTTGTTGGGTTTTTTTTTTTAAATAACTGACAGAGTAAAAGACAACTGAATGTTTATTTATTTGTATCATTTTATCCATTTTAAAACAAGTTCTAAGGCATTGAACAGCACGCAAATGAAGGTTCAGAGTGATTCCTAAGTACTGAACTGCATTCCCCAGAGGGTGACCAAGGACATTCCAGTGTTTTACATCCATCTTCTGCTCTTCAGTCATTATTCAGTGTTTTCTCTTTTGTCTATAATGCACAAGTTACAGCAGAGTCTGAGAGACTGAGACAGACTACAGACCGACACTACTCTGTGTAAAAGCCGCCGGCATTGCACTCCCAATGACCTTCACCAGGCTGAAAATCAGCCTAAAATCAACCTAATCAGTAGGTTGTCAAGCCCATATCCTTGACTGCCCCTCAGACTGAATAGCGATTAAAGGACTAAGCGAGGTTATCATTATTTTTTTGCATTTGAGGCAGAAAACAGGAATTTTATTCCTCTATTAAGGTGGCAAAAAAACTCCCAGAAACCTAAAGAGGCCTTGAAGAGAAGCAGTCCTTTAAATGCTGTTGTAACTTCTTGTCACTGGGCAGATTAGGTTTTGTAATACGTCACATGACACCAGGTACTGCTTCCAAAGGAGTATGTCTCCAGCTTGTGGAAATATTCTTTTGTTTTGGATTCTAGATTAAATATTAATGGCTAAACACCATTCAAATTCTCATAAGCAGACGTTCATTACAAGCAAGCACTATGATTGTGAGATTAAAGAATATTTGCATCCTTGTTAAATGGAAAGAGTTATGTTAATACCATGAATTTAATATGTAAAACTGTTAACTTACACATTTAGAGATAATACCATGCCAAAAAGAAAAATACATCTCAACCCTAACATCTGCGTTGACGAAATAATTTCATATGATTAAATTCATTTCTGTCACCTCATTTCACAAGACAACAAATTGTAAACCAACACTTAAACAACAGACAGTGCTATGAAGATAATTTTCTGCTACTTCTGCTTCAAAACTGCTACTCAGGTACCATTGGGTCATGTCAGTACCACATTCAGTATTGTACAAAGTAACTCTATAAATCATCTTCCACATAAACTGTTAATTTTAATATGACAAGTTAGTAATTTTTCATTAAAACCTTGTATGCAAAAACACAACGTAAAATTGTTATCATGAAGCAGCACTTCATTTTTATTATTTGTTTACCAGCCTTCTAATCTTCACTGTACAGTAACAGCCATTACACAGATACTATGCATCACTAGTAATATATCTGATAAATTACGCTCTATGCATATACAGCTTCCTGATCAAGTTGAATATCTTTCACAACACTTAAATAATTATTCTTAAGTCTCCACACAACATCCTTAACCAAATACCTCAGAAGCCTCATTTCTTTGGAATGAGTTTTCAAATGACTAAGTCTTCGCATATTATCTTCAGTGTTGTTTTGGTCCAAGTAGGGGTCACAAAGTCTTTCTGAAAGGACCTTATGGCCCTCAAGAGCTGACCAATACTTCATTTTTTTAATAAAGCAGAGTATAGAAACAGCAGCTGTGTTTGTTCTAACCTAATTTAATACCATATTTAATATCATATGGGATAAGCAATGAACCCCGTGAACTGCTTTTGAAGGGTTTAAAATGAAAGTTTCTCTACTCAGTCAAGCTTAAGGCAACCTACTCTGATTACTGCACTTCCATATATTTCGTTGATTTTTCCTAACTGCTTTCAGTTCACTTTATCCTATCTGATCACTTCAGAAACAGAAACAAACATTACAAATCCTCATCATAACAATAAAATAAATCTGTGCCAAAGCATTGGTACTCATACAGAGTTTTTACAGAAGTGGACCTTGGACAGTCTCTTGATCATGGGAGTCATATAATATGGTACCTTGAGGTAATCATTAGAAGTATTAAAAAAAAGCACTAAATGGATATAATGTCACTTTACTGGATCAAAGTTGTTGAGAATATTTTTGAATAGGCCATACTGATGGCCAAAAATTCTGATGGAATAGTAATAGGTGCCCCTGCTCCATTTCACAACTGGACTGGCCTCAAGTAGTCCCCAAATCTTTTCATTTGTACCTTTCTCACCATAAACTCTTCAGCACCATGTATACAACTGCTGGTGCCTCACTGACAGTTGGAAGATTATCCACACCCCACTTTCAATTAACTACTCACCAAATTCTTACTTTTAATTTTCTATCAGTTGTATTGACTAACATCCCTTAAATACAAAGCTGTGGAGACCTAAAAGACTTTCTTTATTGTTGATCACTTCAAGTGACTTACACGTACAACAGCTTGACTGACTCACACTGAATAACAGCGTAGTTGCCCTTGATTAACAATCACCATTAACACCAGCAGACCCTCACTATTATGCTGCCCGATCCCCATTCAGCTGTAAGATTCTGTAACTAAAAAAACATTCTCACAGAGTATTTTTAATAAAGCCATACAAAGTCTCCATCCCCTAGACTACATTTGAAACTTAAGGAATGTTAAAACAGATCAAATAGTTTGTCTCACCAAAATGATCACTCAACCCAAAAAAATAACTGAGTCTATGAAAGACAAGTCAATTACAGTATAAGTTCACTTCCACAAACATGCACAGATTCACTCTCTCGTCTTGCCTACTGGTACGAACAAACAATCTTCGTGTTAACACTCAAAAAAACCCTGAGTCCCAAATTAAGTATTTACTAAGTAAGTTTGGTCATCTGAAATCAAATACATACAAATATTTGCACACACTAACTGTGATTTTGTATGAAGTTGCTAAAAATTCACAGCTGGCAGTGCTAACTACGAAATTTAGCTCAAACGTTTGACCAAATTTGAGATACTTCTTTTCTCTGCTAACTAGCTTATTGAAGGGAGATGTTTTCTTTTAACACAGTTCTTCCTTACTGCTTATTCTGTTTTCTACTCAATGGTAATTGCAATGCTACTTGCACACTACCTAAAAACAGAGGGAAGGTTTTTGATTTGCCTTTGTATAATGCACAGGGAACAGGCTGAAGGAATTGGGTCTTAGTTTTTCACAGAAAAAAATTACAGTTTTCTCAGAAAAAAATTTAAAGTGAGTATGTCTTACTAAAAATCTTCCTTCTCATCCTACTTTGAAAACTGTTTTCCCTTCCATCTGTCATGGGTACATATTTAAAATTTAAATATATGTTTAAAACCAGCATGAACTCTGAGAATTTTGCGGAAATACTCAATTTTATGCCATAAGTAATAAATTGTGGGAAATCCCACCTAGATAACTACGAAAAGGCACATAATACTCTCTCTCCAATGAACTTCAAGATCTGATTCTTGTGAGTTTGTATGGAAGAAAGCACAGAAACCACCCTGTTTGAACTATTAAAAAAAAATCGATATTAAATCTTGCTGTGACACATTTTATCATTCAGTACTGTTGGTCTTTTGGGGATTTCTACCTTAAGTAACACAAAGGTATTAAAACCAGTATTATATAAGCTGCCCAGAGCTAAGAGAGCTCCATCAGTGTGGTGTTCTGAGAATAACAGCAGCATAGCTGCTATGTTCTGCCATGGCTAAGCATGTCTATGACTCTTTGGGGGGAAATCAACACAAGAGGTTACTTTCAGCAGTTGTAAGCAGGCTGTCTATGAGTCCCTAAACATCCAAATCCATCATCTCTACAATAAATAGCTGTGCTAAGTCCATTCTTGTAAGAGAATTCAGGCTAACCTACTGGGAGGCATGAGCAACCATACTGTGACATGCAAAGAAAAATCACATTGGCAGCACTGACTGACTCAAGTAGCAGAGACTTTGTCAGCAGCGGTTGGTTTGAATTTCAGCATTCCTGCAGCATCATTAATTAATCCCCAGTACTGGAATTTCATAGAAGTTGTAAGGAGTAGCCAACTAATTCTATGCTTACAACACTGTTTAACTCGATTTAGAGATTTCTGGGTGGAAACAGCAGTAGAGTGCAGTGATGGCCAGCTTTAGAAAGACAAGTCTTTGCAACTTCATGAAAAAGGAAAATGGTTTTATCTCTTACCTATCAAGCCTTTCTCAAGAGTAAAGGATTTGTTCGTGAACATGCATTCAAATGCCACAATATGGAAAACTTTGTTCACTGTGTTGTGGGTCCCAACAATTCGAATATACCTATAGGAAAACAAAAAAAAGTAAATAGCACAAGTTAAACATGACAAACTTCTGTGCACTTAAATATAATTAATTCAGCTAGACTATAATGTGGAGATCCATAAGAACTGAGTAACGGTTTAAAAAAAGAAAAAGGAGTAAAATAGAATATAAATTTCACAGCAGGTTTGTATCTAGTCAGGATGCTGGCTCCAGTGCATTTTAAGAAGAAAAATAATCTTTAAAGAGATGTGGAACCTGTTAAAAATGTTTCTGGATTAATTTGCCAAGAAATGCAAAATGAGGGACCTTCTGTTTCAGAAATGGTCTGTTAGTGCAAACATGTGCTCATGGAGGTTAATAAGAATAATAAAAAAAAATAATAATAAAGAAGAAGAAGAAGAATAGTAATTCTTTCACCAACAAATTTTCAACACTGTGAAAGATTTCATACAGCCAGGACAAACCCAACAAATGAGTCAGGCTTTTCTTCAAAAGCCAAAAATTAATTCCATTTTATTATGACTGTTTCTCATTCTAACACTGGACGTACAGGATATCGGTCTCTGTCGGCGTATCTTTTATTAATAACGGAAAAAATATCTCAACATTCAAATATTATGAAACAAAGCTACTCTGGTGGTGTAACTTACACTTCTACACTCCAGTTGCAAATCAAATAGAGCTGCTGTCAAACATTGTGACCTATTGACCTGCTGCATTACCCTGGAGGCTTCACCTTCCATAAACAACCACTAACCTCGATTCGGTCTGATTCTGCATTTCCTGAAGAGATCCAACAGTTCTTACTATAAATTCTGAAAAATCTCAAAAGGACCATTGTACACCTCTCAATAAATGCTGAACAAGCAACCAGAAAACTACATAAACCAAATACCAATTACCTCACAGGATGGGTTACCCCCACTGCAGAAAGCTTTGTATGGATTTAACTCATTTCAATTAAAAAGTATCAGAATGTATGAATCTTAAGCATTATCCTTGCTCTGTAGTATGAAACAATCTTCCACTTACTTATATTTCTAACTTAATGGCCATTCACCAACAGCATTATTTTGGCTTGTGTTCTTCATCAGATCAAGTTGAGAAGATACACAGTTTTCAATACTGAGATTTTCTTTTTAAACAATAAAACACTCATAGCTATTTACTGTCCTAATGCTCAACCTCCAAATTTCATTTAGAAATTATTTTAACAATCATGACTTGTAACAAAGAATTATATACTATTGCCTAATTAATATTAACTCACAGATCAATTAATTATCACAGTAGCGAATGTTGTGAAAGTCATTCTATGTAGAAAACAAAGTTGCAAAAGTGGAGAAAATATCTTTTATTCATAAAGAAAGTGAACCTGTGTTTTAAGAGCAGAGCAGAACTTAGCCCTTATTTTGTAGCCGTGCCAAGTGCCTACAAAGAGCATAGCAGGAATCTTGGTTGACAGGCAAACAGAAGGTGTTTTCCCAGACCTGACCATGTGAACCAGATGACTTTTTTTTTATCAACTCACAACCACAGTACGAACCCTAAACACACAGGTAATGTCCAGAATTCGACAATGGTAACTGATCTTGTTCCCTCCAGCCTCAGAAGCACAGAATTCAATTAAACACAGGAATAATCTTGGAATATTTTGACGTGCATGTGGAGGCTGGCTCACCATAGAGACTCCCTTGTCTCTCCCAGGCAAAGAAGGTATTGATTGAGTCGTGCTGCTTGGACACAATGCACCAGGCAAACCAACAGAGTGTTGCTAATGGAGATGTACTTTGACATCCTTCAGTTACACTTCCTTGCATTAAAGAGTTTAGAGAATAAACTAAGTAACAAGATTAATAAGAACACAAGAAACTGCTTCATAATTAGCTTTAAAAGCTAATTTACTTAGATTTCTTTTAATAAAATTCAATCATTAGAGCAAGCTTCTTGATTGTTTTTTCAGCGCAATTGGAAGTTGTTCAAATCCCTGTCAACAACAAAGCAGGTTCATATAACACAAAGTTATCTGTGAATCTTTGTGTGATCACAGAGTAAAAGAATCACAGTCCAATGCTAGACTGGCTCCACTGTCAATGGACTTTAGACTCAACTGATAAGACTGGAAGACAGGAAAAAAGCCTGAATCATTCTTTAAAGAGAAAACCTTGATCAGTTTGTGGGGTTTAAAAGAACTTCCCTAGCAGGTAAACAGGAATGCAACATGAAAATTTTGCCCCTTTATTTTATTTTCTGGCCCTTTTTGAGAGTAATGCATACTGATAATATATAAGTGCTCTAAGAGTTTCATCCACGTGTCACAGACTTCTCTAGCCACAGAGAGCCAAGCTACACATGGCCCCAAAATTCTCACAAGTATCAGAAAAATCCAGATGGTGGGGTTTTTTACCCAATAACAAGAAAATTGTTTTAACTAGAGGGAAACAGCATGTTCTACTGGATCTTGGTAGAATTTTAAAATATGGAAATTTGAATGGACTGCCTGGGTTGATTAATTAGGCACCTACATGGCAACATCTCTCATTCACCCCACATTTTTCCCAGAGCAATTCTTCTCCTTTATATGAAATTATTATATGGGTACTTTGTTGTGACTACATTTCTGAACAACTAAATTATGTTTTACTTCTGCTCTTTACATTTGTAAAGCTGACACATTTAATTCAGATAACAGCTGCTGCAGATCACACCACTGATTGAGCTGTGGATACCCTGGAGGGCTACAAACACCAAAGCTCAGCTGCCTACATCATCACAACAGTGCTTAGGACAAAGCACAAATATATGCATACCCTAGGAGTCATTTTAATCCTTCATTATAATAACACCAGTAAGATACAGACAAACTCCAAAATATATTAAGCACAGATTCCAATCCCTCGAGAATATTGAGACAGGAGACTAAATAAGGGAAGGCAATGGAAATTTTTTGCACTGATATCCACTCAAGTTACTATCAAAGCAACCTAGAACAGCAACTGCAAGCTCAAAGAACAAAAGTATGTACAAAATACGCCCTTTGAAATAGGAATTTCATTTTCCTTTGTGGAGCATTCAGTAGGAGATACCAGTGCTAGAATTACTGCATTCTTTATACCTTATACCTCCTCTAACTGCTTAGAACCACTAACATTCACATTCCAATCACCACCACAAAGATGCATGAGGCACAGCCCAACACACAAGGGCATTAGAAGACATTGTGTTTGTCTTTTAGTGGAAAAGGAAACAGTGTTATTCAACACCATCTAAACTCCATTTATCGACAACTCCCTAAAACGAATAATCCTTCAGACTCACACAGCTGAATCAACAGACCTGTGGCAGGAAGATAGAAAAAGCAAGGAAGAAAAATCTATTGCCAGCATTAAATCATGTGGGAAAACAGTGGACATAAATAAACACATAAAATAAAGAATTAAGCCAGAACAAACATGAAAAGCATATCTATCTTTTGACAGAAGACAAGTTTTCCCGCACTTAGACAGAAAAGTCTAATGAAGTCTATTTTATACCAAAAGAAAACCCTTGCAAATATTGAAAACAAAAGTGACAAATCAAATAAAACACACAAGACAAAATCATTGAACTCCAGTAGGAAAAGTACATCTAACACCTACAAAGCCTGTACAGTAACAAACATTTTCACCTTTGGAAATACAACCAACGGTGAAGCAGTTTGAAAACACAACACATTTCACTTTGTAATGTGCCAGAATGTGTATGCAGATATTTTATGCTGGGGCGTTCAAGTGACTAAAAATATTGGTAGACAACACTTACACAGGACATGTACTTGTGTACCACATGTAAACAGTATGTCAACCAGTCAACCAATGTTTCTCAAAGGTTTTAACCAAATTAACACTGATATGCTTTGGAACATAAGTAACACTTGCACAATGTGATAATACGTTTTGTATTCCATACATAATAATCTGTAAGAAAAAGTTTACAAATTCTTTGTTCTTTATCAATGGTTTCCAATTTTTATTTTTTTAAAAAAGAAAAAACCAGTTTCAGATAAACTTGCTTGAATCTCCATCTTCACACTGTATGCATATCTAGTTCCACTGAAGTTCTCAAATCTGAACTTGGCTCACCTGGTTTTATTTCAGATCAGACCTCAATACAAAACAGCTCAATTTCCTAGAACATGTCTGGATATGAGCAGAAATCTGCAATTTACACCTGATCTCATAATGGAGTTACACTGTAAGAATACAAAATAAGATACAAGATGATATTAAGATTTGGCTGTCATGAAATCCATACTTAAACCATATCCTTGATATGACTTTGGAGCCAAGCACCACTAAAATATCAGCCTCACTTATCTTCATGCCATCTCTACTGAATGCATAAAATTGGACTCTAATAAATACAATTGTATAGAAAAAAATAGTTTTTAAATAGAGAAGAAAGCATTGTTCTTCCAAAAGTCTGGTTCTAGAACAAACTGGACAAGGAGATTCAAAGAACAGACACGAGCTGGGTCTGCGCACCTTCCGGGCTGGTACAACATGAAGCCAGACTCTTTCAAAAGTGAACATCATCTTCAGCAAGACTCGTTTTCTTTGAATCACGCTACATCCTCATTAGGTTTAATGACTTTGGCTCTATTTAGCTTCATTATATAGATACACTGTAGCCTCCACATTTCTAAACATATTGAATAAAATATAAGAAAATACAGGAAAGCGCTGTTCAATGAAATTTGAGAATGTTTTCCATTTTCCCTAGTTTCTCATGCTCCACCAGTCTGTCAGTTTAGCATGTGATACTTATTTCTTGCTCCAATGACACCTCAGTAAGTGCTGTCTAGATCTAGACTAGCATCAGAATCATCTTTGATGATATGATATAGTATGATATAATACATACACCATGACAAAGAAATACCTGAACAATATTAGAAAAAAGTGATGGAGGACAGAAGGACGGAAGGACGGAGAAGAAAGATAGATTGATTTCAATCTGCATCAAGGTAGCTCAACAAAGAAATAACTGTAGTTTTCACCTGTTCTTAAAAAAGCAAGGAATTAAGAAATTCGTCCTATAAAACTGCAATGAAGATATATACAAAAATTTGTATTTAACTCTGGCATCACAGAAATCTGACAGACAGTGGTAAAGAAGGGTGGATTCTTTTTAAAGCTGGCTGAAAATTATTTTTAAAAATGAGGCAATTATTGAAAGAATCCTTTTTATATACGTTTTGTTTGGATGAATCATTACTAATCAGAAACACAGTAACTCCTGGTATTTGAGCTCACAGGCATAAGAGAATAAGAGAGGACCTCCAGGGCCCTCAAAAGCAGGTCATAAATGCACATGAAAAGTTAAATGCTATAAAAAGGTAAAAAAACCCCTAACACACTGACCAGCAAACAAATAAACTAAACCCACGACAACTTAATAAACCACCACCCCTTTCCAAACATTATAAAGTTTTATTTACTGAAAAATACATCAAAAGGTATACGCAAAAAACCTTACCATTCATTCTGCTAAAATTATACGGAAACGCTACTAAACAATACTCAAATGAAATCAGCTAAGTATTGGTAACATAAAAATGACTGATTATATATTTTTCACCAATATTTTCATTATTTGAAAATTTGTACCTACAGATAAACTCCTTGTAGTTGCAGGCGCTTAGAAAATTGATGCAAAGTATTGCTGGCTCAATTTCAAATTTGCTACTCAGTTTTGGAATGCTGAAATGTGGGGTAATTGATTAAACTGAGTATGTCTCATCCATATTAAACGTTTATGATATAGCACATGGTGTTAATAGTCAAGTGTGGTGTGGATCTGGGACAAGAATGGCTTTGTTAACTGAACAAGCTTTGATTCCTTAACTAAAGATATGATCATACAGTTATTAAACCCCTGTACTACCCAGTGATTTACAGATTTACAAACACCATGCCAACAGTAACTGTGTCACAAGAAACATCAACTTTAATTCTTCAATAGTAGGAGCAATGTAGGAATAAACCCTTCTCCCCCCCCCAAAAAAAAATCAGAAGTAATGTCCCACTCAAAGCAGTGGAATGTCAGTTCTGATTGCTTTGGTGTTCCTTTCTAACATAAATAAAGTGTGCAACACCTGTTCTGCTCCTGATAACAAACAGTTTAGCCAAACTTTTAAACTATGATCATTCTTTAGATGGATTCTAGAAATTATTAATAAAGACTGAAATTCACATGAAATATATATCACGCAGTATAAAATAGAAAAGAAGCCTCATTGGAAATTATAAGACACGTTTTTCATGTTTGTGAAACAAATGTCTGACGTGAGACAGAACAGTGAAAGTATCAACCAATTATTTCTAATTCAAGAAGTTCTGTCTTTTATGGGGAAAAAAAATCTGAAATGATATCCATTAGCAGTATCACCTGCTACACATATATACCACTGCTACCTCAGTTAACCAGTGTCTCTAAACTTCCTTGCTTATACTTTCCAGCTATTCAAGACCCAACTTTTAGCTACTGCAGGCCTGAACTGAGCTACAAAATAAAGGACAAAAGAAATACTATTTATGGGACTGTTCATCAAACACAGTGCAGCAGATTCAATCTCATAAGCTTCACAGGTCTAGTTCTTTTAAAATCAAATAGTGTTTTATTGGAAATAATAGATGACATGGTGAAAGAAGATCATAAATTTGGATTACAAGTAGGTGGTCCATATTAACCTGTACAAACACTCCTACACAGCTTAGCAGCAATGAGATGGCAAAAGAGAAGGGCAGTGACTTCCAGTATATGTACACAAATAATAAAATACCCAGGAACATCAAGTTCATCTGAGAAGAACTGAATTATAGTTAAAGACAGAGCATTTAAGACAGACAACTACTGTAAAGTAATGATTTCTTGTTCTCACTGCATCTCTTTTTTCCACTTTTTTTTGGTGGTTTGTTTTAATTGCAGAGTAGAACCATGTGTATCACACAACATTTGCCACATTTCTCTTGCTGATTTAGTAAGCAGTAAGAACTGCTTAATTCAGAACAGCACTCTGCAGTATTGCACCAATTAAACTGATTACAATGGATATTTATTCACTGAAACACTACCATCAGGCTGCAGTGGTACACTGAGCGCCACAGCCCCAAGAAAATTCTATTATTTTGTTAAAATGTAGTTCTTTTTCTCCTAAAAAGTGAAAATAACTTGTATGTTTGACATGTCTATGAAATACACCACTAAAACTTGTGAGCAGACCTGCAGAAAACAGAAATATATTTACCGAGCTACTGAATTCAGATCTCTTCAACTGGTTCCTTAACCAAGGAACAATAACCACTCATGCAGCTCTCTTCCTGTGGTTAAGCATCTAAAAATATTAAACTGTTTTAAATCTAATTTCATAAACCTTAAAATCTATTTGGATGCAATGGAAGAAGAGAATAAAGGTAACCAGAAAAATATAGTAGGACTTTTCTTCCAAACCTTATTTCTTTTGGAGTGTAATAAAAAGTAAAGTTCTCACCTGCCCAAAATTTTCTTGACACTGAGTGAGCTGCACATAGGTTACTTCTAGGTGATACTTATCCAGTGGGAGATTGCAACCACTGATGCACTGACCACCTCCTCAAAATAGACCCCAAACTCAAATGGAAGGAAGAACACTACATAGGACTAATTAGCATGGGAAGTGAGGAATATAATTAACAAACAGGGGGTTGGGTACTAATTAATGCAAAACAAGTAATCTCTAACCAATGAAGGCTGATGCATTTGTTTGTTGAAATGTATAAATAGCATAAAAAGTTTTGATGACTGGGGAGCCAGCATTTTGTGTTACCACCCAGATGCCTACTTGGAGCAAAGTAGAATAAAAAATAGAAATACCTCACCTCAGTGCATGAATTGACGCTGCACAGGTAACGAGCCCATGTTTGAGACAACAATAACGCATATTTGTATCGGTAACAACAACAGATCTGCCTTGATCTTAGCAATGCCTTTCTAATACTTCATAGCAGATTCTACAGAGCATTGAAAGGACATGAAAAAGTCAGTACTTGCCAGTGCACAAATATTTCTAACAGTTGCAGGATGACTACTTCTGTAGTGAAGTAAGCTTTATGACCATGGAAAAAAACCACCAGAGTAATAACTTCCTTCACTATGAACAAAGAATCTCTTATCTGGGAATGAAACAGTTTTATCTGGTTGCCTACTTAAAGACAGAATACATTAAGCCATCATCCATTTTACTATCTATATATTAAAAAGTTCCAAAGAGCAATTACATCAACTGTTTCAAAAAGTAACAAACTCACTAAGTATAAGAATTGCACTGAAAATGCTGGAAGTTGCAAATCAATAGGCTTAGAGCCAAGTTGTGACAAAATAAAGGCTTCTTGAATAATTTAATGATCTACCTAGGATCCTCTAATGTAACCAACTTACTCCTTCTTTATAAACCTCTGCCTTTTTCAATCCAGATGATATGTAGTGTTTCTTTCCCGAGCTTAAAGCTGTTTCTGAAGTATTTTCATTACTCAGAAAAGTACTGTATTGGACCCCAAATCAGATAAATCTTGGTATCGTCTTCCTCTACTGTTAAATTTGATACTATGTTCAAAACCACTCAAATGTAGCTCAAAAATTCATACATACATATATACATATATATACGTAAAGAAAATGTGAAGGAGATTTTTTAAGAGCTCTGATCCATCTAAACTCTTACCACAATATCCTTGACACCACATTATAAACCTGTGTCATGCATCTGTTTTCTCCTCAGTGGCAGACGGAAGAAGAATTCTGCCTATACAGCACATCTCTAGCACTGAGAGTTTCCAACACTTGGTTTGAGGGGAACTTGTTTTCTTTCACTTCTGCTTTTGACTATTGTTGAATTCACTCAGCTAACACTTAGAGTGATTCCTCAATGAAGAAATAAACCACTATACTTGAACCAAAAAGTCAGAAGAAAAAAACCAGGAGAAGACAAAAAAAGCAAAATAAGTAAAAGGTATTTCCCTATACTGCACAGCAGGTAAGATAGTGAGAAATTTGTGAATTAGGATATTAGCTCTAACAATTGTACAGTGCATCAGAAACCTGCAGTTACACATCTGTGTTGGAATCAGCTAAGCTGGGCTATTTATGAGCTTGTTTCACCACAGCTACCCTCAGGAGGTTTGATAGCTCTCCATTGTTATTACCTTGTATGTGGCCTTCCCAAAGTGGCTGTGAGCATACACAACTCTCTCCTATTCAAAATCCAATTAGATCATTACAACATTACATTGGAAGAACGGCCACTGAAAGGCATTAGTTTGTATTCTATCTTCTTCAAGCAGATTTTTTTTCTCTAAATAACACAATTCTTGCCTCAGAAGTGAAAGAAGTGCTCTGTGGTAGAGTATCTTCTAAATTAGTCTACCACACAGCTATACGAATCTCCGTTCTGCAGAAATAAACTTCATTAGCACATCAATTCAATTTTCCTGAATGTCCTGCAGTACATTTTAAATTATCTACTTCACTTTATTAAGCTGATAATTCGAACTCAGTACTGCATTATTTTGATATGTAACTAAAAGGTAAGTTAATGCATTTTATTGTTATATATGAATGCAGTGAAAACATGTTTCAGGAGGCAGCTCTCTGTTATACTTCATTGCTTTATTCCTGGTTGTAACTGATGTCAGTTAGGAGGCTATTATCAGTCTAATAGTACCTTTTCCTCCATAATATTATTATTATTCTCAGTATAATGACATAAATATCTGTTTAGAAATGGAGGCAATCAATATTATTTATTGCTATATTTTGATTAACTAGAAATTTACAGGGAATACAAGGCTGTGACTTCCTTTTGTCCTTCATGGACTAGAACCTTTGAACTTTGGAACTGAGGTTCCCCCATCTGAACCTTCCTCACCTTCTGGCCCCTCTGACCTTCCCTACCTATGCTGAAAGTCAATTTTTCCTACTTAATTTTCAGATCTCTTACTCTTCACCTCTCAGTTCATGCCATCTTTCCTTCATCTTGGCAGTGTTAGTGTTTCTCATTTCCCTACTATGTCATGTATCCCAAAATAGATAATATTTTTGATATATTCAAAATTAATCTTGATATACTTATAGTCTCCAGATTTTAGTTGAAATCAATAATTAACCTGTGTACTTTCCATCATAAAATGACGTTTAAAAACCCTACTGCCTACTATATTTAGCAGGTAATTGTGGTATTGATCGATATAATATACATCTTTTGATGTATACCCTAACCACTTATTACATATCTCATCAGAGAGCTTTCTTGATGCCCTACAACCCCTAATGACTCAACTACATCAATCCTAAACTGAACTCAAACTTCCTGATAATTTTCTTTATATTATATTATAGTATTAGTTCAGAGAAGGCTGGTCATTGTTTCTACCTAAATATACACAGTTGACTCTCAATACTTCAATTTTCAGATTCTAAACATAAATTCTGGGAAGAGATGCCAGTAGGACCAAAATGATAGCAAAAGAGTGGTTTATAGAAACTTTTTAGGCTGATTTCAGGCAAAGGAGTCCAGGACCACGGATACTTAGCAAAAGTGACCAAAGCACAAGGAAACAAAGTTACGGTAATTTTTATGCCACAGTACCATTGGCTTTACACCTTACATTATGGTGTATTAAAACACATACAAGTCTTACAAATAACCATCAGAATCTCAGTAGCTGAAACCTGCACCCCTACAACTCACTTGCTATTATTATCCATGGTAGCCAGATTAAAATTAAAACATGGCTGCTTAACATGTTAGGATCATGCTTTCATTTTTCTATACACATATACCATAGAAATAGGATTTCTGTGTGACCAAACTACATTCAAAATTCTCTCTTATACTCAGGGATTTTACTACATTTGCTAATTTTCCACAAATAAGTAAGTAAACCAGAAATATAGTGACTGGACTTGAACAAATTTCAGCTCTAATAATTTTCTATAGCTGGAATACTGAAAATGATTTGCCCAATGTCTGATTCCATTCTATATATAAAGATCAAGTCCATACATGAACTACTATGTGAAAACATTATAACTAGATTCTAATTAAAAATGTATGACTATACATGAAAATCAATTTGAGCAACAAACATCTAACAAAATGCATAATGCTAAGAGAAGATCAAATAATCTATGAGACTTGACATCTACCTCTGTTTCAGGAGAGATATTTAAAACAAAAAGCAAAAAACAAAACAACAACAACCCCCCCACCACAATCAACCAAACAATTCCAAAACATGACTAGGGAAAGAACAAAAATAGTAGGAAGAGTGACAAAAAGAGAAGAAAAGGAGAAAATGCAGTGAAAGTTAATAAACAGGCAACTGTACATTATTCTATACCTATCTCATTTCAACACATATTTTTAAAGGAACTTGCTTTAAAGTATTACTTAACCTCCTAGCAAAAAGTAACAAAATCTTTCCCCATACAAATGAAATCTGATTTTACTTGGACATCTCTTAAAATATTTAGTTTCAGACTTCAAAATATTCACCATGTTTTGTGAAGAAAAAAAACAAACCAAAACAATAAGCAAGTACAGCATCATTTTGAAAATATCTTGCCAGGTATGCATTAACAATATTAAACTGTAAGAATTCAAAGCTCATTTTGATTATCACTAATTCAGTATTACTGCAGAACGTCAGTATTCTAAAAAGTAAATGCTGTATATATGCTTTTAGTTCTGCACCTACAGCTTGTTTTCCACTTCTGTTTCAAAGCCATAATATTACACATACATAAACTAAAAAGGACATCTAGAAAGAATAAATAAAATGCAGAAGTATGCTTTAGTGCACTGCAAATGAACAGCACTGTAGGTGCACTTTACTATGACTGGTATGTACCATGTCTGTTTTGCACTAGTGAAGTCTATGAACCTGCCTACTCTACACCAAAAAACTGAACCTTGAAATAACTCAAATTCTCATAAATACTAAAGCTAAAAGCCTGAGACACATTTAAATTAGAACTCGAAGTTAAACCTTCATGACTTTTGAAATATTAAAACATCATCAAAAATACATTTTTAGAGGTATTACTTATATTTTATGCTGTGATGTCGCTTTCCAGAAAGGGATATTTCAGACCTACACGTTAATGAAAGCTCTGGTCTACAGACCAAACTTCATATAAATAGAAAGCTGAAAACCTGATGAACCCTTTGGCCTGGAAAAAGCAGTCTTGTTTTAGCAAAAAATCTACAGTATAAACCACTAATTTTTGAGAGCAAGTTCATACATGGCTAACATATCACTTCCCTTTTAAAACAGATAGATTACTTGAAATATTCTCCCATCAATTTTCTTCTATATTTATAAACATTATTGTTAGTGCAATATGATCACAGTTAAGCTCTGCACCAGATCAGGATAAGCCAAGACCAATTTTCCACACTGTCAAGGGATAAATACCCTTTGGCTCTTCCTGTTTTAATATTGTCTGTTCTAGACCTGTTTAACATTAGTATTCTCCACAGTATATAGAACTCACTTTATTGATAACCAGTATAGGCTTACACCCAGTGTTCTTACTCTATAATAAACTCAGTGTGAAAATTAACATTAAACCCGTCCCATGCCTTATGAGGATGCAATTAGCAAAAAAAGCCAAAACCATCTTGAAAGTTTTCTGTATCAGTGGAGATTATGATGATATAACCTAAAAAGAGGATACGTTCAGGGCAGAAGTCATTAGCACTAGGCATCATTAGCACACTCCCCACGTGGAGGGCAGAAATGTACCAAACTAACAACGACCTCTGAAGTCCCCACACTTGATATTTTGTTTTAAAGTAGAACATTTGCTCTGTGGTCAACATTTTCAAACACAAACAGAAAGGGTTTCTACAACTGTATCTGTATTCTCCAACTGGTGGAGACTACTGCAGGGGGAACAATTGTTTCAAAAAAGTAGCACATCAGAAAGTGGCCTCATAAAAATTTCTGCTCCTCCTACCCATTACAGAATACGTGATCATATTCACTTTATATATGTATATGCACATGAATGTACACACTGGAACACACTGAAAAAGACGTCAGCGCAAAGCCACAGCTCACAAATAGAATGGACATGACCTATCAGCTCAGAATTCAGATTTCAAATTAAGAAGTTGATTTAACACAATACTCCATTTAAAAAATCCAATAAAAATGCTTTAAAAGCTTGAAATAATAGGATTGTGCACCTCATCTGCTCAAGGGCAAACACGAACTAAAGGATGTTCACGTGATGAAGGTTAAAATGACAACATGCAATTGATGATTAAAGGAACTTTATACATATTCATGATCTCTGATGTTTCTGAAGTTGAAAGAGGCGAAGGTTACTCTCTGTGCCCTGAAACATGGGTCAATCTAGTAAAATTGAGATTATCAGATAAAAAGATAAATCATATTTTGATATTATTGCTTTGATATTATACTTCTAATATTTTTTCAAGGTATTTGGTTTGCCTGAAGGGTTTTGGCTGGCTTATTTTACTTTTTTAACATAAATGTCTGGACTCAGAAGGGATGAACCTTATAAAACAATGTTTTAACCTCTTCCAAAAAGGAAAGAGGTGCAGAAGGGAGATCCTGACATTTTATTTAACATCAATTATATTGCCAGTTAATATACACAGTCATTGTATTTGTAAATTACAATATGGAGCAGGAAACTAGCATTTGATATAATTCCAACTTGCCAAATATATTTGTTTTGATAAGGCCAAAAGTCTTACAAAAAACAAATTATTTCCTTTTAAAGGCATCCATACAAGGCAACAAGAGATTTAAATTAATATTGAAATCTTAAAATATATGACAAACTTTCTAAACTTAACACTTGATGAGAACTATGTATTGCAATTATTTACTAAGGATTTGAGCTTTCTTTTTTATCCACCTCAATTCTAATGAATCATTTTATAAGTATACATAATCTGTGAGTTCAATAATGCAGAATACAATAGACAACAATGGGGGAAATTTTCAAGTACCAATATGAAATTTTGAAGTAAACTGCCTTCTCCAAATACATACATAACGTTGTGCAGAAATTCCCAGTCACAGAAACAGGATTTAAAGGACAAATGACAATGATCTTGTCATTCTCAATCTCACACAAAAGAGAACACTATAATGATTTAAGTCTTTTTAGCTATATTGGGTTGGGGTTTTTTGCCAACCTTAAAATATCAATGTAGCTCTTACTCAGTTCAAAGTCTCGAGTCCTTTCTTATTTTTTTCCTTTATAACCCTTGCTCTGCTGAATTTAATTGCCTTGGCAATGCCAGGACACTGCCTGATCCTAACAGGTCAGCATTGATTGCTATAAACCAATTGGTTCCTTCATTACAGAGAAAACGAGGTAAAGAGAAAAGGCAGGTGTGCTCTCGCACAGTCAGCTGGACTTCAGCACTTGCCCTTCTTCTCCCTCATTAACTAGCAACCAATCGATCAGGAACCTGCCCAGAACCCACAAAAACTATTCATCACTTCTGACATGGAATGGTTTTAACAGGTCACTCAAGGAAAGAATATTTGAGGTATCTCTTTAGAGCCTTTAAAGCTCAATACGGTTTTTAAACTTCCACCCATGAGAAAGGAAAATTGAATTGTTACACTCCTATATAGTTCTGGTCTAAACCTTGAATTCAAAATAAAATCTGTTAGCTATTTGCCTAAGACAAGAATCTGTGGTGTACCTAATTTTACATGTTCTTCATTGTAAAGAACTTTGATGGAGAGAAAGACCACAGCTGGTAGAAAGAGTGCAGATGGCCCCACTCCCTGCTTCCAGCTCATTTTTTTCCTGTACTTCCATGGTCTTTAGCTGAACAAATTAAAACTGCCAGTGAATGTTAATCCTAACTCTCAACACATCATTTTTACCTCCACCTTTTAAAATATTTGAACACTGTATTTCCAACATTTCACATCACTTCTTCTTAACAGTCCCTTTACTGTCTAGCTCTATACTTCATTTGCCCATACAATTGCAAAACATCCCCTTTACCTTGCTTGTCAAAATTGCTAACTGATCAAATAACTTTTCAAGAAGAATCATCTTTAAGAGTAATCTGTACTGATTAGCTCTTATTCTAGTCATTCATACTTTTTATTTTCTTCCTCTGATTGTAAACTCTGCAGAATATGCCTTGTCCTTGTGCTTTGTTCATTAACACAGATTTGTAATTTCACATCACTATCAGTTTGAAATATTGCATCAAACTGATTCAGGAGGAAAAAAATTGAAGAGATACTGTAATAAACATATAAGTGGGGAACAAAATGTTTGAAAGAAAACCAAACCCACACCAACAAAACACCTCAAGAAGAGAACTAAACAGAGCATAAGAGAAAAAGAAATGAAGAAAGGGAAGAAGGAGCAGACAACAGATTGCGTGAAGAAATAAAGGAGAGTGGCACCATTTTGATTAGGAAAAAGAAAATCCCAATGAAAGATAATGCATTACTTCTACTAAAAGAATCAGAAAAGAGAAACATCAAGCCAGTATGTTACTTTATGGCACATGGAATGGAAAAAGAAATTTAAGAGGGCTGCAGAAATATAGTTGTAACCCTTTTATTTGCAAATCACTGTAAAAACCACTTCTCTGCCGATTATGTCTCCTGTCTAACAGATTAAAAGAAAAGGTTAAGGTTATTATTTTGAACAAATCCACAGAAGCTAATTGACTGAATCCGCAGAACATCATAAAGAAAAAAATCAGGTGTTTTACCTGTGTTCTTTGTAATAGAAACATGACATGTGACCAGTCATATTAGAAACTAATTTCAGTTGGGAAAAGTTTTAGCCATTACATCACATTCATCCCAGACTACTATAACAATTCTTAACTATACAGTAAAATGGAATTTCCAAGCACAAACAAATTAACTCATTCTTTTGTTAAATGTTTCATCTGCTATGATAACCTACAGAATCAGCTTACTTTCTGCTGCTGTTTTTCACCTCCTTTTTTACCCTCCCTTCCCTTTTGAAACCTTTGAAGCAACTGTCCTGTGTATCACTCAAAGGCCATTTCTGAAAAGATAGTATTGCTATGCAGAAAAACTCTCCTGTGAAGCAAATCAATTTACCAATAGAGTACACTATGTGAAAGGCTATTCACATGACCTAAGTTAGCAGTTTCGATTCTACCTGAGCTCTGGATGATGATTTGAGTTCCCCAAGTCTGGCTGGGTTATCCTTTGTCGTTGAATCACACACAATCACACATTTATGAGTAGGCAACTAACTCTGACAGATTTGGATGATGAGCCTTGCTGTGGCTATTCAGCAACACATCGTCATTCATATGTCAGAAGAGAAGCACGAGCATGCTTCTCTTCTGACATATGAATTCAGCAAGGATTTTAAAGACTGTATGATTATCTGATGAGTCAGAAATAATCTTCTAATGGTAAAAATACATTCTAGCAGATTTGTTACAATTCTACTAGAAAAAAAAGAATTAAACATTTTACATATTACTGCAGAAAAAACTGTATTTAAAAAAATCAGCTAAATCAAAGGTTTTCAAGTTCTTTGGTCAGTGGCAATTCTCCAAGTTTTCTATGAGTTTTAAACTTTCTGAGAGGTTTTTTTGTGCCTTCCTTCAGACCTCTCTTCTCTAAACCAGTCATTCACAAGTTTGTCCATCTTTTTTTGTAGGTCAGACTATGTTGGTTCTTGGTGTTCCCTTCTAGACTCTTCACACACTTTTTGAGGTACAAAATGATTAATTCCCTCAAGGGTCCAGAATTACCAATTCAGATATGACTGAACTGAATGAATGACATTGATTCATAGTACAAGTTATACTCCTGTAGATATTAAAATACTATTTTTTGCACCAGCAGGTGATACTGCAGCCCCAGATCCAGTTTGGCATTCACTAAAAATTACAGACCTTTCTGGTCCTGAAGTGCTATTCAGCCATTTCCTCCTTACCCTCATTCTCTAAATCATATTTCTCTACACAAGTACAGATTTTTGCCCTTGTTTTTAAGAAACTGCATTCCATTTATGTCAGACTGTGCCTCCACTTTGTCAAGATCCTTTTTAACTCTAATTTTGTCCTCTTGCACAACTGCATCTTCTCTCTCAGTTTCATGCTATCTGTAAATTTAAGAAAAATACATTACTAATACACGGAGTAGTGTGGAATGTGTGAAAGACCCCATAAAAATCCCACTTCACATTACCATTCCATTTTCCATTTCTATTTAACTATGATTACTACAGGTGCTAGTCCAATTTTATATTCACTTTACTATATTTTCCTGTAGACCACGTTCCTCTTGCTTGCATATGGAAATAACCATGTTACTGTCGAAAGCTTTACTTACGAGAAAATATAACATGTACTGATTTATTTCTTATCCATGCCCTGTTTTTCTGCCTTAGAAGGAAACTAAATTGACTATCTGTTTTTGACAAATCGAGTTTAGCTGACAGTAATTCCTTTATCTTCGAGTGCCTACAAACAATTTGGTTCATTTACTTGCTCCAGTATCTTTCTGGAAACTGAAACTGTGCTGTATGACATAGTTCCTCAGCTCCCTCTTCTTGCTTCTTTTAAGGATGGGAAAGGAACAAGTTTGGTACCCATTACATATTTTCCATGAATTCATAAGATCAATAACTCTTGCAAGCTAATAGGTAGAAGCTACAACTACTAGTTAAAAAGCTGTTTTCTGGGGAGTAAAGAGCAAGTTCTGTATTTCTGTAGAGAAACAAAATGGGAATTCAAATATAAATTAAAGATACAAGCAGAACAACTTTCTTTCTAGTTCTACAATTGCTAATTGTTAACTGCAACCATTACTGTCAAGAAACTGGAAGATTAGATACTGTAAATTTTCAAGGGCAACAGCTGATATTTAGAGTTTAGTTTATTACTTATCTTTCCCAATTTGCATGAGATTTTATTAAGGACAGAACAAGTACTGCCCCTTCCCTAACACCATTATTGCTCCTTACAGCCTTTTATAGGAATAAATATGTAATTTTGGAATTAACTTTTGCATATCATGAAACCATCTATAGGATAAAAGTAAACAAACATCAAAATGGAAGAGGAAATTACATCTTACTAAATAATATTCTCTAAGGAACACAAATCAAGAACATATAGAAAAAGAAGCAAACATGATGACATGACCTTTTTATCCTTTTTTCTTTAAAAAAAATGTGATTTAGAAACACTTAGTTTAAATGAAATAAAATATTCAGTGTTGGTTTTAAGACAGAATGTAATCCATAATGCCAATAGCTCTGTTCACTAATTTAATCACATGCAATAGTAGCCTTAACAATACAACGCTGAGGGTCTCTCAGAGACCTCCACTGGAAGGCAGAAGAGGAGAAAAGACCTTAAGTGAGACTGCCATATTCTGCTGCAACCCTCCTACAGAGAAAAAAATACAGACACCTTAATTCTCCATCTCCACTAATTGAAAGATATAGGTCTTCCTGCGATGGATGGGGGGGAAGGACGGAAGGAAGAAAGGGAGGAAGGGAGGAAAGTAACAGCTTCCTGACTTCTTGAGAAGATCCCACTCAAGAGGAAAACCTCTGCAGGTGAGCACTTACCTTACTAGAAAAGCACAGAAACGACTGTTCAACACACACCATGATAGGACTTTTATAGCTCTGAAAAACAAGTCCACCTAATTTTTTTTTTAATTTACTGACTGAAATCACTAAAAGTGCGACAGCTGATCTACTGGCATCTGCTCAGTGTTCGTAAGAATTATCCGTTGTTTTCTACCAAAACCTAAGTGTTAGAGAAAACTGTATTTCAAAGTGCCTTATTGTATCATATATGGAGGCTAAAATAATATAAATAATAAAATTAAGAGGAGAACTATTTTTAAAAGAATTTTTTTTTCTAAATGTAAATTGGGTGGTGGAAGACACAATAAACCCAAGGAAGACTACTAGTTCTGTCTTGTTCTTCTGTATGCAAAAAATAATAATGTTGAGGTAAAATGATGTGGAGTTTTTATTTATTTGATATAACTGTTTTATGATATGGCTAAATAGGAAGCATGGAGGAAGAATCTATTGCATTTGTTTGTTTCATGCAAATACCTGCATGTTATTTTTACTATTGTTTCAAAATTTGGGGGCTCAAGGTAAGGGAGCAGATAGAAAATCAGCTGTGTCAAAAACAGTGTCATGTCCTTTGCAACAAAAACTTGAGAGCTGCCTTCCCACTTTACATAAGTGGTTGCCCATTTGAAAATGTTTTATACTGTTTTTTACACTTCAGTAACATCAGCCTATGGTGTTGGTAACATATCAGCATGTTTCACGTTGGTCTTCTTGTACTATTTCATGTAGTACTCATTGGGAGAAAGAACAAAACTCAGAAACCTGTGAGACAAATCCTTACCTTAGTACCCTCAAAAATTTATACTCTGATTAGAGATAGACTTAAAATCCCTCTGGGGCAGCTGAAGTAACAAAGGTTTTTTAATATGTAAGTGTAAAGTAAAAAAATGCTATGTTTGCTCCTTTTGACATATTCTCTGACAAGAATAGCCTCACAAATAGCAAAGGGCGAGATAAAATCCAATAATACACCTCAGAAAAAAAGTTAAGTGCTTTAGTAAGCTTAATTTTCAAACCTATTACAGTATCCTTTGATGACTGTGATCGGGTAACAGAAGAACAAGCACTATTCCAAGAGAGATTAATTACCAGCTCTTCCTGTTTAAAGCTCAGTCATTTTACATTCAATTTTCCTCCGTGTGATATATAAATCTTAAAAGATTTAAACAAAACATACCATGATTGTAAAATATTATTTCAAGAATTGTCAGTCCTAGCACTGCAATTCTGGAATTGTGACCAGGAGAAACTTCAGTGTGGGAAGAGGAGTACTTCCATGAAGATTTAACTTAAATCCACAAAGACTGTTCAAACAATTTCCAGGCTAACTCCTGCAGGGCTGCTGAAGATCTCCCACCCACGCTTGTTACACTGGAACAAGCACAAGAACCAGTACACAGCTTGTAAACAAAAAAGGAAAGAGACTTCATAGCAGGAGTGGACACTGCTCATCATCCTGATCATCAGGAGTGGAAAAGCAGAGGGCAGAGGCTTCCAGGCAGGTCTGCAGAAAAGAAGGTCAGTCTGCACTGGGGCTGAGATGTTGCTGATAACCCACTTGCACCTCTGAGCAGCTCTTAAATACACATCTTGGAAATGTCTCTGCTGAACTTGGCAGCAAAAGAGGATTAAAACCCAGGCCCTGACTACTGGTTACTAACCACTAGCTAATACTACTACTGCCCCTCACATTTTCCCAGTTGTAATTTTTAGCTAAGGTAAAGGTACATTCAAACTCCCAAAGCAAAAACTGATGTCTCTCTCTTTCTCTGTACTTGTATACTTTAATTCACTGTCAGAAATAAAGTCTGCACATTGTTAAATGTAACATTTTTCCTTTGATAAAAGGCTCTTCAAACTGTAAAGCTGCAGTAACAGTTTTCTAACTTCAAGGACTCCATTCATTTCAGAAAGACTGTTAATAAAAGTTTAGTAGTAGAATTTCAAAGACTGAAAATAGCTGTATCCCACTGAGGAATATATGGGATCTATTTCTTATGCCATTATGGAGAAGAACACTGAAATGAAAGTCAAGACACTGTTCCATACTTATTTGCAGCCTGCGATCAAACTTTCTTTTATAGGAAATCTCTTCAACGTACATTCAACTAGAATACTTACATGCTTACCTTATTATTCTGCTAATAATTCATTCTCTCTTTGTAATACAAACATTTTTTTTTTCTGCCAGTAGCTTGCTGTTTCTCTGTGAAATAACAATAAACTCTTGCATTTCATCACAGTTTATCAGTTGAAAATCCATCCAACAGAGTTAAAATGCAAAAGACTGTCTAGGCTAAAGTGAAACTTTGAGATGTTCAGTGCAGTCTGGACACTTCAACAGTATCCTGATCGTCACAGCTTCAGTGACCCTGACATCTTTGTTGACTTGAGTAAAGAAAAAAAAAAAACCTACCAAAACAGAGCTAACAAAATCACATAAATTATAAGAATAAAATCTACCATGAATAGTCATTTATTTGCTGTTTTTCTATTTTGTTGATATTTCTGTTTTACAGATGAAAAAGAGATGGCAATCAAACAAACACTTTCAATTTTCAGAAAACCATCTTTCGTCTCAAAGTCAGCACTAGCTCCTTTTCAATTAATAGCTCAATCAAAACATGCAAATTACACCAAGTAAAGCATATTTGGAAATGAAAAATAGTGAACGACAAATTAACACCTGAGAGCCATTTTCATAGAAGTTGCTTGACAAAAAGAAGCTTCAAGAACACTAGATCTGTAGCTTTGACACTTTGCAATTTCAAGTAACATCAACAAATTTTGCTTTTGAAAAAATATTGTAAGCCTATAAAATGAGAATTAGTTACATTTATTTTACCACTCTACTGAGTATATTTCTATGGCTTTGTCTGCTGCTGCTTCTGTCACCCACCACCTTGAAAGGGTGGTAGAAAATACATCAGCAGCAGATTCAGTATTGCCTGCTAGTTACAATACTGCCCTTTTGTTTGTAACATAAACTCTGGTTTTCACACGATAAGAGACCACATAACAATTAATCAGTTCAACTTTTGCTTATCTCAAAGATTAATTTAATCTGACCATTACCATACTATCTTATTGATAATATAGTAGCAAGAATAAAAACAGCCAAGAAAACTCAGTCTGCAGCTTTCAGAGTACTTCATCTCTGGAACCATCATTTCTAAATAGGATAATTATTTTTCCAAGACAGTAGGAAAGAAGCAGGTGGGCAGACAATTTTTTCCAGTTGAACTTGTCCTTCTGTATTGAGACACTTGATACATTTAATGTACTTTCAGACCAAACAAAACAGAGTTTTCAAACTCATTCAATGGCACATTATCATTCTGACTTTCAATATGTTTATTTTATCTCCCAGAGATAAGGCCCCCAAGCAATCACCTCGAATGCATCACTTTTCTTATCGTACCGTCCTCAGCTGGGGGTCAATTTTGATGATGACATAAAAGACAATGCTGTAACAGTCTCAGACACTATTGACTTAGCAGGAATGGCAATGCCTCAAATACACTGGCCTCTCAGAAAAAGAAGCTAAAGGTTAAAAACCAGGATGCAAAGAACATAGCAGCACCACTACCAGACTCAGAGAAGAAAAATAGCTACAAAGCTTGTACACAAAGTGTGAATGTCTAACTTGGCAAATATATTGAAATCAGTTTTCTTTCTAAGCTAAAATGGATACCTTCTGGCAAGAGACAGATAGGAAGTCTATTTTCAGTTAAATGGTCTATTCACCACATTGCTCCTGAACCACAAATACCACATGGAAAGAATATTTTTCATAGAATACATTTGATCCTGAAAGTATGTCAATTAAAAGTCCAAAATAAAACCCCTTAAATGTATCTCTAAGAAAAAGGCAAAACTTGATTAAAGAGGTTTATCTTATTTTTTCTGAATTGGATATTCCAGCAGATGCAGAAATGGTCTGCAATATAGAAAACAAATCCCAAATTCACCACATCTCATGCTACTTTATACATATTTATATTTCTGCTCTTTTAATGTCAGCTATACTTCAAAATGTAAACTTAACAGGTGGGCAGAGTACAGCATTAAAGTACAGCATTATTCTCATTGTTAACAAAAATTTTAAATGAAAAATATTTCTATGAAACTCGGCAGCAGAATTTTTACAAAGAATTAAGGAGAAGCAAAAAATCTTCTGGATTGAATGGAGTATCCTTTGTAGGATTTTAGCCTAGCCAGCACAATAATACTTAAGGACAAATCTTTTGTATATCCATGTCAGTGTATAGAAAAAAGTAAAACCAAATCCAAATGACACCTTTGACCAACATGCTGATACCAGGGGAAAACTGCAGAACCACTGTAACTGTACAACCTAAATTTTGTTAGGGAATTAGTATAATATACCCACCCCTGGAAGTGTTCAAGGCCAGACTGGATGGAGCTCTGAGCAACCTGGTCTAGTGTAAGATCTCCTTCATAGCATGGGGTTGGAACAAGATGATCTTTGAGGTGCCTTCCAACCTGAACCACTCTGATTCTGTACAGAGCAGGAAAACAATGTTTCCTTTACAAAGGCTTGATGGTGGTATATGTATATTTTGAAGTGTTAAAGACCAAAACAAGCCACTGAAATTTACTTGTAGGGCTAAGCAAAAGCAACTGAAGGTCTTTCCGCTTCTATATGACAATCATTATGGTCATTGAAGATCCTTAACCAGTATATACCACTCTCTCATACTTCCACTGATTGAACTCTGTAGTTGTCCTGGGCCATTCCCATGTGTGTGCATCCTGAGCAGGAGTTCTTTACATCCCCCATATTATACCATACCACATTCCATAAAGTATACTGTGCTACAGCACGTAAAATCTGTGCCAGAAAAAGAAAATGCTGCTTACAAGATACACACTACAGTAGACAGGTACTGTTGAATTTCTACCAGGAAAAAAGAATAAAGAAAAAAAATAAAGTGTAGGAATTTGGCTAGGTTCCTAAAAACCAATGTTTTCTTTCCCTGTTACATTTAATAGCAATAGCTACTTGTCATTTAAAATTCTGGTAATTTTCCAGCGGACCTACACTCTCTTTCCTCTTGCACAAAACTGTTGGCAATAGCGGAACCTTCTGTTTATAATATACTTCTCATATTTGCCTGTCATTCATGTTGACAGTATAATGAAGACCACAAGTATTAGCAATATTATGTCACTTTATTTGCAGCTTCTTCTCGCCCAAGAGATGCGCAGTGGGTTCTTCCAATATGCAATGTTTTATGAAAGTTAGTTTAAGCCATAACGAATTATCAGTAAGTATCTTTATTGTATAAACTGTGTGTAAGCTTTGTCTACAACTGTGAAAAAGTAA
Source organism: Machaerirhynchus nigripectus (assembly GCA_013397975.1). Taxonomy (NCBI): domain Eukaryota; kingdom Metazoa; phylum Chordata; class Aves; order Passeriformes; family Dicruridae; genus Machaerirhynchus; species Machaerirhynchus nigripectus. The sequence continues at coordinate 337,860 of VZRQ01004652.1, read as the reverse complement.
CTTCTGCTATCCCTAGTACCACCTTAGTCTGCAAATAAAGGTGAAGAGAAGCGTTACATCTCTGCATTGCACATAAAAAATCCTACAAGTCCTGCATCCTTACATCAAAGATTCCTGTGAATCTGATGCCTACACACCCCAGTGTATCCAACTAAAACTTTTCCCTATGTTCCATGACCCAGGGGCTATGTACACACCAATTCCCCACTCCTGCCCCACTGACTACTCATTCACCTTCCTCAATGCAGCCTGAAGTTCTTTCACTTCTTCTCAATATGGCTCTTCTTAAGACACATGATCCATGTGCTTCAACCATTTGCTTCTATGATAATACAGGTAATGCAGTGCTCTCAAGGGCAGAGCTCTGAGTTCATAGAATCAGTTAGGTTGGAAAAGTCCTCTGACCTCCTCAAACCCAACCTACGACCAAACACCAAGTTGTCAACTAGAACATGGCACTAAGTCCGATGTCCCATTGTTTCTTGAAAAGCTCCAGGGAGGGTGACTCCACCACCTCTCTGGGCAGTCTGTTCCAATGCTGGACAATCCCTTCCATGAATAAATTCCTCTTGATGTCCAACCTGAACCTCCCCTGGCACCACTTGAGGCTGTGTCCTCTTGTCCTGTCACTGGTTGCCTGGCCTCACCTTGAATATTGTGTGCAGTTTTGGTCACTGCAACATAAGAAAGACATTAAACTATTATAGAGTGTCCAAAGAAGGGCTGTGAAGATGGTGAAGGGCCTTGAGGGGACGCTATAAGAAGAGCGGCTGAGGTCTTGATCTGTTCAGCCTGGAGAAGAGAAGGTTGAGGGGAGACGTCATTGTAGTTACACCTTCCTCGTGAGGGGAAGAGGAAGGGCAGGCACTGATCTCTTCTCTGTGGTGACCAGTGACAGGACCTGAGGGAATGGCCTGAATGTGTCAGGGGATGTTTAGACTGGATATTAAAAAATGGGTCTTCACCCAGAGGGTGTTTGGGCACTGTAACAGGCTCCCCAGGGAAGTGGTCACAGCACCAGCCTGACAGAGCTCAGGAAGCATTTGACCAGTGCTCTCAGGCACATGGTGTGACTCTTGGGGATGGTCTTGTGCAGGGCCAGGAGTTGGACTCCATGATCCTTGTGGGCCACTTCCAACTCCACTTATTCTGTGATTCTGTAGGGACCCCCCTGAGCCTTCTTTTCTCCAGGCTAAACAACACCAGCAACACCAGCTCCCTCAGCCACTCCTCACAGGACTTAGCCTGGTGCCCTTCTCTGGACATGCTCCAGCATCTCAATGTCCTTCTTGTAGTGAAGGGCTCAAAACTAAACACAGGATTCAAGATGTGGCCTCACCAAAACTGGATGTTTGCAAAGGCCAAAAACAAGGTGTTATATATAACCTTATTTGTGCTCCTTACGTTTATTGTAAACATAAAGTCTCGCATTTACTGCCATTTCAGTTTACAAAATCCAGTAAATATCACTCTCTCTACTATGCTTTAACTTCAACATATTTTTAAAACTGATTCTGTTTAAAAAAAAATTTAAGACTCTAATGTATTTAATGGTACAAAAAGCATGATTTTGCCCTAGTTAGAAGGGATAATTTGGTGCTTGCGGTATGATTTTGAACCTGCTAGGTTAACTAAGTTCATCCCAAGAAGAGAGCAATTCATTTGTCCAAGTGTGATGTATACTCCCTGGATCTTCAGAGGAAAATAAAATACAAGTCAGCAAATAATGTACGCACACAGTTGGAGCTGAGAAATCAGGCTGGTACATTAAAAATAGCGTAAGACTGACTGCAGGAGACCTGCTTCATTATTTCTGAGGATGAAACTACAGAGTAAAACATGAACTAGAGTCAAGGATGTAACTGGAGAAAGTTGCATGATTCAATGCTGCATTGTTGAACTGGGCACAGTCCCTTCACAGGCTTCAGTTCTGATGGGATGTTCAAAACTTCTGTAGAACAGGCTTTTCTCAAGCACCCATCAAGTAGGGCTCCCTGACATCTGAAGCCTGTGGTTTCATTTAACATGCATAATTGTAAACTGAGATCAACACAAACTGGCAATAAATGCAAGACTTCATTATAAACATAAACTTAAGGAGCACAACTAAGGTTATATAAAACACCTTGATTCTGGGGTTTCCAAACATCCAATTACTGGATTTGCAACTTTGCAAAGAAAATTCACACAGGAATTTCAACAATAACTTCTGACATTTAAAGCCAATATGTCTGTCTATCACATGGTGTAATACTTTTGTTCATTCAGATGCCGACAACATAAACATTTTTCATGCAGGCTTTTTAACTAAAATTAACTAAGAGCAACTAAGAACAAGAGATACTCATTCTCCATCCCATCAGCAGTACAGGTGAATGGGACATTCAACAAGTTTCACAGGTATTTGCTGCCAACAGGGGAAAGCCAACATTCATGAATTTCTGGTGCTATTTTAGAATCAACTGGATGAGGAAGACAACAATTCAGTCAGATGCCTGCTGGGTCTACTCCCACCCAACCTTTTCCAAACCGGTGCCCTTGATTATTAAAGTTCAAGATATCTGAAGGTGATACTAGTTATAAACAGAAATGCAGCACAAATAGCAGTCCTGCTATTTTAATTTTAATTTTTTAATTGTAATTTTATTTTTATTTTATATTTTTAAATTTTAATTTATTTTTTATTTTAATTTTTCTTCTTCATTTATTTATGCTCATACACACTTCAGGTTTGGAAAGGTGATTTTTCTTAATTTCACTTTTAAATCTCCTTTGTGTTGAAAATTATCTTTTTTTAAAATGAATACACATGCTTCTGAGGGCATCCATCAAGATATTTATAATCAAACCAATTAAGAATAAGACACATTATCTACATTGCTAATTATACACTGCAAAATAAAGGTAGAAAAATACCACCACCCTGAAATAAAAATGTGAACTTCATGTTTAACATACTGATATTTTAACTCATTATATCTGCCCTACTCTATTATTACTTCGATGAATTCCTAAGAATGAAAATAAAACTGAATGATAGTAAGTGGTAAGACCAATTGTAGAAGTGCCCCTTCATCTGAAAACAAAACATGAAGTCAGTACAGTTGGAAGGTAAAATATTTTAAGACAAGTAAAAATGAAGTACAGTAAATTTGTTCATGCTACCAATCAATACAAGTTATAATAATTGCTAGAAACTTTAATAAAATACCCTTTTAAAAAATATTGATTACAGAAGTCAAAAATCTAAGTGCTGTTCACACATCGGTGCATCTCCTGACCCCTAAGTCCTCACAGGAAAGAACTCCATTCTATCAGTAGTGTATTGCCTGCCCAAACATGGGTGTTACCTCCTGATACGTAATTTCCAACCTACCACTCAGAGACAGATATAGCCTGGCTAGTCAGGTTGCTCTGCAAAGGCAAGGACGAAACCCTGTGAAAGTCAAGTACCTCATTCCTCACAGTTCCATCAAAAGGGCAAGAGAAAGGGAGGCCACAAGGGATCACTACAGCAAACTGACTACAAACGCTTCAGGATACAGTTTAACAGCATCCCAGTTGGACAGGTTTGTTCCTTAAACCAAAATTTTTGTTAAAATACATTTCCAAATACATTTTGCCCCTGTCCATTCTTCCCTGTCATCCACAAAAATGGATGACATTTTCATTTCTTTTTCACCTGGGAAAAAGAAAGTAGATCCTCTAGTGCCATAATGCTTTGATATGAAAATGTAGTCAGGTAGCTATTATTTAAGGCATTAGTCACAACAATAAAAACTATGAGGGAAGGGAGTCAAAGAAAGAAAAGTATATTTCAGGTTGAACCAAGTTACACAGAGTAAGCAGAACTTCTTAACAATCACTCAGGTCACAAGAATCCAAAATGTTTTCTCTTTATAAAGTCGCACATTGACAGCCATCATGTTTCAATTAAAAAAAAACCAAAACAAGCAAAAAAACCCACCCCCAAAACCAAACAAACCCCCCCGCACAAACAAATGCTTCAACAAATGGTTGAAATGGTAATTTCATGTTACTTTACCAACAAAAGAAAAAAAATTAATTTAATATAGGTATAGTTCCTTGAAAAGGAAATTTCAGGTGTGGCTACTCTACTTTTCAGATCCTTCTACAATATGCATAGTGCATAAAAAGTAAAAGCTGTAATTTTCTCCAAGTCTTGTGGTTAAATTTAAGAGCAAAGAGCTCTCTACCTCTCATCTTGGGGAAAGAAATTCAAAGACAGAATTAATACAGAAGTCTAATCATCTGACAAACTGTCAAGTGATTAGACTGCTGTATTATGATGATCAAGCTGACAGCTTCTCTACCATCTGAAAGGGGAGGTCTCACTCCATTTCCAATTTCATTATTTCAAGCTTCCCACTTTTCTAATTTCTGGCCACAGAGTTCCACCTCGCAACACTTCTGGTGCTCATTGGAGACAGCTTATTCACTTGAATCAACTTAACTTATCATGAGGTAGAAAACTACCCTGTCATGGATCAGTGAATTGAAACTGTTCATGCAGAAGTCAGACATGCACCAGAGCCAGCACAATGGAGCAAGTTCACCCAAGAATGAGGATAAAGATCTTCCATCCTTTTTAATCTTCCTGATATCTTGCTACAGATTGTACTTGCACATACAGCTAACCCATCTTATGAACCAATCAGTCTCCTAAATGGCTTCAAAGAAGGAGAAAACAAATATTTCCTCACTGCTAAGAAGAATTATTCTAACAGTGAGCATCTCAGGACATTAAGTGAGGAGACGCAATTCACACCACCAACTCTGAGCACTTCTCACAGCATTGCTATGAAGCAGGGGATGAGCAGAAGCCGTGTGGTGAAGCTGGTGCATATGGGTACCTGAATGAGAAATGACGTACTTGAAATCGCGTAAGGCACCTAAAGCAAAGTACAGAACTGTGCCCAAGACACTTAACTCCCATGTCAATATTCAAGCAGAATAACCTGGCATCTTCCTAATAAATACGAAGGCAAAGGGTCAACAGATGAACAGATCTGAAAGATGCAATTACATGGCTATCAGAAACAAAGCAGCTGTGCTTCCAAAACCACCTTACTCAGACCACCAGGTCATACCAAGCTGCAGAGCAGCTGACCTAGATGGAACATCAGAAGCACAGTACATGCTTTCCAATATTTAAGCTACCCTAGTTATTCCTACACATCCCTATAAAGTTAAGCCCACACAACCCTAACTAAGGAAATTTAATATAATTATTTAAAACTTTGTAAAATCAAAGTATCAGAATCCTATGCACAAGCACCATTGTGCAGATACATTGATTCTGCTTTTCCTTTTTCTTTAAAAAATAAAGAGTATGCATTTCCTTCCAAAATTGCTAAAATGTGAGTGTATGACAAATTGCAACAGAAATGGATGTGAAGCAATGAAACACACACAAAACATTAAAATACATGACTAAAGAGATGTTTAACTAAGAAAATTATCCTTTGCCAAAAATTTAGTAGCAATACTCTTTAGTTTTTTCCACAAGACACAATTTTATTATTCATCCAATGCCATATCAGCTCTGATTAAAATATAAAATCCTTTTAGGAAATGTTAAGACTATATTACACCACAATTTACAGCTTAGTTGTCAAACTATGACAACACTGTATTTCTTATCAAACAACCTCTATTACTATGTATGAAAATTCACCCCAAAATAACTTCATAGTTGTTAGAGATGATCATAAAATTAAAGCCCATTCTTATATGGTTCAGTAAGAAATGCATTCAATACATAAGCATAATGGGCTCTACTGAGCTTTATATCATGTACCTGCTCCTTTTGGGAAGACATATGGCCACATTCACTCTTACTTTCATTGCTCACTCTATCTTAAGCTTTCTTAAATATTGTTTCTGGATGCGACAAGAAAAACAGAAGCCTGTCACAGTGCTCTGAGCACCTGGAAAATTAGATCAGGTGGCTGTATCATCACTGCTATTCCTCACCAAGATTAAAGGTTATTAGTGAAGACTCTAAAGGGAGCTTCAGTAAAGGTGAATTTCAAAGAATCCTGATTGCCGTAACTTTGACAGTAATTAAAACCGAAATAATAGACCTTATGCAAAGGTTTTTACCAACATTTTAATGAGGTTTAAAAGTGGAGAGCACCTTTTTCAACTGCTGTACCTATGGACTCCTGATAACAAAATACTGTACTATTGAGCACTCACACAATGTAAGCTATTGAATTCCAAACAAGAAAAGCAGCCAAGACTCTTACATCTTTCTAGCAGCTAATTTCAGTAAATTCAAACCTTTTAAAATTGCACAATAAAGTACTTTTGTGCACCTTTATTAGCTGAATCTGTATCAAAGAGAAAAAAAATTCCTGATGAGATCTCTGAGTTGAATGCTGAGGTTTTAACTTCAGCTGTGGGAGCCAGGAATTAAAGTACTACTACCACTGTCAGTTAACTCCACATTTTAGTTCCTTGTTTGGCAATTACACTGATGCTATTATTTCAGCAAACACAACATTCACTTCTGCTCAATTCATAGAATCATACAGATTTAAAAAGGTATAATTATGTATTCAAAATCAAGATTTTTGAGAAACAACATCTACACAGAATGAGCACTTGCTTCAAATCTTGTCTGTAAGTCTACTAGAACAGAAAGAATTATAAAGAACTATTAGACTGAGGGGAAGGAAGAATAGATAAATTGAGAAAATTCTAGTTTTGAAAAATAAAATCTTCAAAAGTACATTTATCTTCAAACTTTATTTTCACATAAGAGCTGACTGCAAAATATGAATCAGAAGGATGTACGGGTTTTTTTGTGTTTTGTTGGGGTTTTTTTGGTTTTTTTTTTAACATATACATTTAAATTAATGCTAAAAACAACATCAGCAGCATTTTGAGTTACTCAAATTAGGAATTACATGACTTTGAGTAAATAATAACCTTAAAATTTTAAATAACTTGCAATGAAACCATTACTGTCACTCAAACAATTTTCTACAGTTAAAGTCTGCATGTTAAGTGTAAATTAATTTGCCATTTGAAGAATATCAATAATTTATCTGTTCAGTGTGAAAGATGCAATTGGAGATTTTTTTCTGGAAAGATTTTAGTTATTACATAGCACTCTCTAGTGGCAAAAGGTTTTCAAGTCAATTGGAACAATTCAGTCTTACTGAAGAATTTAAGTTATAACTTGATTTTGTATGACTTAACACATACTTATGTTTCTGTTTCTTACTTTGGAGTTTGGGAGAAGTGATGGGTTTTGTGGTGTTCTGGGTTTTTTTTAAACTACAATCTCTCACGTGCAACTTTTCTCATGATAACGCTTCAAATATAATCATAGTGAATATCATTAATACTTAATTTAATAATATTTCATCTTTCTCTAAATCATGCTTTTTAATTTATATCTATGCAGGATATTCCAAGAACAACAAAACAGAAAGCATTTGCATAAATCTCCATTGATGTTCTCTGACTTCAAGCATAGCCCGTAAGTACAGATCACTTTGAACTGCTTGAAAGCAGTTTCTACAGTCTGCATGTATACTTCTCTCTAAAGCATATTTCCAAGAAGCCTATGACTCACAGGTTAAAAATGAAGATTTGGATACCCACACATGTAGCCAAGTTGTATTTTATATATTATAAATTGCACCTAATGAATATAACTACAAAGATCACCTATCTCCATTAATCTACACAAAAATTACGTAAGATATATTTTCTATTATATTTTTTAAAGTAAGTAATTTGATTTTAAGATTAATATTAGCTTTGCACATGTCATCCCAAATTCACTCATCCATCACCTGGGAACAAAAGACACAAGGTTTTTTTCTGCTAGAAGAACAGAGGAATTTACTGTTCTTTCAATAAGCTCAGTCCCTACCTCTACTAAAAGCAAATTTTTACTGGGATCCTTATGCTAGACAGTGCAGATTTCCTTTTGTATTCGTGATCTAAGGAAAAAACCCCTTTACATTACTTTTCAAATGCAGATCAACTTATTTCCATGTTCATAAAATAATAAATCTGAACCTCAGCTATGAAATGGAACAAACCATGACTTATTATTTAATCACTCAGGATATGCTGGTTCCTAAACTCCCATTTTCTGCCTTCAGCGCAAACCAATTTTAGCTTGACTTTCAGGGAAAAGGCATCTTTTCTGGCAAATTAATAAATACTAACTTAATTCTAGCAATAGAACAACCACAGGTAAGACTGGCTAATCTCATTTCATGACAAAATTGTAAATATTCTGTTAATAACTGTCTATAACAATTTTGAACCATTAAAAGTGAAGTTGGATTGTATTAAAAGTCATTGTGAAAGATATAAATATTATAAGCATCTGACGTCCAATATACTTTGTCATAAAAGAAATGACAAAGCAAGATTAAAACCCTGAAGACAGATGAGCATTTTCCTTTTCAGTTTTTTTTAAACGAAATGTAAGGATTAGATTATAAAGAGTTAGAATTATAGTCAGAGGCTAGGAGCCATTGCAATTTACCATATTTGTTAATTCCTTGTTGTTTAAAGGGCTCATTCTTAAACATTAAATATTGCATACAAAATGATGTTTTCTAGACAAGATTTTTACACAATAAAGTGAGTTTAAAACATTTTAAATACTTAAGTACATTTCAGCCCAAACCTCCAAAGGGAGAACTAAGGATCCACTGGTTGGTGTGACATGTCCCTAGATAGGCTCACCAGGCTCATCAGGTAGGAGCAAATAGTGCATTCCAATTGCTGACAGCAAGAGCCGAGCAGGCTCTGATCAAAGGAAACTCAAGGACCAGGGATTCAAAAGGCTCTGGCAGGCAAAAAGAACTTATGTATCTAAATATTGAACTTGCTTCAAGAAAGCAAGCCAGAATGCTTACATCCAAGGAATCACCTAGTGCCAGAAGAATATACAGCCCACTGGAAAGCCCTCAGATGAGTTAGTTTCTTTGCACGTCTAGAATTTACACATACAAGCTCTGAAGCATTATTGACTTCTGATACCTCTTACCAGCTGAGGTATGACCCAAAGACTAGATAAAAAAACTCCTAATAAACCAAAATTTTTCTTAACTTTTAGTTTTTTACTATTATTATTTTTTAAAGCTCTTTACATTATCCAGAAGCAAGCTGCTCCTGTTGAGAATACAGGGTCTCTGAACACTCTCTTGAAGACTGTCCTTGGTTTTATTACCAGGTTCTGTTAGGTTTTTCCAAATCTATTTACTGAAGGTAAAGGTGCATATTTATTGTTCTGAAAAGCTACCATAGGCAATAAACAGGTCTTTCTGGTACGTTAAATATCACAGTTTCATACGTTCTGGAAAACAACACAGATACAAAACCAGCCCTTGCCTGTTCCAGTCTCTAACTAGTGTTCAGAATGCCAGAAAACTACGCTGAGCACACCAGGATTTCTGTACAAACCCATACCTCAGAAAAGCTTTGAAAGTACAGCTTACTCCTTTAAGGGCTGTACCATAAACATACTAATGGCATAAAAACTGCAGAATTCTTGGAACCTAATAAAAAACTTTAATTCCACAATATGATAAAGAGCTGATCACTGTCAATATGCAAGTTTAAAACATGAACTTAATCCCCATAAAGAACTTTTCCCACTATCTACTATCTGCTAGAAAGGTCTGCACCATTTAGCTTTCACATTGAACATAGTAATGACTAAATGCTGGAAGATCCCACCTCTAAAAAAAAAAGGCAAGAGGGCTTTTTAAGACCATATAAATACATGTTAATCCTTTTTAAAACTTTACAGAAAATATTCCTATTACAGGTTGTCAAACACTTATTCTAAATTAAAAGACTTTCTGAAGCATTTTTGATCTTTGAATTAATTTTAAGGAGTACATGGCCATGAAGACTGTGGTTGTTTCCAGAAGTGATAATTTAGGAAAGGAAATTTATCAGCACTTTATTCTGAATTTCTTACTTTATTTTATTTAACAAACAAATTCTAGTTTTTTATGCACAGCTGTCTTGATAGAAAGAACAATTTTAAGAAAACTTGTATTATAAAAAAATCTTGTATTGCTCTTGTTTTGAACTATTATTACATGTTGTATCTAGCTAGCGAGATTTTCAATACTCCCAGTTTGATCTTATGTCAGTGTAACATTTTCAATTATATGTTGCATTCTGTGTATAAACTGAGTATTGCGCTAGCATACAATGTGCAATTAAAACAATTATGCATTACATTTATAAAGGAACTTAATTTAATCTTCCTGAAAGTAGTCTTGGTATCCTTCTAAGTAGGTTTACATGTCTTCATGCATATACACATAAATGTGTGTGTGAATGTGTGTTATAGGTGTTTTACACAGCCACTGAAAACACTATCATATACTGTGAAAACACTAAAGGCACAATCAATTCTATATTTGCTACACATTATTTTATAACAATACAACACCAGAGAAAAATAGCATGGGAATCACTGCTTATATAAGAAAATCAGTTTTCTTGAACTCCTGATTTATTTTACATCAGTAAGAATGCTTTAAATTGAAATTCAGTACCCTATATGGGGTTAAATACACAAGACATACAGTTTAGTTTGTTAGTCAGAGAAGGATCTGACTGTGTACATTTCATGTTAAACCTTGAAATTACTGTAAGGATAGAATAAATAGTTTCTCAAAGGCATATTGACTTTTGCTATGAAAATACGCTGAACTTATATGATAGTTCTTGAACTATATTATTGAACTATATTGAACTTACATGATAGTTCTTCTATGCTTACTGCTCCAATACAGCGTCTTGAACTACTGTGCAGACTAAAAAGCCCAGTCTCTTGCTTCTAAGAGGTGTTCTTAGAGCATTTTCATAGAAATAAGAGTTTGAAAAATTAGCATGGTGCCTTAGAACTGTGACTAAATGTACCATTTTGCTGGCACCTTTCCTTAGCATCAAACAAATGGACATTCCGCATATAAACTGTCACAACAAAAAATAAGTTGAGATTTCCTGCTTACATTCTTTTCTCAAAGCTGATCTGCCTCTGCACTGCAAATTTTAGCATAACACTAGAACCCAAAGAGCATTTTTTTCATCTCTTATCAGCATTTTTATCAACAGGCAAGCAATGTAAATGTAACAGTTTTCATCCTCTGGCCCTCGTATTCCTTTCCATGTGAGAATGCAACTGGCCCCAGTTCAGCAGAAAACAGAAAAGTGTCCAACAGCAGAGACAGAAACCCCTTTTTGGGCTCTTAATGAGGTCTCCAGAGCCCAAGGCAAACCAATAACAAATTGTACTTTTCACACATTGGGATGTGGGGGCTGTGAGGGAGGAGAGGAAGAAAACCCTGGAGCTTGTCATCTGAAATTAATTGAACTTAGCCATGCCATGAAAACACTGGTAATAAACCCTCCCCCAACTAAATAAAGCTTTTACACTATGAAAAAAATAAAAATTTATGGCAGTAATTTCATCTTGGGTTTTTCAAAAAGAGCTTGCTGTTTTTCTTGCACTCAATAGAAAAATCCCAAAGGAGCAATGTAGGCAGCAATAAGGCAGACTTCTAAAAAGATACCACTTAATTTCTCACTCCTCCCTTGCACTATTGCTCCTCTTCCTCTTGCATTTAACTGAGTATTAACTCTATCACTGAAATATGCTACCTCAAGGTTTCTCAGTCTGTAGAGGTAAGAAGTCTTATGCTTCAGCATTCCCCTGAGAGGGTATTTGATCTCTGCAGGTTCATCACTCATTCCATCACCCTAAAAGCAGTCCAGAGATGCTAGACAAGTTGGTATTAACAAAATGCCATAAAAGATCAAAAACATAAAAGATTTAAAAATAATAAATCTCAACTTGAGCCAGAGGATAAACATTCTGTATAGGAGTAACTGACACTGCACTTCTTATTCCCTACATGCCACAGAACAAAGTGATCTTGGATTTGGCAACTGCTAAATACATGTTGTTCTTCACTCTCTTATGCATCTTACATCCTATTAAAAATCCAGCAACTAATGTTCATCGAAACTATTTAATATACAACATCCAAATCCTTCAAGAACTAAAAATAAAACTCTGCAATTTTTGTCTGTTCTGTAAACAAAAGCAGATTAGCCAATATTTTTTAGTTTAATTTTTCTCATTTTCAAAAGGACGATACAGCTAAAGAAATTTTTTAGATGACCTATATTAAAAAAAAAGGTAGCAATGCACTCTACAAAACCTAAAGAAATTATCAGTGACATACTTTATTACTTCACTCTGTACCATAACAGAAAACAAAAATTTCTGTACAGCTCACACATATATCTATTGTGTCATAGAACAGCTTACACTGAGATGCTTTTAAAGCATCAGAAAAATGACAACCAAAGTTCTCCTATTAATCATTTAACAAGTTGAACCTCACGCAAAGAGCTTTCACACTCCATAAAAGTCTGTTCAAGCAAACCAAAACTATGCCCTCAGTAGAGCTGATGGCCCCCATTTTAGGTCTGGTACCTCCAAGCTTCTCCCCTATTCTGCACAGCAGTCATTCTGCACAAAAGCACAGAAAAAACTCCCCCAGAATTCAGTCTCGAGATTATTCTGGCTACACTAACCATTTTTGAGGTCATCTGAAAATGGAAACAGATATACTACCCAGACTGCTAACGTATAGGCCTGTCCCTGGCTTAGCCCAACTGGCACTCCCTTCTCAAGCACTACTTCAGTGAGGGTTCACATGGGCCAGAAGCTATTCTACCCAAGGGCAATGAGGACAGTCAATACATTCTGAAAGCTGAAAGGAGTTTTATAGGATGGTCATAGCCAAAGTGTAAAAGGACATTACAGGACTAAAGAAGAGGCATTGGGACTATTTAGTCCACTAATTTTTAGATACAGCTATAGACTACTTTGAAACAGCTTCAAAGTTAAACCTTTAACAATAGTTATTAGAAACAAACATACTTTCTAGGCCAAATGATAAATTCCAGAAGTTTGTTCAGCTTTCCTAAGCATTCTCTAGGCTTGTCTTGCATGGCCATACTTCTCTGTCTTGCACACGACACTTGCTCCTAATCCTACCTTCCACATATAGCTTACTTTGCCCTTTGCCTCATATCCTCAGTTTAAAAGGTTTTCTTTACTTTAAAAGCTTATCCTCTGAGTCTCGTCTTCTGCCCAGGCTCTTCTGAGACTCACAAGCTACACATTTCTTAAGAATTTATGTAACCCCCCTATCAGGCTTATACTGTATGTTTAAAGAAAGTCTGGAGAATGCCAGCTGCCTTTAAATAGGACGACATAGGGTCTTTTTATTTTAAGAGCTTTCTTGGATCAAGAAAGGAAATAGCGTAGAATTTGTTTCCCTTCAAATACAGTGACTATCAGGCTGATTTCCAGATAGAAACTTCTGAGAACAAATCAGTGACATTGATAGGTACTTTATCATCAGGCATTTATGTATTAATCCAATTATATTATCCAAAGATACACACAAAAAAAAACCCTTTACAAATAATCTTGACTACCTACTACTACATATATATGCCATTTCATTTATTGAAACAGTTCCAAATGTCATCTAGCACAAATATCCCATCATATTCAAATCAACAAAACATTCCTCCTAATTCTGTTGAAACCATTTGATCAATTTTACCTTAAATTAACACAGTATCTACAAGCTGTTGTATCATGGCCGACCAAAGAATTCACCTAGCTGTCCAAATTTTTCTAAGTATCTTCCCAGTTCAGGACAGGAAGATGCTACCAGAGTAAAAACAGCTGATTCCAGTGAGAAGTTTAGGTCTTTCCCACATCAAGTATGAAACTTTTACTCCTTATTCTTCCCTTCCTTCTTCCTGCAGTATGACCCACGTCTCAGTTTTACTAAGAGAAATTAATGATGAGCTCTGGCTGTCTTTACTACATCTGTCTACAGGTAAGAGCATGTTTAGGGAATTAAACCATGCAGGGTAAACTAAAAAACAAAGGAAAGGCACAAATATGAGGTAGCTTTAGACTGTTACTATCTGGCACTACCTCAGCAGAGAATTAAGACCATCAAAAACACAGAAGAAAAGAAGATTAATATGACAAAATATAGAAACCCTAGCAGAAACAGCAGAGAGAAGGAAAAGAGCAGCTCAGCAAAGCAAAAGCATAACCTGCTCCAGGGACTGACTAAATCAGCGCTTTTCCACTTGACTGATGAGTGGCCTGCAGAGAGTCACTAGGGTACTGTGCTAAGGGTGAAGGCATATTCATGTTTAATCCAAGAGTGTGCTTTCCTACCTAATTACTGTGCATATGAACAAGAACTATTCTTCACTCACAAACTACATATCATCCTTATCTCAAGCATCTACAGCCAGTGGAAGATATCTAATGATCAAAAAAATCTGATTACTTTTTGTACCTCCTACCACTCTAAAGTGGGGGAATAAAGCAAAGAAAGTTTCAAGCTTGATTGCTGGATCTCCTGTCTACATCTAATTTAGCTAATTGTTTTTCTTTCCGTAAGAGGCTGGCAGAATTTCCTACACACTCTGGAATACCAACTTCCAGTTTAAGCACATGAGATGAAACAGAGTTCCAGATGTTTTCCCCTTCAAGAGGAAAGTGAGAGTCAAAAATCCCCACCTCAGTGCTAACCTTGAGCTCAGGGCAGAGGCAGACTAGCAGGAAACATTCCAACAAGGCCTTCTGAAAAAAGATGAAGCAATGACAGCACAGCATTTGGCAGCTGTGTGTTAGTCAGGAGGCCAAGAAACCAGCTGTTTTAACACCTGTTTTTTTGAACCAGAATGAACCACCTACATTTAGCCCTTGCCTGGAAAAGAATTTAAAGGATTAAATAAGGAATTAACACTTTTAACTATAAGGATCGCCAAAGCGATAGAGGAGGAATGTGAGCATCAAGACACTGTTAACATGCAAGTGAACTGCTGCATTTAACTTGCTCAACAGAAAGTAGTAGAAAGAGGAAAGCAGAGTCAAAAAGAAATGCATCTTCATGCAAGAAAACATGTACTTGTTCCATCTGTACTTTTGGAAATTGTCAGAAACTGTGTTCTGGAAAACAGGCCACAAAAATTACTCCAGTGACCCTGGAATAAAGTTATCTTCATTAAAGCTCTAATGTTACATGAACTATGAATGACAATTCTTCTAACAGTGAAGTGTGGCCATAATTCTATAAAGAATAAAATTTTCAACTTTATTTTTAAGAGCACATTCCTCCTGTACCTCCAAGCCTTGTGAGAAGCATAAGCATATTTCAGAATACCTGGAAAATAATTCTCCATTTTTGTTTTCATATTGGTGTTTATTACTTTATTTTATACCCCCTGTATCTTCCAGATCTAATAACTCTGAAGTAGAACTTAGAAAATATTTGCCTAGAATTATTATGGAATAAGTTCACTCTAAAGCACCATGTATAAACACCTAAAACATCCTGCACGAGAAAACAAACCACAAAAAATTGTAATTCTTCGCCTTGAGTGATGCTAATTTGTACATATATCTCTTCTGTTGCAAGTTGTGCATCATTAAGATGACTCACATTAGTCTATTCCAACTTAACGGAACTTTTGCTCACTGAGTGTAAGAGTATTTTAGCCAACTTCCATGGAACTACTGTATTAACTGGGCTAGAGCTTATATATAACTAAGAAGTGACATACTAGTACATGACCTTCTTGACCCATACATCAAGATTAACTACAAGGTCAACATAAAAATTCTCCTTAAAAGACTAGGTGGGTAGGAAAGCTCCATAGTACCGTCAAGACTTCTAGCCAATGTCTGAAGCAGCAATGATGGACTCTGAAAATCAGAAGTCAGAAGGAGAAGGAGCAAACTGTGGAAGGAAGCAAACCTAAAGATGTTCAGAGGACCCCAGAAACAACTCTTCCCTCCTTTAAAAAGGCCACTAGAACTAGGAAAAAAACTGCAGAGATCACTAAAAAGCTCAGTCCCTTTCTATCAGCGTGATCCTATGCACCTCATACAAAAGCACTCTCCATTCATTGTTTGTGACTCCACTGGTGACCTCTGTTTTCTTTAAAGTACAACTTTAAATTACTTCAAGTAATTTCCATGGTAACTGCATACAGTTTCTAATTTTAATAGCTAAACCAAATTCTTACCTGAGTGAAATAATACATATTTTAGCTCCTTATGCAGACATAATTCACTAGAAGCTAAAATGAACAAAGATATTCAAGTGCAGTTATGCCTGAAAAAGAAAAGAAGGTAATTTTCCAGTTTTACAGCTGCTTTCAGAATTCTGCCCGAAGGATTACACTCAGCATTTACTCAGATGCAAAATATTACTTCTATTCCATAGATTTTGAATATGAACTATTAAATCTGCTAGATCAATAGCCATTCCTCCCATGTGCACTTAAGAAATTGATATAATGACTATAACATTTTCATACTGAAACATTTCCATTTGAGGTAATAGATTAGCGAACAAATATATTCAACTTTTAAAATTGCATCACAGCAGTGGCATACAATGTAAGCCATAAAGCTACCTAATAAAGATTAGATTATGAATGTCACCAAAATGGCAATTTTAAATAATGTACCACTGAGCTTACCTTAAAATAAAATGGAATAGTAGATGTTCTTCAGTGCCTAGATATATCTTTCCCTCCTGCAATTTTTTTTTTCAAATGTAGCTACTAAATAAATTTGATAGCTTGTTTTTTAATAGCTCTAACACTGGTCATTCGCAGTACAAAATGAGAAAAAGTGTCAAGTAAGTTCAAACAGAGTAGATAGTCAGAGAAGATATATTTAGAAATCTGTTATTTAAAGAAAAAACTTATATATTGAGTCCTCCAAAAACTCAAGAGGTTGCTCAAGAACAGTTCTAGAACAGTACTTTAAACAGGCTTGCCAGCAAAGTCGTTACCATCCCTGAACTTACTTAAAAGACATGTGGGTGTGGCGCTTACGGACATGGTTTGGTGATGGACTTGGCAGTACTGGGTTGGACTCCATCTAAGAGGCCTCTTGCAACCTAAATGATTCTGTGATTCTACTTCCTCTTACATGCCACACCTTCCATAAAAAATATCATTAAATGATCCCAAAACACGCATCACATTTTTAACTGAGTTCCAGTATTTGCCAAAGTTAATACAGGAAATGGGCCAGCCTGGGTAGACAGTTTACATTCCATGCATTGCTTTAAGCAGTTTTCCTTAGCCTATGATTTGGAGGATTCTTCAGCAATAACTTAAGAAAGAAATGTGCACTAAACAAGCTTAGAGAACAGAATAAAATGTTCAGTCAACTCCCCCGTTGCTAAATGCCTTTTTAGATTAATTTTAGACACAAACTAATATTGTATGTAATATGCATCTTTTTAGGCTTCCAACTTAGAAACTGTTCCTTAACTAAGAAAGCCCAAACATCTTGTTAAAATGTGATCATGTGGCAGACTTGTTATAAAAAACCCCACACACCCCTAAACTTCAAATATCTTGTATCAGTCTTCTTGTTTCTGATGACAAATAGAAAACAGAAACAAATGCCAAGTTAGAACTGAGAAACACAACTCAAGTTGCTAGAAGATAGGCATTTTCCAGCTATGTTGCCAGACCCATCAGCAGCTTTGGTGGCTACAGGTACTTTTCCTGCTAGCTTGCTTGTGTATCATCATGACAAAGCCTACAAGCTTAACTTGCGTGTGGCACTGTGAACCTTTCAGGGACATCTCATTGTCTAGAAAATACCAAGAGACTGTCAGTCAGTTGCAGAAACAAAGTATTCTAAATATGCTGCTGAACTCAAACATTATTATATTACTTCCAGACACCTATGGGGAAAACCACTGAGGTGCCAGATGTGATGGTGCCAACACATGCCCACGATCCAGAGGATGGTAAAGAGCCTTGAGTTATCGACCTAGAAATCAGGTGATGAATAGATGGTGCAGACAAGGCATAGGTAACTACAAAGTTTCCATAATACAAAGAATAAAAAAGGATTAGGAATTCTGAAAAAATAAGTTTTCTAGCAGTGAGCAGCAGCTCCTGTTAAAAAGATGGATTGCACACTCTTTGTGTAAATTACCTGTGAGTACAGTGAACCCCTTTTACTTTACTATAATTCAGTACTCGTGAACATGTCTGACAACTGCTGATGATACGAGGAACATTCTCTTACTACTAATTTGCATTATGTCAATCCACACCAAGAGGATAAAATACATTTATAGTCTCAAGTTTCACCCAAGAGTGAACTATTTCAATTTCATTCATTTTCACCCCAAAGAAATAATATAGATTTGCTATATTGAAATAATTTGTTTCCCTTTCATTTACACACTTATCTGTGAAGGCAAGATGAAATATGACACAGGAAGCCATCTCTCTTTACAGCCATTACATATGCTTTATAATTTACTACAAGCTGGAATCATCAGCAATAATGTCTTATAGCCCTTCACCCTATTTTGATCTATTGAAGTTTTAAAATCAGTTTTCATCTAAATATACATTAAATCCTTCCCTTAAAAAAAAAAGGGATGAAATAATATCTGAATGGGAAGAGTGCCTAACATTTATATAGTGTTTCACCCAGATTTAGTTTTCCTAGCTATTAAATTAAAATTGAAAATTCTCTTGTAAAGAAACAACGCAAAAATAACCCTTACCCTCCAAATAAAACATTACCATCACTAGCAAAACTGAAAAAAAAATTAATTTAAATTGCCCTGCTACCAATATTACAATAAAAATAACAATTCTAAAAAGCCAAGCTCAATAGACCTTAGAAGAAAATCTTATCAGATAAAAAACTTATTAATATGCACTGAGGGAACACAACTGCTATATGAAAACACCCTAAGGCACAGTTAAGATTGATTGTATGCCTCAATATTATGTACTCATAATTTACTGTTAAATTTTTCAAATGTCCAAGTATGTGACATTTAAACCCATAATTTCTACTTTAAAAAGCTTGTTACAGAAACAGTAACACATTACTCTTTTAAGCTATTGCTTTCTTAACTGAAGTTTTTTTAAACTCTATGATCCAAATTTTGATGGTATAAAACAAGTCGGGGTGCCTGAGCAGTTAATGTGAAAATGAATACATAATCTTAGATCACATGGAAAATTAGTATAAAATACTCAACTACAAATCCAACACATCTGAAGAATCAAGTAACTTTAAAATAAACTGCAAAACAACTGAAAAAGTTCCCCCTTCAACTCTTCATAGAAGGATGTGAAAGAAAATAATTATTTTAACTTCAGAATGTTTCACTATTTTTTAAGTCTACAGTTCTAGTCATGAAGTTTAACAACAACAAAAAAAAAAATCATGGGTTTTCAACCTCTCCCCCAAAAGAGATGTTGTATAAGTTGAGAAAATTCCCTGGATAGGCTAAGAGCAAAAGTTTCGGAGAAAATAAACAAACAAACAAACCCCAAGAAAGAAACCAAACCAACTAACCAACTAGGCAGAAAAACCCATCTCCCTCCATTTGATTTTAGCATCTGAAGTATAGAAGGGAATTAATCTTTGTAAACCACACACCAAATTCAAAGGAATATTACCAAATCTTACTTTTAAAAGTTGAAAAAAACTGGAAGTCTCATGTGAGTCACATAGTTACTTACAGAACTGTGTGAAAGCCAAGAAAGTTTTCATTTGCAAAGTACTGTCAATATCAAGAACAGAAGTAATGAAATCTATAGTCTTGTTTCTAAGTAGCATGGGACCTAATAAGGATAAGTTCTTGTTGATGCAGTCTCCAAGTCTGCAGATGAAAGTAAGCTTTTCGGGGTAGCCAAATGGCAGGGAAGCGGGGATCACCAAAATATAGCACAATATTGGAGAGGGTGCTGAGAAAAAACCAGTGCTGTTCTGTCACTCTGTTACAGCTTGCTGCACCCAAATCTCAAATGCTCTTGTACAGTTCTGGTCTCCACACCTCAAGGAGTACATACCAAAGTCACAGAAGGTACAGCCAACACCACCTGAGATCATAAAAGCAACTGAATAGATGGAACCAAAGATTAATGGTTGAAGGGGCTACACTTGACATTCACAAAGGCTTAGTAAGAGTTGAAAAAGTGAATGTAGTGTTTTCATTCACCAGATCCCACAATACTGGAATTAGAGGAAACAAACTAGCAAAAGAATTGTCTAAATTGATAAAACTACTTTTATGCAGTGGTAATGAGCTTTTGGAAAGTGCTGCCACTAGAACCTGAAAGCAGTTGATAGCACCCCAATCAGACCTTAGATAAATGAATGGCCAAGCTATCTATGAACATGTATTAGCAGGATCAGAGGAGTATGAGGATGGAACACAGAGGATGTCTGCACTCAGAGCCTTTCCCTGACCTCCTGCTCTTGAGGTCAGAGACAGGACACAGGGCGAGGTGCTCACTGACCTGACCCAATAGGGCACTTACACTCGTAATGAAAATGCAGCTTGATTAGCCAACTTTGCAATTTGCCATTAACAGAGACAGGGTAATTAAACTGAACAGAATACAGATTCAGAAATCAATATTTAATACACCTTCCATCACAGCTGTTATTCCCCAATACAAAGAAGAAAGACAACAGTATGAAGAAAAGTAATGAAACCACTACTTTATTGATCACTAAAGATGTTACTCGCAATATCTAAAATTTCCAAGATCTTTATTTCACCTGTGGTGAAGTATGGAAAAATTTGTCCCAATCTTACAAATGAAAAACAAGCTTGAAAGTATAAAGCTGTAAAAGTTGCTTTGTGGTAAAAATCAAAACCCAAATGCAGAATCTGGTGTTTTAGAAAAACGATTCTTTCTTTCTTTTAGGAGACATTACAAATGATAACTGCTTCCAGTAGCAGCCTAAATACCATACATCCCACATGGTTTTCCTATCATTACCCCTACCATTAAAAAACCCCTCTTAAAATGTTTTTCACTTGCAAAGATTTTTTTCCCAAACACTGTATTTAAATAGTTTTTAAAAAGAATGTCAACTCTTTAATATGACAGAAGATAGGATACAAACAGTTAAAAATGAAAAATCAAACTGAAGAAATTATGTCCTATAGAGAATCAAATTTGTAGAAAATAAGACATGAACATCCGTATAAGTGTCCTGGGGTGACTGTACGATACTGTATTTAAAAGCTGCATCAAATGAAACCATCAGCCCCATCCTCCCAACTGAAACTGAGATGAGAAAGAGCAAATACAGACCAAGCCTAAGAAGCTTAACTTCAAGACAAGTTGCATGAGCTTCTTTTGAAGAGAAAAAAGGACACTGAAGAGTAGTTTACTTTAGGGCTTTCCCATACACTTAACTTTATGCTACACAGAAGATAAACTGAGGTTTGTGAACAAAGAACCAAGTTCAATCACAGACAAATTTTCTGTACTATAACATTTTTAACATTGCGTACTATAACATTTTTAACATCATCCAAATTATCCCACAACTGAGATTGGCCTAATGCTGGCTTAATAAATTTAGACGCTGAAAAGTGAATCCACAGAAGTGCATTATTTGGTTTCATGTAAACAATTTGAATATTCATAATGTGCAGTTTGAAGTGTGGTACAGTGTTTCAGATACACATTCGCAAACCGTACCCATTATCTGCTAAGAAATGGGGATAGAGAGAAATGCTTTACACAACGGCATCAAACAACTTCAACACACCGCCATCACTGATCAACAAACTAAAATAAACCAGAATACTTACAAATTTGCTAAAACATGATTTCCTTTTGGAAAAGCCAGCCTTTGTAAACATATATGGCAAGTTTTTTAGCTCTTGGAGTGCAACAGAAAACACAGAAGAGGTTTTAAAGAAAAGAAGTGCTGAAGATGCCTTTTAAACACACATTCGTCTTACGCAACATTAACGTTAAAATACAGCTTGCTGTAGAGTTATTATCAACAATTTGATAATTCAGCATTTAGGTGTATCTTTATGTATCACTGTCAAGCTGAATAATTACTGATAATTTTCACCTACATCAGACGTCATTTATGAGGTGAAGCACTGAACACATAGCTAGAGACAATTCAGAGTTTAAGAAACTCACAATGAACACTTCAAAATTCAGACTACAGAAATTCCAACCATACCACAAAAAACCTACTTATTATTGTGTCAAACATGAGAAATGTGTAATCTAGGTATCTTAAAAAGTTAATTGTTTATTCCAAACCATAAAGCAAAAAGAAAATACTATATTATACTTTTTTTATAATTCATGTTCAACAAATTGGATTGGCAAGCTCTCCACATTTCTCAGGTATTTTTATATGAGGTATATTGACCCTCTACACACACTTTTTCAGACAAATACTCATTTTCAGATGATAAGTTGCCTGGCAGGTTGTCATAGGCAGCTTAAATGCACACTAGCTTTTTACTTTTCCTCAAAGCTGAGTTGGGCTATTTAGGTTAGCATAATTGAAATTGCTATGACAGACAGAAGAAGGAATTTGAGAAGAAAAAAGCTGCTTTGATAAAGTTCTTGATGAAAAATATTATTGATTATTCCTGTAGAGAAATGAGCTTTTGTGTCACTAGGAGCACATTTGGAGCTGAATTTAGAAGTGTAAGCTTAAGATCAAAAGTATACATAACCTGAAATGAAGAAAAAGATCTTCTAAATCAATAAACATCCCATCCCAGATGAGGCAATAGCCTTCTTGATCCTGTGTAGACGATCTACATCATTTGAAAAATCTCAGACTACTGCCTTATCTTAGGAACGGAAAAAACCATTAGAATGAAAACCTACTGGAAGAGAAAAAAAGGGTGTTTAAACACTGATAGACAGAAAAATAAGCAGCAGTTATCCTCTGAAATGGAAACTACAGGAAAGCATTCCCTCATAATTTACAGTTGAAAGGCGTGGTATTGGAAACATGCCAATAAAGACTCCTCAAAATGATCACATCCTACAAGAAAAAACAATGACCTCTACTTCCCACTCCCAAAACAAAAAAGAAAACTGCATGCCTGCAATGAAAATTGATTTTTGAAAATAATGTCAGTGAAAAGCCTCAAAGGCCTGGAGTAATATTTCAAAATTGCTTTTATTTATTAATGGGCTTCTGTAACACAAATCAAGATAATTTTTACTTATTTCTGGACATTACATTATAACTGTATTACTTACGGTATTAGAATCAGGAAAAGATTTTAAAATTTCAGTTATCCAGAAATAAAGAAAAGCTAATTTGAATTATGCAGCAAGGTTAGGTTTTCTTCCTAAACTCACTCACATCAGCATATCTGCACAGTTAGAAATAAAATATTTACACAACAGTCAGTGCTTCCCAAAGAACAGTACAAATAAAATAACTAATCAACATGTTGCCTGTACAACTATTTGTAGTTCTCAGAAGCAGTAACTAAGCTAAAGATGGTTTCAGTTGCCCAAGTTTAATCATTCCATTTGCAAGAAGTCCTTTTATAAGGATATTAAGGACTTACTGATGAAAAAATTTTCACGTACTTTTCAGGCTGACTGAAAGCCTTACCAAGCTCTTGCCAGCAACTCAGTCTATGTTTTCCAGTTAGGTCAGTGGTGTAGTAGGGCTTCACTTTAAGTTAAAACAATGTTCAAAAGCTTCTTTTGGATGTCTGCATGCTTTTTCTGAACACCACCATTCCGTACTGGAAAAGGGGAAACAATGCATAAAAAACGCTCCCAGTACTAAACTAGATCTGCAGACACTGCCTTCCCCTCAGTTTATTTCAAGTATGTGGGACAATGCTTCAACTGCACTTTCCTCAAGAGTTGACTCCTCACTTGTTTCAACATATTCTTAAATCAAACCTTATTTGGAATGTCTTTTGGCAAATTATTATCCACTAAGATTCTACCAAGCTCAGGAAAACTGCACAATGGCTACCTATACAGATAAGGTTGTCAGAAACCTGCTGGTAAGGCTGAAAGTGAGACATTGTTGCTTAATCAGTAGCTAATTTCAATGGCTCTCCCAGATGGAATGAAAAATAAAATGCCTGCACCACCACCAGTAGAAAGCACAGTTATCTGAAACTGCCTGATTAAGACCAGAATGAAAGAAAAATGTTTTGTCTAGCCTACACTTGAAAATCACATCTCCTTGCATATCATTACATGCAAAATAATTGTGCACAGCCACTAGCATTTCTGAGTTTAGAACTGCCTTAGTACTGAAACATTTACTCTTTTTCCTTTTTTCAATGTTCAGGAGACACGGTCTACAATTTAATTTGTCTTCACTCAGGCAGAGGATTACAAATGGTGTAATCATTAGTAGCAAAAACTGTTGAAGCACTAAACCAAAAAACCCACCCAGTATCATCAATGCTTAATAAAAGGAAAGGTAAGTAATCTTCTCTGCACCAATAATTACATCTAATATACAAGTACACCTTCTAAAGTAAAAATTCTAATGCCACACTTTCTACAGCAGGCAAGTGCTTTAAGGAAAACAAGGAGCACTTATATCACTATTAATTCAACACACTAGTATTAGAAAACGTCAAGATTTTTC
This sequence comes from Machaerirhynchus nigripectus, assembly GCA_013397975.1. NCBI lineage: Eukaryota > Metazoa > Chordata > Aves > Passeriformes > Dicruridae > Machaerirhynchus > Machaerirhynchus nigripectus. The sequence continues at coordinate 313,304 of VZRQ01004652.1, read as the reverse complement.
AGCTTAAAGCAGATTTAAAAAACAGGAAAAAGAACATACATAAATAATTTCCCACATTTAGAGCATGATTCTACAAGCATCCATCAGTTCTCTTAATAGAAACATGCTCTAGGATCAAAAGTTTATGCAGTAATAAGTAATATTTTCCTTTGATAAATCACATTATTATAATCACAAAAAGAGCTAAGACAACAAAATAATAGGAAATACAGATAAAAACTGATCTCTTTACCCTTTCACTATATTTTTTGAATGTTGGTATTACTGTATTGGTATGTTGAATGTTGGTATTACAATAGCATTGATTTCAGACTATAAATTGGTCTGGCCAGGGAAATACTTCCCCAATCAAAACCCAGAGTGACCCAGTATCAGATTAAGATGGAAAATGAATTCAAGGTTTCCTTCTGATTTTATGTACTAACTCTGTACTTGCTCCCTCTACAGCATAAACAGCAAACCAGAATGATTCCATACATCTGGGAAGTTTAATACACCAAAAAAGCACACAGTAGGAATAACACTTTCAACAAAGGAGTGTAAACAGAAGGAAATTAACTCTATTAAACTTTTATTGTAGTGACACCTTGTGGCTGCATTTGCCTTATTATGAAACCTCAACATTTTTCATTTTCCTGTAATTCTTTTAATGCAGTTCTTCCAATATTGTGGTCGAGGATGAAGCAAAAATAAGATGTCGTGAAACAAAAATGGAAGGATGAAAAAAGTGAGAAGGATAAAACAGAAAACAGCATTACCTGGTCAAAGATCTTTAGTGGTTTTAACATGCACAGCTACCAGAGGAAGAGGGAGTAACTATGTACATAACACTTGCTCCTAACTTTCACAGGAACCTGATCATATGAACATTTTCTGTGTTCTGTCTTCCCTCCAAAGAGTTTTCAGCTCTACATGAAAGTTGTTATAAAAGTGCAAATAAAATAAATTCTAAAGAAATGCATTACTGTATTGAATAAAAAAAGGAAAAAAATTGCCTTGTAATCTCACTCTCTTATTTGCTTTTTCTGCATAGTATATGACTGTTCAGTTTTTAAAGATGGTAGAATAATGTATTCTAAAAGCATATAAAGCAAAAGTTAAAAGTCTAAAACACAATTATGTCAATAAAAACCCCACATATTATACTCAACTTTTTTTTTACTAAAACCCCTATAAATACAGCAACACCCTCCTACTTGTTATATTAAGCTTTGGCACTGAACAAGTAATCTTCTTTGTACAAATTAGCTTGTATGCCTAAATCACGAAATACATCCTACAAATAACAAATAAATCATCTGATGTGTGTGAGAAAGCACAAACAATCTTCTCATCTCCTTTTCATTCTAGAATTTCAGTCTTTGGTTATTGCCCTTCCATTTTTTCCACCTATTAATCTAACAGAGTTTATGGCTGCCAAAAGTTACTCTGAACCTATTAAGACAAACTTGAGCATATAAACAACAGGAAGAATCAAAGAGTATAAATAACGTTATCATGTTACATATTTGATTTTGCCTAATCAGTTTAGGTAGTTTGATACGTGCTTTGCCAAGTACAAATTATCTTTCATGGGAAGCACAATAACACCCCTAATTCTAACACTATGTGAATATTCCACAATGCTCCACATAGCAAAAAAATTAAATCATGATAGAGACTATGACAGATATGATAAATGACTCATTAAGGAGGCTGAATTGGTCTTAATTCACTGTGGTATAAATTATTTATTTTATTTAACAGCTAATGGCCAAAGGTTGCATTTTTTCAGCCAGCTTATGTCAAAGAGGCATTGATTGTAGAATTGAACATGGACAGATTTGTTCAAGAGGAAAGTTACAGGTTTTCAAAAAGACAAACAAAACCCTAACCTGCATACATGCAAATAAAATACACACTCCATCAATTTTTATGCACATGGACATGTTTGAGTAGCTTCTTAAAACTTTGATTAACATATCACTTCAGGCATTGACAGCTCTCACCTTTTACAACTAATATTTACGTGAAAGATAACTCAAAAAGGCAACTAACCTTGCCTAATGTTACAGGGTTCATATCCTGTTTATAATCTATGCTTGAACAATTGCTCTAGTGTATCAGACAACTGGCTGTCCTTCAACAACCTGCACGGAATTCAGCAATTCCCACTCCCTCACTTTGGAAAAAGGTGTATAAATAAAAAACCCCAGCCAATAATTCTACTCTTCAATTCTTTGTTGCTCCTTAAAAAGTCATCTTACACAGTGATGTCATAAAGCACTTTGAGCTAAAATAAACTTTTTTTAAATAAAAAAACCCCCAAACCACCACCTATCTCAAGGCCTTCCTGGTAAGGCATTTAGTCCATGATTATCTGCTAAAAATGCATGCAAAACTTTCAAAAAATTGCAGCATGGTTCCCTAAGTGGTTGGTTCCAGAAATACTATCTGCATTAGTAAGACAAAAAGAGAAAAATGCCAAAACTAATGGCAAGAAGACAGAACATAACATGATCCTTCCACTTCTCCACACTGTTGTCCATTAACAGGAAAATTTTGGCATTGGGACTCGTGACACTAAAACAAGACTACACAACAGAAGCAGCATTAATCAAAACAGAGCATATAAAATGCTTAAAACATATCTGCCCCTTGATAAGCTTGTACAACATGTCTGTGAAACAGAATATCAAATATGAAAAGCAAACATTCTGATAATCTCATACTAGCTCATATTTTAAATCTTCTAAATCTCACAAGACTGGAGAACACTTTTTTTTTAGGTGACAAAAAACTGCCACATATATTAGGATTTCTGTTTTATGTATGTTAGTATACTAGAAATAACTAAATTAACTCGTTGAAGTAAACCGAACTACTTTAAATAAATTATCACAAAACACTGAACTTGGAGACAAAAGAAAAGTTTAGTAGTCCCTGCTTACTTCTTTCTGAACAGAATATTGATTGAAAGACAGATAAATAAATCTCTGATACTATTACCTATGTGTACCTAGTCTCCCCTGCTCAAAGCCTCTCTCTTGGAGGGAATTTGATCAAAATTCCTGATCAAAGCAGAGTCAACCTTCAAGTTATACCTAACTATTCACATTAATATAATTAAATTAAAAGTTCTTAAAGTGGAATGCCTCAAAAATTTGTCAGCAATTTTACATCTCTAATTACATTTTAAATAGCCTTTTCTTCCTATTTACAGGAAAAAAATACATAAAAGAACAGTAAATTATAGCCACTTTTACTTTTGTCTAGCCAATGCATTACTATAATGTAGGCTTCAATTCACTGATGTAAATAAAGATTACAGAACAACCTTATCTAAACTATCGTTAATTATTATGTTGACTCAACTGAGAACTCATATTTTGCCTTAAGGTTACTGCTCCTTAACAATAAGTGCTCATAAACTTATGCTGCTATATGACTTTCTCTTTAGCTCTTCCACTTGTTCTGCAAATAAGCTGCACATCCAAGAATTTCCCCACCACTCTGTGCATATTATAGTGAGGAACAGAGATTTATAGAAAAGGATTCCTGTAAATCATGGAGCAGAACAGGAAAAATTAGAGGCATGACTATATGATAAGGAAATCTGTGCTTTAGCTACCTGGACAACTGCATATGCCAAACATATGGCAAAATAAAACTGCAAGGGGGAGGTTCCCAGGTGTGCTTGTGCATGCAGAAATTATAAACCTGTGCATACCAAAAGCACCACATGAAATAAACCCCCTCCTGATAATGTGCTCTTCCAACAGAGAGCAAGTCCCTTAGAGAGGATTAAGAGATCACTGGAGAGATAAAATGTACAAGAGATCATTTTGTGCCAAAAACCGAGTAAAGTACCATCTAAAACTTTGGAATAATGTTCTCCCCTCTGCTACTCCCTCTCTGCACGTTCAGGAAAGGCTGTGAAGAGCCTTCACCAAAACAGATTCTCATGAGGCATTTTATCATTGCTAGATGATTTATCACAGGCACCTTTAAGCAAAAAGTTATCAGGTACACCCACAAACTAAGGGACAGCACTAACCATTTCAGAAATAGAAAACAATAAAATCAGAATCATAAAACTTACAGGGGAAAGGTGAGAATGTATTTGTGTCAGGAAAAATAAATTTCAAGACAGCTACATTCATTATGAACTTATAGAGGGACAGGAAGGCTGAGAAAGATTATCTGAGAAGAGGAGACACACAAATGATCCAGCAGATCCTTTTCCCATAGAGTACAAGTGCATGCCAGCAATTCTGTGTTGAGGAGCAGGAAAGATCAGAAAAAGAGGTAATTCTATGGGAAAAAGAAAGCACACCTCTCCATGGGGATTCCAAGAGTTATTGTGCCAATTAAAAAGTTTGTGTCTACAGAATAATTATTACAATACAGGTCATTTCCTCTCAGGGTCTGTGACCCAAAACCTAATGATGACCATATCATTGGTATCTGCAGGTTGTGTCCTCCCTATCAATGACCTCAATTCAGTTATTGAATAAGGCAGCTTCAATGTGATTATCAGCTTTATCCAGAATTCCCAACACCCACAGTAACAAAAAACATCCTCACTTTAACAACGGTTAAACCCATCCAGCCGTTTTCACAGGACGGAATATCAGAATAAGCTGAGTTGGAAGGGACCCACAAGGACCATCAAGTCCAACTCCTGGCCCTGCACAGCACCATTCCCAAGAGTGACACCACATGCCCAAGAGTATTGCCCAAACACTTCCTGAACTCTGTCAGGCTGGTGCTGTGACCACTTCCCTGGGGAGCCTGTTCCAGTGTCCAACCACCCTCCGAGTGAAGAACCTTTTTCTAACCCTCCCCTGACACAACTTCAGGCCATTCCCTCGGGTCCTGTCACTGGGTACTACAAAGAAGAGATCAGTGCCTGCCCCTCCTCTTTCCCTCACAAGGAAGTTGTAACTGCACTGAGGTCTCCCCTCAGTCTCCTCCAGGCTGAACAGACCAATATCTATAATAATCAAATAGCGGAGAACTGCTCCTCATACAGCTTCCCCTCAAGGCCTTTTGCCATCTTCATTGCCCTCCTTTGGATGCTAATAGTTTATTATCCTTCTTATATTGTGGCACCCAAAACTGCACACAGGACTCAAGGTGAGGCTGCACCACTGCAGAGCAGAGCAGAACAATCACCTCCTTACACAAGGCATTCCTCAAAGCTACTTAGTCCTAACTTTCCTCTTCCTCTCTTTCACAACTATTTTAAACAGTGCATCAGTAGAAAATACATAATACATAAAAATACATTTCCAAGTTCTATAGCAAGTATGTAAGTGCATTATAAACATTTAGGCAGTCAAGGAACGATGTTTACTACTGAGTGAAAAAAACTCTGCATCACCTGCAAAAAAGTGGGTATGACTCAAAAAAAAAAAAAAAAGGAGAGAGATATGTAGATATGGAAAAACCAGAGTTTTCAAAGTAGACACCTGCATTTTATCAACTATATTAATATTAGAAAAGCATCCACTAAGATAATTTTTTTAGCATAGCTGATGAAAGCTGTGATATAATACATTTTCAGAAATAAATAATGAAGTAGCAAAATCCAGTAACTTAATCTGGTGTCTACATTCTTTAATGTCACCCACTGTATATTACACTGATGAACTAACCTGCAGACACGGGCAGGAAAATACAGGTTCTGCCAGGACCGACAGAGGTATTTAGAGTGATCGATAACCCGAATCCAGTCCAACTCATCCATGGACACCTCAATGTAGTAGGAATAAGACCTATGGATTGTCAAAAAACACTGGTTAGAATACAAGTTGTCAAATTTTAGGTACTAAATTTTGCACTGTCCTCTGGATTTTCAGTTGTGTTGAAAAGAATGCTGTTTGTTCTTATCCAGATCCCTATTTTCAAACTAGCTTTGAAAATAAACTCTCACACAGTTATGTTTGAGTCAAGGTTCTAAAAGGTTAAAAATTTTAGCTAAGAGTTAAAAGCAACCTGTACTGATTAGAATGCAAGGTAGAAAGACAAAAGATAAGTTAATGATTATTAGATGCTTAAGCTAGAGCTAAGTGATGTACTATTTGCCATCATATTCTTGGTTTAAGTTTTGTTTATAGAAGGAAACAGGATACATGAAATGTCACTAAAGTGAATTGAAACTAATAGAATCAAGAACAGCACCTGAGTTTCATAATAATTAATCAAAAGTAGGGGATCTCAGGCTGTGCCAGCAGGTCATGAAGGCCTGCCAACAGTGAGAAGGCAAAGAGGTCATTGTAGGGAAGACGTTCCGGACTTCATCTTTCAGGACCACTGACCCAATTCAAGACCACCGACCCAATTCAAGAAAGAAACTGCGCATGCATAAGGGACTAACGATCTCATTTTGGTGTGGAGTGGGGAATGGGAGGTGCTGGGATCATGCATATGTAAAAGATGTAGAGCTTTAATTAATAAATAGGGAGTGAAGAACCTTGTATTTGGCTGGCACATCTTTAGGAGGTGACTCCCGTGCCGCCCACCGGTGTAATAAACATACCACTTTCTAACTTTAATTAGTTAGAGGGTCTTTTGTCCATGAATATTGTGATTTTAATGAATCAATGTTAAGATGTGTTTTCAGAATAATTTAAAACATCCACACATTCGCAATCTACAGTCATTAGATGAGACTCTTATGCCTCAAAAAATGAAATGGAGACTTTTGATGCAGTCATAAAAATTATCATTTGTATTCCTTCCTCATGGAATAAAACTAAATCAGTGATCTGGTACTATTTCTATTCCCAAATCAATAAAGAAAGAATAAAAACAATTAGTAGATCAAAAATGCAAATTCAAACCCCTCACTTGAAAAAAGCAAATTTACTTTATGACCATTTTCACTGATGCTGTTCTTCACTTCTGACCCTCTCAGCTTTTTATGATACATCATCGAACTTCTCACTACTTCCTTACACACTCCAAAATTACCTCATGAAAAATAATAATGCCAATAACAGAATGTGTGTCTTCCTCTTTCTTATCAGTTATGTTTACCTTATAGTTTGCTGTTAAGAGAAAGCAAACCCAAACTAGAACTTAAAAGTCACAGCTAATTTCCTATTATATCCATGACTGTAAGACGTAGAATAAAGTAGAAATTTCACTTATGGAACAGCAAATCACTGAATATATGTTTCAGTGTTTTCTTTCTCTTAAGGTACTAGTCTGCCACATTCACAGGTATTTCGACAGCACCATGTCAGCAGTTAACATTCTTTCACAATGGTTTCTAAAGAGAAGTTGCTCCTCCAGAGTTCTACACAAGCATTTCTTGTTAAACATTAATGCCTTGCTAATATTTCAAATTTTCCTGAGGACTTACAAGAGTACATATTTAAAGCAATATTGTTTAAAAATCCTTAAAAAAATGTTAGATAGTTGTCAATACCAATTTATGCATTTGGAAAGGTAAGGCTGAGTCTTTAAATGTCAACTGCATAACCAGCTTTCACATTCACATCAATCAGATGTATAATATTCACAACCAACACAAATACAATGTGTTTTAGCAACATTGCTATTACTAACATATGTGTACTTGACCAAATTAGGCCCCAAAGTTTTAGAGTTTGAGCAGTTTGGATACAAAGGTTACTGACAGTCCTCTGTGCCCTGAGAATTTAGAGATTCTCACATCATCATTGCTAACTAACATATATTTGTAACCAATATACAACATGCTACTTTTTGGTTTCTGAAGGTACCAAACAAAAAAGTATTACCTCAAAAATACAGTTCCATTATCATACACGATAGTATACCTTTAATTTTTTTTAAGGCTGGATAGCATCTTCTTCGCAGATGCAGTTTGGACAGCTACTCCCCCTAGCACTTTTACAGCTAAGATTCAGCTGTTAACACCTCTGAACTAGCGGTGTAAAACACCTGTTAGTTTGCATTTGGTTCTGTTAAGAAGATCCAATAGACCAGATTGTCACACAGACAGTTAAAATGAACAGAATAGTTTAAAACATTGTTCAAAAAGAAGCAGTCATGCTGTACAGATATGTACATGTCTGTACAGGTGCTAAAACATCTCTTTAGAAGACATTATTCATGTATCCCATGAGAAAGATGCAGTTAAGTGGCCAGCAATTCTTAGACAAAGACTGTAGAAAGGAAAAGGTCTCTACAAAAAGCAAGGACCATCTCTGAGCAAGTTCCTTAAGAACTTGGCTGGTAAATTTCAGCACACCTCTTTGGCCAAACTCTTCCCAAGGTCAATTATGCCACATTTGTTAGGAATTTGTTAGAATTAAATATTAGGAATTGTTTTCCTAATATTTAATATGAATTAATAGGTATATAATAAATGTATAAGTATATAAAGTAGGTAATAAGGTATATAATAAATGTGTAAGTAGCTTGTTTCATTCTTTTTAATAGCATATGAATACCTGCTGAGCTTTCTACTAAATTGTAAGATCTTCGTCATGGCATGTTACAAAATTAATATATTAAATTTGTCAGATAAAAAGAACCTTGCCATTTTTTACTTAAGCAGCCTTCCAACTACTCAAATGTACATAATTTGAATTTTCATGCATCTATAATAATCTAAAGTAGCTCAGCATCAACTGGCTAAGGTATCTATGATAATTCATATTTCAGCAGTCTAACCATGAAGTGGGTTCTAATAACTACTGTAGTTCATTAGTGATTCACATTCTAAATAAATTTTATTACCTCTGAATTACAGAATCACAGAATCATTTAGGCTGGAAAAGACCTCCAGGATCAAGTCCAATCTTATTTTCAAAGTGTGTCATTTCTTAATGGTTTTGATATATTGAAAAAATTGGAACAAACAAAACTTTCAACATTTGAAACGCAAATATGTAAAAAATATTTAAATATTTACAGGTAGTTTAACATCTCAAAATATGGTCTGGTGTGTAAGTAACTAAAATTACATTTTAAAAATCAGGTTTTTTACAAATAAACCTTGCAATTGTCATCTCCAACACTGTCATGCTGTTTCCAGAAAATATTTAATTTATAGTTTGCACTACTACATCATCACCAGTACAAAATGCATTACTTTCCCTTTTTATGTCACCTTGGCACCTACCGACTGTCTCTGTCCCACAGGAGAATTCGTATGTGGTTGATTATTGAGGGCTGGCCTAGTTTAATTTCAATTCCAGACCGGCAGTCGTCGTTGATCGGGTGTCGAGAGAAGCCATGATCCAGGTCGTAGTTCTGAGTATCTCCATCTAAAAGAGCAGACTTCAGCTCCCCTTTTACAACTTGTGCTCCATACTTCATTGTTGCAATATTCTCCCCCGGTACTAAGAAGAAAAGGAAATAATTGCTTAAATTTTACACTCTCATACTGCAAATTAGATGTTCTGGATATAAACTCTGTTAGGTCAGATCAAAGACTTATTGCTAGTATCCTTTCTCGGCCACAAACACACCCTCTAGGAAAAAAAAAAAAGGAGGCATTAAAAACATTTAGCTTCTTCAGTTTCATTTGGTATCTCCTACACGTTTTACGGTAATAAAGTTGTGACAATTTACTGATGATTATGTAGTTGTGATATTATGTAGCAGCTATATTCCAAGTCCTCTTCATGATTTTACAATATTCTGTTTCACCTGTCAACTGTTGTTTGCTTTTGGTTTGGGTTTTATTGGATTTCTTTTCCATTAAGTGGAAGACACTTGAATGTACAAGATGTGTATCAAATGTTCAAGATGCATCATGAATTTGCAGAGTGGTGTATACAGCAGTATAGATGTACACGCTCCTTTGATAGCTATACAAGCTTCCAGTACTCTGCAAAGCTAAATGAACTCAAGTGAAATGGGAAACTTCTGGCTACTTGGGCTTTGAACCCACATGGAAAAGCAAGTTTTTTATGCCGCCACTTCACAGTAATAAGCTTGTGTCCTAGGAACATCTTCCTTCAAGCTAACTGGGGATAATGATCCCTAACTTCAGCTACAGAACAATACTCTGTAAACAAAGCCCTTCATAATACATTTTTAACAGCCTTGTTTGAGGAGAGATCCTAAAAAATATGATCTGAAAGCTAAATGATGAAAATCTACCCCAAACTGTTCAGGCAGGTTGGCAACAGAAGTATGAATTTTAACAGGGTGTTAAAAATTTGACATCTAAAGAACAGAATTTGAAGCGGTAAGTGGTCGTCAACACTTCCACAAATATAAAAAAGTTCCAAGATCCTGAACAGGTACTAAAACAACAAAGAAACTCCACTCTCCAAAAAGCTGTGATCAGGAGCGTATTATTGTGGAGACAAATATCCAGGAAAAGAAATCAGAAAAGACCATTTGACTTATTCAAATTTATCTACTGCAGTGTCAACAGAATGTCTTGCATGACAAGACTTTTACAATATCCTAATATTAAACTCGTATGCTTAAATATTAATAGCTATAACTTCTAAGGGAGAACAAAGGGAATATGCAATTCTAAGTTAGTAATTTTCAGGGCTCGTCATGCACGACTGAGAATACAGTGCAGGCTCTTAAAGAACATTTAACTTTATTCTTTACTGTGGGCCAAATTCTCCCTATAAATCACACATTAGATGGCTAACAATACCTTTTTAAAGCGTGAGTGTTAGATACTGTCGTTGAATCAACAGAGAGCACAGAAAAAAGGTCAAACACAAGGCTTCTTACACTGTTTAGGTTTCCATTAAAACAACTTCAGAGACTTGTTTAAACTATTTAGACAAGCATGTAAAGAGCAAGAGAAAAGTCATAAGTAGTGGAGAAATTACAAAAATGTTTATGAAAACATTGAAAATAAGTCACCATCAACATGAAACCATTTAAATATCATATATCTCACAGCCAATTCATTCATTTTTATTTTCAATGATTTTGTAAAACTTTTTCTATTAAATTTTTCTATTTTTCTATTAAATTTTTCTATTTTTCTATTAAATTACCACTTCCTCTAGGAAAATGGTATTACATTCATGTTTGAGCAATATCTGAGATAAAAAGCAGAAAATAATCGACTAATATTAAGAAATAAAAATGGCATGGACATTTACATAACAAGATGTTTCATGCTGCAAACCCTTTATAACACACAGTAATAGATGAAAACCCAAAGCACAAATTAACCACATTGTCCAGAAAACTACAGTCACTAAATGAGAAGGAAACAAACAAAATCTGATGCTTACTTAACATGCCCCTGTAGTTGAGGTCCATGTCCCGACTCTCAGAACGAATCTTAATGGCATCTAGGATGGCATCAGGTGACAACAATCCAGAAGGTCTTACAACATTCAGTAGTTCTGTGAGACTCATTAGTGGCAAACGTACTGCTTGCATGATTTCAGCATGGTTTTCCTTGGGGTTATGTTTACACCAGTTCATCAAAGCTTGGAAAATGTCCTTTTCAGGAGCTGCAAATGAGTCTCTCAGTACAATACTTAGAAGAGCAGCCTGGAAAAGAGAAATAAGGAAAAAAAGATATACCCCCTAAATAAACCAAAATTAAATTGTATTTTTTTTTAATCAAGGGAAATTCAAATAAGGCAAAAAGTAATGGCTATTTTAAATTGTAGCTATTAATCTCTAAAGGACTGACTCCCTGAAATTGTAGCTTGTTTTAGTTATGCAAGAATTACAGAATCCATGACCAAAATAATAGGCTATATTACAAAACCACTAGAAGAAACTGAAATGTAGAGAACTAATCAAATCAACATAATACTATTCAGTAGTTCAAGTTTACTTTGGAATATGACAAAATTTGGGGACTTGGCAGTATAGGTCAAAATATTCCTTTAAACTTAGGTTGCTATAAGAACACTGATGAGAAAAAAAAGTGTTGCTTGGAATCACTTTTTTTAACCATTTCTAACTACTTGGGATTTCTGTCCATCACAATCTTTCTCTCTCTCTTTTGGTGCCAACTAAGAATCAGCAGGTAAAACCTCCAGTGGCTCTTAGTCACGTAGAAAACCCACTGACTGCAAAATAAGAACAAAAGTAATCAAATAGCTTTTTGATTTTCACTTAGCTAGCAGAATAATCAGGAGCTTGCCTAGAAAAAAGAAAGATCTCTCAGATATACCAGGACTGGCTATGCCAAAGACCTCAAAGTGTGCACTTCCTGACCTATGATGTTTGCTCATTTCTTTGTAGATAATATGCTCCCAGAGCTCAGATTTAACAAACCACACATGACAAAGCACAGAGAGAGAGAAAAAAATCTCTGTTATACAACGAGTAAGTTAGAGCAGTGTTGTATATTCATTCAAGGAATAGATGCTTCACAACTTTTCCACTAAGAAATATCACTTTAAAAACCCCTAATTAAAGCATCACTCATTCAAGGTGCTCTGCTGCTTCAAGTAAACACTACTTGAAAACACTGTCACTATTATGTCCAGCCCAAAGACCCTCCAGAGTAAGTGCAAAATTTTAACTTCATAGAACAGCCTGACTCAGTCACAAATATTTATACATCTAACAAAAAAAAAAAACCACACACACAAAAAATCCAAACCACTCTACCACACCACCATATTCTGCAAGTTCAGAACATGATGACAATCAGCAATATGAATCACAGTTATCTCCAGAATGCTTTAGTTTACACAGTAGAAAATCACCCATCATTAAAGAAGCCTATATCAAGAAATTAATAGAACAAATACCTCCTTTCATATTCAAGCCTATATCTGACTTCCCCTGTGCAGCATTCAGAAGCCAAATTATATTCTATCAGGAACAGATGAAATAAGACAAATTAAGATTTGATTGCCTGCTGCCAGCTTTTAGAACATTCCTTTATATTTACTATATTTAGCTATACTGACTGGTCAATACCTAAAAAATTCAGAACAGATTGCCAAAATTTTCAGTTCACCTTGTCTTGAATATTTCCAACCATCACAGTTTCACTAGTATAAAATGATAACTATGAACTAACACAGGTTTTTAATTGGTGCCCCCACTAGTATTTCATCACAAAACTGTATACATATTAAAATTAACGGTTCTGGGGAAAAAAAGTGCAAACAAAAGATATACCTTAGAAAGTGACAGGAAGCCTTCACTGGAGAGCACCTCTTGGGCATTTCTATCCATAAACATACAGCACATAAAAGTTAATTTGGGAAGAGAATAAAGACTGGCAACATCAAAAGTCATACAGACATTCTGAATATTAAGTATTGTGCAAAGATACTCAGACGTGGAATCCTCCAGTTCTGGGAATCCGTATTTATGTGCTAGGCTTAGGAAGTCTAGAAGAACCTCCTCTTTCTCATCTCGTAGTGTAGCACGACCAGTGTAAATATACTTCAACAGCATGGTAAAGGCTTCTGCAGTGGTGTCCTGAAGAGGAATTTCTGCTTCAGGCTGAGATTCTCTCATTCCTCCATACAATAATGCTCTATAAGGAAGAGAGTTTAGTTTAATTTTGTTAGTAGCTTCTCTCCGACAAAATTCACTGAAATAAGATTACCAGGCGGTTCTATTAAATACATTTGTATTGAAAAATGCCCAGCTCTTAAAAAAAAAAAGCTGGATTAGTATTATTCCTAGTTCTAAAATACATATTCTAGTCTGTGTCAGCCAAACCTCTTCTCAATTCCAATTCATCAAAATGAAACTTGCTAATTGAGTATATTCCATAGAAACACACCATTTATACTCTGAGAAATCAAAACAATTTTGCAGTAGTACCTTCCTGCTCTCAAGTTATCTTTTTCTTGAATTTGTGGAACTACTTTCAAAATCCAATTTAATGAAGGTCAAAAGAATAACACTTTGACATGGTATTTATCTTTTTCTAGCCTGTTTTTCTAACACAATGATTTGATGTGCTGGGAAACATTCACACAGAAAAGGTCACACTCAATGGACAGATGATTACACCCTGAAAAGTTCACAGAGAAAGGACGTTTATCTCATCTGCATAAAAATTTCCTGTGAGGCTGACAAAAAGCCTTAGTTCACCTGAAATAGTGGCATCTAGCAGCCAGGATCACTCTGTGTGCCGGGAAACGCTTCTTTTCCACAATAAAGGTAACGTCACTATATTCCTCCCCGTTCATTAGAGCACCAATATGCTCTGACAGAATGTGAACGTGGTCGATCTCCCCCACAGCTGTGTAAGGACGAAGTGGATGGCTGTTACTCATCTTGGAGGGATGGTGATATTGGTAGCCTAAAGGACAAAGAAAACAAGCAATATTATACAGGGCAAAAATATTAAGAATAGCAAGCATAACTGCAATAACAAAAAAGTGACTAGTCTAAGTAATCATACATTACAAGAAAAATTAAACCAAGAGGTTCTCTATGAAAGTTCATTTTCAACTGGACACAACACAGCTGGCACCAACAATTCTAGCTGACAAAGTATTTCAGAGAATTCTGTCACCTTTTTGTTCAGTCAACCCATTTACTTAAAAGAAAAAGCTTCCAACAAAGGGAATTAAAAATTAAACTATTTTAAATAGTGTTACCATAAGAAAGCAATTTTATCTGAATTAAAATGCACACACACAAAAATGAAATAAGCAATGTGACCAGTTAAGCTTAGTCTTAACTCTCCAGTCTGTACCAGAATCAGTGAAAAATAAAAACAGTGTTTTTGCAAGATTCTAGTCAACTTTTCAGAACTGGGAGAAAATAAACAATCAGGGTGAGTTTTAATAAATAACAAAGTCTGTCAGAGAGAAAAGCTTTACAATGTGCAATTCAATTTTCTTATTCTTTACACTCAGTTTTTTTTATGACTTCTTGTTCCCTCATATGTATAAGAAAACAAACACCCTAATACCTCTCAGTCATAAAATTAGGAGAGTGCCCACTAATGTACAATATAGATTAATGTATTAGGCATATCTTCTTTGGAATTCTTTAGTTTCTTTTGCATTCTCAACATGTTTTAGCTTTTTTTTGTTTTGGTTTATTTTGGCAACAGAGCCTTTCTGCACTCTCAGATGGCAAGAGCATCCACAGGTGAATCTAGGTCTTATATCAGCGTCTATTGTTACACTTCAGTTTACTTTTCTTTAAAAATAATTTGGCTGTTTCAGTTAACCATCCATATTTTCAGAGACATCTTCCGTGCTCCATTTACTAGCAACTTTTCAAAATAGGCAGATACCTAGTGCTGCAGAAAGGTGGTATACCACAAGCACCAAGGAAATGATGAGGCCATACCTTGCACACAACCAACACAGAAGTCTTCAAGTCAAATATTCATGACAGAACTACACTTCTGGGTTCTATTGTAAAAATACTATGAGAAAATATGTGGAAAAAATCCCAAACAGATGAATTTGGGGTTAATTATTATTTGCGCTTTAACACGTGAAAATGCTTAACCCAAAATCAAGATACTGTGGAAACCGGCTCAAAGAATTTCAAATTATACTAAAAAAAAGTGACAGAAATAGAAAATAAATTTTAAGATAAATACAGCATACTGACTCAATAATAGATCACAGCACAAATGGGAACAAACCCCCAGGCTTCCACTGGCTGTCTCTACTCCTTGAATTAGAAGCTGTGTGCTTGTGTAGCCACTAGAGCACAGAACCAGCAACACTGGCCAAGATACTGGAGGCATCTGGGAACACAGACTATTGTACAGTCATTCTTCTATCCTAACATGAAAGTAAATTAATTTTCATGGGTTTTCATAGTAACAGGCTATTTCTTCCACTTGCACTAGTTAATTTACAATTAGTTAAGACAATTTAGATTTATGTTTCCAGTAACATTTACTTTCTATCAAGCAAGGTTAACTTACATCAGCCCACCAGCATCTATTTCTACCAGCAATACTACTTACCACAACATAATTGTTTGAGAGTTTATAGACAACAGTAAAATTGAAATGTCCTCAAAATAGAAAACTTTTTATTACACAGAGGGAGAAAACAAAAAAGATGTATTTATTACTCAGCTGCAATCTCAGGTCTCCTTAAAGGGCAATCCTTAAAGACTTCCATACCACACCCATAATTGCTGTTGTTGATCTTCATTTGCAATAGTCAGGCAACCCAACTACGTGTGAATTACACATCATCAAGGAACTCTGCATTATCTCTCTTCTGTTAGTTTAAACGTTTATTGATTAAGTAAGCTGATTTATGATACTTCGTCCATGTACAAATATTGGCACATTTTAATTTTTAAATCTATTTTTATTTCCACTTTTTACTACATTCTACTTCTTTGTTTCCTGAATCCACTCTTGTCTCTGAAAAATAATAATAGGTACTGTCTGAATAAAACTGAGAGACTGTAAAAGTAGTGAAGGCAAGGGAATGTCACCAGCTGCACATTAACATTGCTTTCAGTAGCTGTGGGTGTTGTGGTGTGCCAATAGAGTGAAAAGCTCAAGGGAAATTGTTTCTATTTAAGGTTAAATAAACAAATAAAATCAAAAGCACGCTTCCCTCTCAAGAGTACACAAACCTCTGTCTAAACAAGAAGCAGTGCATGTAAGAGGGCAAAGTCTGAAGTGGGAACACTTGCTAGTAAACCGAGGATGCCAGTCCTTATGAACATCAAGATGCTGAACAACAGCAAGCAATGAAAGTAGAAATTTAGAAATCACCCTGTGTGTAAGCAGCAAGGCAAATTTGTTCTGATGTTTAATGCTCTCTGAATTGCTGGTTCCATGTAGTATTCTAAACCATCAGTTTCAAATACAAACCTGCTGAGCATAGGAAATACAGGACTCAAATGATGGCTACAAGCTGAGGAGGCCTTCCATGCTTGAATTACCTGAAGTGTTGGGCACTGTCACCTTTACAAAATCATGTTCATGCCTTTTCTGTGCTCTATGGGTAACCCCAGTATATTGAAGAAACACTCCAACTCATCTATTGTTTACTAGTACAGATCCCAGCACGAGTTTTGTCTGTATTGTGGATTTCTCATATAAAGCAGACCAGTGAGACAGTTCTGCCTTCACATATAGGACCAAATAATACATTACTTCATATCTTCTTTGGCTGGATTAATTAATGGTACAAATTCAGGCAACCCTTTAAGCGATCTGTGCATTTCTTGTTTGAGGAAGTCAAACATAATAACCTCTTTAGTTGTGTCAAGTTGCTATGAGCTCACAACTTCCCTGTATAGCTAAATGTGTCTTTTTCTAGTTGCTATTCAAAAGTACTACTTATGATTTAAAAAAAAAAATGGATGCTGCTAAGCACTTGGGCAAAACCCTTCCTGAAGCTCCCTCTGACATCCTCTGTAATCAAACAACCTTTCAGAAGAATAAGAAGGTGCTTACTCTTCCTGGCAGTCAAAGAACATGCCACTTACAAGCCTTTTGCCAGAACCATAACCTATTTCCAGGAGGTATTCAGAGCTAATTAACTATTTGAGGAGTCAGCTGCTGCAGTTTCGGTCATGACAGAGAAATAAACAAACAAAACAGTCTTAGTGATTTCGAGGCACAAGTAGAACTGCAACAGTCTGAAAAGTCATTTGTTAGGTCCTAAGGCCTACAAAACCACTTCTCCAACCCCACTGACACGCTATTCAGTGGCCGTCTTCAAACAGTGAGCACGTGAAAAATGCAGCCTAGTATTTATTACACAAGGCAGCGTGCAATACCACATAATGTGTGTTGTGCCTGGAGAAACAACCACCCCCTCCAAGCTTTCAGTTTCCTGTATTTCTGCTCAGTAAGTAATCTGTAACACATTATGGGATACAAAAACATGATCTAGAAAACGCAGCAACAACAGCAAAACAGCAATGACATCCTTACTAAATAACTCTCAGCTGCAATGAAAGATCAGCACTCAGTCTCTTCCCTCCCTCATTTAGTTTAACACTCAAGAATCCTCTGAAAAGCAGTGCTACTTCAATGAAATGTGGAAGTGTTGTTTTTCTACCAGGTGTAGAAGATTGAATATAAGAAATTAATCATGAATAATTTGAAGAAAAATTTTACATAAAATGAGTGAAGAATGCTTACATAACTGGTAACTCCATCAAAACTTTAGAAATAAATGCAAGTAAACAGATTATTGCTAGAATTAATTTTTTCATGAAATATGTCTGGATTATAGACACTGAGCAAATAATTTCATACCTTTAAACAACTAATTCCTACATCCTCTAGTTTGTACCTAGCAGGATAATACTTTTATCAGAAATACACAAAGAGAATTTTCTTAAATGTAATTCTTTTACACTGTTCTTTTACCTAGGAATTGCTTCTCGGTTTATTGAATGGTACTTGAGTAGTATTTCAATTTTTTGGAATTCATTACTTTATAATTACTTCATATATTTTAAATAAATTCTAGCAAACTATTACTTTAGTTTCAATTTCTATTACCACAGACTCCCAGAACATGATAGATGTAACAATAACACTACTGTACAAACACACCACTGTTTCAAATCCTATGGTTTCTGTTTTCAATGGGTACACATATGTCTTTTTATAAAAAATAATTTTTTCTCCCAAGTTCAGACACAATAAACAAACACCTCAGGAAACAGAAAATTTTAGTAAATATTTCAATATTTAGAATGTAAATATTTCTATTCTGTCAGAACCATTGCTACAGTAGCTCCTTTGTACTTTTAAGTAACAAAGTTGAACCTGAGTGAAAATTGTAACAGAAAAACAAACAACTTTTGATACTTAGTAGCCAAAAATAGAAACAACATAATCAACACGTATGACTTTACAAATACAAAATATGAAGGCTTGAGTAAGTGAAATTCACAGAACTTTAAAGTCCCATCTCCAACCCTTCTGTTGTAAAAGGATTAAAAGGAAAGCAGATGGTAACATTAATGGCAACTAACCACACCACTCAATCATAGCAATCTAAACAGCAATTTAGTACCAAAAAATGTTTTGACTCAAAGCATATGGGAAGTATGCCCTGCTCATCAGCAAACATTCCCGTCACTTAAGTGCTGTAGCGCTAACGTTTTACATTCTGCTCAGACGCTTTCCTGTGACCGAGGAGCAGGAGTAAGTTTAGCTAAGTACCAAGAACAATATACTTAGTGCAGATTATTTATTAACACACATATAAAATTAACCTGGTTAAAATGGCATACAACGAACCCATCAAAATCTCAAGAAAACACATCGGTCCACTCACCCGTGAAGCTGTCTGAAGACCTACAGTGAACATAGCCTGTAGGCAGATTCCCAGCTTCCGGGAAATTAGGGTTCTTCGCCATTCTGAACAACAGACAGATTGAACAGCAGGCTCATAGAAACGTTTTTCAGCAACATCCAGCTGCACAGCAACAACTGGATCATTTCCTGGAAAAAGGCATGAAATATACACCATCAGAAACCGTGAGCACAAAGCCTCATGATGAGAGAGATGCGTATTTCTCAATTCAACTTTTTGTGGAAATAAATTCTTTTAAAAAGCTTCAATTTTATGAGAAAACTTCTAAAAACATTAGAATACAGCAATAGAATTTCTTTTCTGGGTTACTGTAATTTAATTTTGACCACTCATATTTTCAACCATCACAGAAGACAGTAACATATTGCCATTCATTTAAAGCCACAAAAATTTCATCCTGACATTCCTGTTACAGCATTAACGTCTCTGAAAACACCATTTTCCCAGATGGGTGTTATAATTAATCCAGGTCTATACAAACTGTATCACACATGCATTATTCCCTACACAGCCAAAATTCCCCAAGTGTTCTTGCCTAGCTAAAGGTTTTGGGGATTCTGGTTGTTGTTTTTTGGACAAGATTTAAGGCAGTTGCAGATCTTTCTCTTGCACAAGCCTTTTTTATAAACAGGAAAACTAAACAAAACTGTAGGGTGAGGAAATACAGAAATAAGAGGCTTTACTTGCTTAAATACATAACCAACATAATGAGTCTCTCTCAACAAGTATAAATTATTGTTAACCTCCCCATCAAACCAACCAGGAGGAAAAATAAACTGTATTTAATTTGCTAAGCAGATGATACCTTGATCTATGAATTCTCTCGTAAGAGTCACTCTAATCTTCTTTATAGGATACGTTTAAGATAACAAAGGAGAAAGTAGTAGAAAAAAAATACTTTTAGGAAGTCTCATGAACTAGAAAGTCATCACACCTTAATCCCGCAAATCACAAACAGGCATTTGACAAAGAAAATCTCCTGGTTTTTGAGGAACAAAATGTAATATGTAAATATCTTCCCTATAAGTAATGTATGTTATCATGTTGGCCTGTGTTATCAAAATGTATTTAAAAGCCATTTATGAAAATTCTTGGGGTGTTTTTTTGTTAAATATGAGTAAACGTCCCAACAGAACAATTCAAGCACCTGGTTTACAGATTTGTAACAGAAGACACATCAAATACACCTGCATTGTGAGGAGGCTCAAATTAAATCCTAAAACACATAAGAACTTAAGTGATTCCAGCACAGGGCTTTAAGATCTGCGTGCTACACTTTAACATGAAATAAACAATAAAAACATGAGCAAAGAGCATTGCTCGGCAAGCGAGATCACGGGCAGGTTGCTAACAAGTTAACATCAACTTCTTTGTTTTATTAAGTCTGATAATACGTCTTCTAAGTTAAGAGTAATTTCAATGAATCACAGTAGTGCGTAACTTGCAGAGTTGTTAAACTACTACGACACCAAAGCACCAGGGAAAACACTGAGTACCGCGAGAGCGTCAGAATACTGAATTCACATTTTTAAAAAAGTAAAATTCGAACTAGATAGCCACAACAGGGCCTTGAGAAGCCAGCCAGGAGCGGGACGAGGGGGCGGCAGGTGAGGCGGGCGCGGACCAAAGACGGCGGCCGGAGCCGGCGATAAGCCCAAGGTCGCGCCCGGGGTAGCCCGGGCCGCCACCGACCCTCAGCTCGGGAGGAGCCAGGGAAGGCGACTCCCGCCCGCTCGGCCGCCCCCTCCCTCGCCTCCACAAAAAGGCACTTCAGGTGAAATCGCTTCACCGCCAAACGCCTCCGGCGCCTTCGCCGGACGGCGGCGCTTCCCCGGCCCGCCCAGGGTCGCCCTGCCTGCACCCGCTGGGAGCCGCCGGCAGCATCACC
>VZRQ01004652.1:151607-281098 GCA_013397975.1 Machaerirhynchus nigripectus | reverse complement strand
CCCCCCCCCCCCCCCCCATTTTATAATAGAGAGGAAAGCAAGTTCGCAGGTCAGCGCTCAATCTGCGTTACTCCAGTAACTTCCACAGGCACATTTAACCACACCAACCGCCCGGGCAAGCGGTTCCCAGGTACACGAGATCTTTCCGGTGGAATGACGGTTGGGATTCTGGGGATCGAAATTTGGCCGGCCGTGCGCGCGGCCGCCCGGCNCCGCCCCGTGAGGAGACACCGCTCCGGCCAGGTCGGCGAGGTTGTTGGCCTGCATCTCTCTGCCAAAGTTAAAGTGCGGGCTAAGGCACCTCAGCTTTTCTGAAGAAATACAACCAAAAGGCTGTATTCCCAACGCTCAGTGCTTGGGAATCCTCTGCTTCTCTTTCACTCTCTCACCTCATCCTCCTTCAGCCAACCCCCCACCTCCCCCCCCCACCAAGATGATGCATGCTGGAAGCCAGACTTACTTTCCTTGAATGAACAGGTCTCGTAGAGAAGGTTTGGGGAATCCTGGAGGGGAGGAAAGGAGTTTCTGACATAAAAGCATGTTTGTTATTCCAGCCGGGAGAGGTGGGCAACTGAGTTCATACAGGTTTTTGAAAAGTGTGAGAATCTCGCCTGAGCCGCCAGGTATCTTGAGCACAGATTTTGGAGAGCCACGGACAATGCCAGGGTACAATGTAGTCTTTGTGGGTTGTTTAAAGAAAGCTGCAAGAACCCTACGTCTTTCCTCTTGCGCTTTAGGGGAAAGTATCAGCTAAAAACGAACCAGTTAAAAGGCAAGGAAAATAACATCCAACCCCAATCCACCTGAGTGGAATACTCAAGGAGGAAAGTACCACTGCTAACCTTGTACATTACCAGGCCAGTCATAGAAACATGAAGAAAAAACGAAGAAAAAAAAATAAACATAATTAATTTAGATTTCACTTTTTTTTTTTTTTTTTTGGTTTTCCAAAAGGTTTTTTTTGTTGTTGTTGTTTGGCGGTATTTTTACTTCAAGAAAGAGAAGAACACTTTCTGTAGCAGGTGATTGCATGCCTAAGACCATAGAACAGCAGCTGATTTGTCACCTACTACATGGGCAAAAATAAGGAGCTAGTAATATACTACCAGATGTTGCTTTTTAGGTGTTACTTTTCATGTCAGCTTCACCTTTGACTTTTTATTTCCCAAATAACGTAATCGTGTCTAAGAGAGTATAGAACACTCTATATATATATAGTTACAGCAGTGGTAGGCTGCTCTTAGGCCTCAAATGAACGACTAAGGAATTATTGATAGTTATCTTGATCCTAATTGTAATAGTACAATGAGTAGAATAGCAATTTCCATGTATGCAAGTCTTTTTGTAAGCTCAGTTGCTGAATTTGTGTATATATTTTAGAAACTTAAATTGAAAGAAGTAATTTGTATTCAAAACCTTTTCTACTTCTCAGTAATCAGATATGCACTGTAATGATTTATATTTTAAAACATATTTGTTATATAGAAAGGCATTCACTCCACAAAACACACGTGTATGAAAAATTGTTTTTAAAAAATGTCTCAATCTTCATCTTGACATTTGTAACCTATCATAAAAATGTATATAAATGTTTGGCATTTTAAGAACTGGAAGACAATTTGATGAGACTATTAATTTTATATTTAATTCACTGGAAAGTCGGTTTTGCGATGCTCCTGTCTTCTGGAAAAGGTAGACTTGAAAGGTGTGGATTGTTTTAAACATAACCTTCTTTTTTCAAATTTCAGATTTTAGAATGGCAGGGGTACAAAAAAGTACAAAAAGAGGTTCAGCCACTGGAGAAGACGTAGCCAGATCTTCTCGCTCTGTTCAACGATTAGGGAGCCTTTCCTCTTCTCAAGGGTCTCGTTCTTTTGGAAGTCAAACTTTGTCTAAGTTTTACCGCCCTAGTGGAGCTCCGAGTGTGCAAAGTTTCAGAGGAAGAAAGGTTGTAAACTTCTGGTTCTTTCCTCAGATTATTAAATTCAGTTTGTATTTATCATTAGTTTAAAATTTTTATTTATTTATTTTATTTTTGTTTAGGCTCAGTTCTTTTACTAAATTATTTCTGGCAGAAAGTGACTCTTTTTTTCCTGTATTTGTAATATTTTAAAATTTTCAAGTAATAGAGGTAGGAAGCAGGAAATATTAACTGAATAATTTACATTGAAACAAAACTGTACTCAGCTTAGTTCCTGCAAATATTTACCCACCCTAGATACTTTGTTTTAAATGGATGTTTTAACCTTTCTGTATTAATTTAATAAATTAAAATTTTGATTGTGAACAATGTAACCAGTTAATGTCACATAAAATTAAAATAATCTAGCTGTACTATTCTTAATGTTTGTTTTTCCTTGACATATCCTAAGATTTGACTTCACATCTTACAATACTACTAAATAATTTGTTCTTCTGTTAGCCTCTTAAAATTTAGATATTTTTATAGATTAGGGCATTTATATAGTCGTAAATCCAAGACAGTAGGTTTCAGCATTAGTTGCAAGTTAAGTAGCAGGTCATTGTTGTGATTACTTTGTTTATTTTTAGCTTGAAAGACTTGTTTCATGTTTCAGGCTCAATATGAAGCAGCAAGAGAAAATCGAAAAGCAAAAGTTAATGCTTCATATAAATACATATTTGAAGTTGTCAGTGCCGGGATAGGCTTAGACTTACCAACTGTGGAAGAACTCTTGTTGGATGTCCCTTCGGTGAGTCTGTTCTGTATGCTTGTTGATCTCAATTATTAGTTAAAATATATAGCAAATTACCCCTTTGGTACGAAGTGTTAGTCATCATTTTGATTGTTTCTGCCACAAAATGTGATTACTAAGGCACACAATTCATCTAGAAGGATACCTGACTAAATGTTTCAGCTAAGTTTCCTGGCAGATTTGCTAATATCCCCAAGGTTTTTGATTGTGGCTTTTTCATCTTTCTTATCTCAAGGAAAATAAAATACTGGTGTTATTTTGACCAAAGGGTTTCTTTTCACATATACCAGTTCCAACAAGTTTCATCCACCTCAGACTGACATTATTACATTCTAATTATGATCATTTTCATATGTTAAGCAAGTTCTTACTGAAATTCCAAAGATTCTGCAAAAATGTGTAATTTCATGGGAACATTTTGAAAACGAAGAGTGTTATTAGTAATAAGAAGGAAGATTAATCCTGCACCACTTAAATACCATAATTATATTTAAAGACCTACTAAACCATTTCAATTTTGAGTGTTTTATTTACGATTTGATGTTTAAAAGATTGGGTTAAGAGTGTTAGATCTGTAGTGTATAGATCCCAAACCTGTGGAACTTCTGAAAGCTTTCATTATTTTTGTGTCCGTACTGTTGTCTTTCGTAATGTTTCAAAGCGATTAAACAATCAGGAGCAACCAGCTAAATTGTACTTCTAGTAGATTATCTAAAGTCAGCAAGCTGCTGTGAAAAGATATGACTTGACTTCTCTGATTACATTGTTGTTGTTTGACTGTTGTCGCATCTGATTGATGTTACTTTTGTCTGTGAAAGAGATTTGACTTAGCATTTAAAACTCAGCCAGATAATGTCTCCTTTGATCAAACAAATCAATTCTTAGAACTCCAGTTGTGCAGTTACAAGCCAAATTTAGTCTTAATCCAAATTTGTTTGGGTTTTGTTCGTTTATTGATATTTTTATATCATAAAATGTACTTAGCCTCATTTGGGTTTTTTTTCTGCTTACACAACATAGAGGTGTGCTAAGTATTGTCCCTTTTTTCTGTTTGCTAAATGATATATAGTTTTAAATCATTCTGATTTATGTGAAACTGCTGTTCTACACCAAATTTGACTAATCCAGACACTTGAGAAATTGAGAAATTTTGGGTTCTTGAGGGGTTTTTTAAATTCGGTTTGTGTTTTTCTCTTTGTTTGTTTTTGTTTGGGTTTGGTTGGGCTGGGTTGGGCTTTTTTTGACTGTCACCAGGAGCATCTGAAAAGTTTTTGTAGTTGGACATTTTCCTGCTCTCAGTTTTAGTTTACTTATAAACAGTTTAGGCTGTTGGGGCTGTGTCAACATTGGCCCTCAACAAATTGTCATTTAATAAATTCCCATATGCATATGTCTCTGACATCCATGAGTTAGGTTTTGCCCTTCAAAGTGTTAGCCTGCATATGTATTCACAGAGTGGGTGTGTGAGTACCACACAGACTTGAAACAGAAGCTCTTTGCAGAACCAGTCGCTGTGGGGACAGTTCATGTCTTACCTTCTGTGTAGAATCATACAATCCCAAAAGTTACTGTTTGTCCTCCTCTTCCTCATGAGCTGGAGTGCTTTTTGTAGTAGTGAATTTTTTTCTGGTTTTTGTCACTGTGCTTTCAGCATTTCAACAACTTTTTCTTTCACTATTTTGGGGGTGGGTTTTTTTAAATGTATTTTTCTCTGTTTTAACCTTGTTATTCACTAGTGCCTGTTAACCAAAGTGAAATGCACTTCTAGACCTGGCTTGCTTTTTAAAATTTTATTTTCATGCGCTGTTGTCTTCTCACAAGAATGGCTTTAAATTCTGTCCAGCTGAGTGTCACACATTTTCCTATTGCTGTTCTGATTCAGCTTTAATATTTGTTTATTTTGGGAAAAAAAACATGCTCATAAGAAATATGCCGCATCTAGAAGTCTATCCTTTGTCCCTGAACAAGTGATGCACCTCCACACATACTTGCTTGCTAAACTTCCGACCTTTCTTTTTTATGGGGAAGAAACAGGAGGACTCACTACCGTGGCTGAGCCCTTCAGTTGGACACTTTGAATGCCCAGTCACATCCTGCTGAGATAATTGTCCTTGCAGATAACTTAACAGAGTTATCTCTGTTTTTGTAGTTTTTTTTATAGTTTTGTCTCTCTTTAACAGAGACTGTAAAAGAAGCTGAATTTTGACCAGATCATTCAGTATCTTCTGATCACTTTTTTGTGCTTTTCAGAGCTTTGCTCGCTTCCTGTTAAATCACACAGCCTGGTTTTACCAGGACACACAAATTTTCTAGCACAGTTTGAAAATTCAGACTTTGGAAACCCTAGCTGTAATTTCAGGCAAGTTCTTCAGAATGATAATCCGTATACAAACAGTATTTGTTCCAAAGCTTTGCATTCTTACTATCTTACACCACCTTGTGTAACAAGACTAAATCAAAATGGACATCTAGAGACCTGTAGTGGTTTAGGGTGGCCAGTTTATTGACAGGTACAGCCAGCTAGTTGTGGGGCAGCATGGTTTCCCTCAGAGGTGATCTCCCTGTTCTTCCAGAGGTCAGCAAAACCTTTGTCATCGTTACAATTTTCAGAGCTCATTCATGTCTTGAGAATAAAATGTTCACACATCATGTTATTCTTCTTATGTGAATTAATATTTTACATTAAGGGGTACAGTAGCAATAGCAGGGTATGTCAAGTCATGCAAAAGTGTTGTCTGTGTTTCCAAGGCTCTTAGGACCAGGCACTTCAAGGTGATACTTGGAGATCTCTGTGAGTGACAGACTCCTCCAATGTCTCTGTGTTACTGGACAAGACGCATAAATGTTTAATGCACAGTTGCCAGGAGCTGGGCCACCAGTGTGTGCAGGCTCAGTACTTAAGGCAATATTTGAAGTATCTATTATGTTGGTTTTTATCTTCTCACTATATTTGAGGATAAACATTGCAGGCCAACAAAACTTTAAACAGAAACATGGTCAAATTAGTTTTGCAGGTTTTCAAAGCATATACAAATATTTTGAGTAACAAGTATTCACTCTTTGATTTAACAGTTTGAAGCCTTTGATTCCTTTCTTGCCAAGGGAGGAAAAAAATCATTGAAAATTTTCTATCAAGAAGGAGATGCACGAGGAGTAGGTAAATGTTTAGCAATATATATACAGCCAGATGTAATAGTGCATTCTATTGTTCATCTTGTTTGAAGTCTCTCAGAATAAAATCTGCTTTTGCTTGTTCAGAATTTTGCAACCCTTTGAGTTCTCTGGGGACTGAAAATTCATATTTTAAATGCTTACTTCAAGTCAAATTGTTTAGGAAAAGAAAATAATCCTAATTTTAGCCATTCCTGGAAGAAAGGCTATAAGAAGTTCTCCTGAAATACTGAATTGGTTTTAACTTTTTCATATGGGAGTTTTGCCCCCAGTTCATTAGAAAACACTTTCATAAAACCTGTCTCTGAATTTGCATTTATTATAAATATTTGAAATTTTTCAGTTTTCACATGCATGGTAGAGATTTAGAATTTAATGTCTGAAATCCCTAATGATTCTCTAATCACTGCACATATTGTTCTTTACTTATTTATGTTGAGCTATCAAATTGCAAAGGAATATATTCACAGAGGACCCAAGGCCATCTCACAGTTTCTATTTTCTCACTTAGACCTGGCATCTTTTTTGGTAGGATAAATGAAGTACCTTACTCACCAGCAGATTTTTCCAGAATGATGGGCCTGAGCAAATTCCCTTTTCAGTGCACTACAATGTAGCCAAATAGGTTTGTAAGAGACACATTATGCATCTGGTGTAGATTTCTAATAGTGTGAATAATTAGTTACAAATTATGCTGGTGTTTGTTCTGTTACAGAAGAAGAAAATAAATTATTTATAAGTTATATTTCATTTCCTTATATTGATTTTAAGCATTTTATGATACCCTCACTTTTAAAAAGAGTCATACCTATGCAATTCCTTTTCAGAGTGTGGTCGAGTAATTCCAGGTGTTGTAAAAGGAAGTAGAATTCCGCAATTTTATGTGGAGAAGACACCAGGCAAAATCACAGGACTATGCTTATATTTTGTTCGCTATAAGAATGACACCTCCATAAATGAAAAAACTATACATGAGGTACTCTCTCATATATTTTAAAAACTAAAAGCTTTAAAAGCAGCTATTTTTTGTTTCATTATTTTTTTCACTGTTGTCACGTAACCAAAGTTACTGGTAACTGCTTTGCTCTCCATTTTGGGTAAACAGTGAATAGCAGTATTGCTTCAGCAAATACTTGTGAATTTAGTGTCTTACAGGATTATTGTTGAAGAAATCAGCATTTAGATTAATATCTCATTCTCGTTGATATTTTTGAAGATGTTAAAACCACTAAGTATGTTTTAGTTGGGATCAAAATCCCTACACTACAAGAAAACACTGAGAAGACTTAGTGCAAATACCAAGAGAAAAAAGTTTACCTGTACCTTTCTGATTTATGTGTCTTTGATAAATAAAATACAAAATACACATTTATCCTGTGTAAATTATGTGGCATGAGATTTTCTGCTTTACAAGACAAATTCTTATATAAGTGTGCGCTTCATTACTGTTCATAGCTGCATGTCTTTGTTAATACCCATTATATATATATTGTATTTATATATATTTATGTATATATATATATATACATAAAATATTTGGGCAGTGCTTAAGGGACTGAAAATTGGTAGCAAGTAGCTTTACACATGTATCTTGTAATTAGTATTATTTCAAATTCTTCAGAGAGAAAATCGATTATTAGTTTACATGCTTTATATTTCGTATTAAAATATTCCATTCCTTTTGAGAGCTAAGAAGATGAAAGAGAAAAAACACTATTAGAAATAGGATACAAGATCTGTCTTTTTCAAGAGCCTTTATATTGGTCATAAATATTACTTTTGCATCAGATTCCTTCCAAATTAATTCCAAATGCTGAAGGGATAAGGAAAGGAAATTTATGTTCTAGGAAGTTTGTTACATGATGTATGTTAATACTTGCTTATTCAAAGGACATTTAAAAGACTGGAATATTAGAAATAGCCAGACCCTGTAAAGTTTTGTTTTGGAGAGTAGGAAAATGTTTAACCTGTTTCAAAGCGATATATATTCAGTCAGATAATTGGTTCTAATGTAATTTCAGACATGGACATTCAGAGATTTTTTTGCTACTTGCATTTCATGAATTAGTACCTAATTTTGGGTGAGGACCTCTTTCTACTGTTTAAAATCTCCCAACTCTGTGTGATAGGGAAACTACTGAAGTAACAAAAGCATAACCCGACAGCTTTTAAAAACTCTTTTAAATAATTATTGACTTCCCTTTTTTGTTGAAAGCACTATCTTATGGGCACACTGTGGGTGTCTTTTGTAATGATTTTGTCTCCTTAAATTAAAGTTTTGTTTGGCATATTGGAGTGCTTTTATAAAAATACACTGAACTTATAATACTGTTTCTAGTGTAAGTTACTGCTTTGATAACAATCATTTTTTTACACTGCAGGAAATTTCCTTTGGTGTTGTGGATGCTACTGATGGACTCCTACCTGGTGTTAAGGATGTAACAGAAAAGGTTTTTCTCCCTGCTATCCTTGCAACAAGTAATTGGGGTACTTTAGGCCAGTCCAAAGAGGATACAAAAGACAAGCAGAATTTTGTGGAAACAATTAACAGATACATTTCATTTTTGGGAGGTAAGCATTGCATTTAGGAAACAAACTAGAGGTATTCTACTTAAGGATTTCCGTTTAAAGGCAGTAGTGCATAGATAAGGAACTTTTCACATTCTTCAAGGAAAAATAAAATTATCAATTACTTGCATAATATATACATGGGTAGATTGTTTTCCTAAGAAAATAGTGATATGTTACTTTTAAGGAGTATCACTGCATTTAAAATCAAAATTTTCTGCTTTATGTGAGTGCAGTGAAGTGCTGTTATATTGAAACAACACTGATTGAAGATGTATGTTTTCACATTGAAATTGCTTTGACTGGTGGTAATTTATTTTAAGCCTTAATTGGTTCTATATTGTAATTGCTCTTTTCTCAGGTGCTGCAACACGCATTGAAGGAACAGTTGAGTTGAAAAAAGTGGATAACATTAATTTTTCTGAACTCCAGACCTTTGATAAAATAACTGCAGCTGCTGACAATCATGACACAGTTCACCAGCTAGAGGAAGTACTTATGATATGGTATAGACAAATTGAACATGTAAGTTGTTGTTTTAACACATCAGTTCAGCATGAATATGGATGCATATTTATAGATTATATGTGAGACTTGCCTGAAGTTAGCCTAAGGCTTCAGCTGCATCTCCACCCAGATTAAGACAAGTGCTCTCCTATGCACAAGTGAAGTTAAGTAGATAGACCTCATGCCTAGGAATTTACAGTCTAGCAAGAGTAAAAGTTTCTGAACACTTAATACACAAGGAATAAGAAGAGAGCAGAGGGTCGCAGGACTAATAACACTGGTGAGGACCACATATGTATATAGAGCATACCTAATTGTACATTACCTATTAAGTTTCTGCTGCCACTCATGGTGGGAAACACTGCTCTTAGAAAGATTTTTGATCAGGCCCAGAAGGGCATTTTTCATCCTGTCGAAGTCTTGCATGGTAAGGTCTCAGTTACCCAAGAAATTAGTGTCTGAGACTTCCACAAAAAAGAGAGAATCCTTTGTCAAAATACAGAATTTGTGTAGGCGGGGATGCTCTTCTTACAAGGCACACTATATTTAGTGTGTTTAGCTCACAAGAATAAAAATGTAAAAGACATGTAAAAAAGAGCTGACTGCACATTTATCAACATACAAATGGGTACATTTATGACTGATATCTACTATTTTTATTAAACTAGTTCTTGAAGTTCTGGAAAAACGAAGTTGCATTTGGTGCATTTCAATCCACAGATTTTGATTAGAGAAAGATGTATCTGTATATACTGATATTCACCCAGGGTATGACAGCAGTTGAACATATGTTTTAACTGCCTAATTTCAGTTAAGAATATGACTAAATGCAACTCAGACTCAGAATGCTTTTCCAAATGGGAACCATTTTCATGTGTCAGTAAATGCAAGCTTGTTCCTTTTAAGTGAGTTTCCTCAAGAGTGTTTCTTCTCTATAATGACTTGTCTACTCGCTGTAGTAGACATTTGATTCATTTATATTTTTTTCAAATGGGTTGCAGGTTCTGGTTGAGAGCCAGCAGATAAGGAGAGAAGCTAAGGATTCAGGTCCACTGACTGAACTGGAGAACTGGAAATATACGTCCGCTAAATTGAACTTTATTATCGAACAGCTCAAAGGACAAGACTGTAAAGCTGCTATTAGTGTTCTGAAAGTTGCACACTCTAAAATACTAAAGGTAATTTTTTAATGCTGTTTTTTACTATATAGGTTAAGGTTTTGTGTTTTTTTTCTGTTTCATCTAAGAAAGATTTGCCAAGGAGATATAAAAGAGGAAAATTTAGGTATGGTGCTTGTGTGCTAAATGTGTTCAGACAAAGAACTAGACATTTCAGGAATACAGCCAAAATTGAACATAAAATTTATTATATGTATAATAAATACAATAAATTAACTTTTATTGCCTGCTTTGACAATGCCTCTTAAAAATTCATTTACCAAAGTTTACTTCTGACAAATGAGTGCAAGTGAAATAGTTCATTATGTATGCAGTTTTTCACAGTACTCTTTCCCCACTAGTCATGGCAAGAATTAGATGGGAAAATCACAGATGCAGCAAATGAATCAAAGGATAATGTGAAATACCTAGGCACACTTGAAAAAGTTTGTCAGCCACTTTATACCACTGATGTTGTAAGTATGCCTTTCATCATTCTTTATGCATAGTTTAGGTATTTACAAAGAAATCCCAGACCAAAACAAATCTTCCCTTCCTTATATTTACTTCAAAGTCACTTTTTATAATTTACATTTCTAGTTTTCCTTATTTTTTTCTAAAAGCTTGTCAAGCTAAATGTTGAAACATCCATTTATAATGTGTTTCATAAAATACAGTCTTTTGAAATATGTATTTAGTAAATAAGCATAAATACGTATGATTGCCTAATAAGTCAGCCCTGCTGCTGGTATTATCTTTAAAAGCAATTAAACCAGTTACATATTTTGTAATAAAAAAATTTCCAAATATGTCTTCCTCTGAAAACTCCATATGTGTCAATGATCACATAACTGTAACCAAGGTACCAAAATTTCAGTTATATAGAAAATAATGAAAATGAATACAGTCCTGAATGGGTAAGGCAATGTTTTATTATACAATACAGATTTATCTGCTTCTAGTCAGGTAGTCATAGTTTGGATAACTGGCTGCCCAGATACACTATTCTGTTCTTGTTTAAGATATTAGTTATTTGGTATAATAACTATGAATTATTATAACAGGTGTATTTTCCTATTGATTGTTGCAGAATAGGATCAAAGGAGTAAATATCCTAGAAAAATAATGCTCATTCTCCTTTGTTTTCGAGTCCTTCGTGTTTTGTTCCTATATGCCTCCTGCCCTCTGTCAGGAAGTGCTGCATTTCTTCTGAATCTCTGGCAGATTAGGATCCTACTGCAAAGTTTTCACTGAGGGGAAGCAAAAGGACTCTGATAATATATGACATAGAGCTCATATTGCATGGAATAGTGTAAGAGACAAGTATGATAAGCAGTGTCACTAAGCTGCTAATCTTCAGCTATTCAAGGTATCACTAGAGGGTGCCAGGTACCAGGCCATAATGATGAGCTACTTCATAGGTGTTATGAAGATAAAATTCTTTTTATCATAAACAAAGACAGACATTAGTGTGTGCAAACCCATTGAAGAGTTCATAATTTTACTAATACAGGATATTTAATTAGAGTTCTTTGTTTAGTCTGGAACAATTTGGATACATGTGAATTTCTGTTTAATAATGTTCCTGAGATCAAGTTAAATTTAGATAGGGTTTTCTATGATATTCAGCTTAAAAACAATAATTTCCAAGCTAAATATATCGTATTTTAAACAGACCTTCATTCTGTGTAGAGTTGAATTTAGTATCTGGTATGGGCAATTGTTTTATATATTAGTGAATAATGAATGGAGTACATGCAGATTTATAATGATATTTGGTGTGTGCATAAAAGATGGCATTTAGTGTATGCAGTATCACACAGTGACATTTGTAGCTGAAGTAGGTTAATATATGAAAATTCAGACTGAACATTTAACTCGAGGCTTTGAATCAGAGAAATTTCTACACAGTCCAGTATTCAGGGTTTTATTTTTTTGTCAAGGATTGAAAAAGAAAACCTATAGACTCAGAGTCTCATGATTCCATTTCAGGGGTGGTGTTGCTGATGAACAACACAGACACAGATGGTTGTTTTTACATCATATAGCATTTCTTTCACACTGTTGCTAAATGCAAATGCCTGCTATGTCTATTCACAGTTTCGGTTTCCAACTCAGAGTTAATTACAGGAGCTTGTCTCCATTGAGGGATAACAGCCAAAATTACTTTGTTGGTGTTCTGAATTGCAGCTTTGACAAGTCCCCGATAGTGTTAATGAATTATAATGTTTTACCTCCCCCCCACCAATACTTTAGAAGTGTTTGAGCTACCGAGTGCTTGTAACGCCGCAGTATGATTTTAACAACATGGACACTGATTTCACAAAATATGTGAAAGATTTAGACGTTTCGTATAATGGTTGAAGGAATTAGACATTTGTTAATGAAACTAACATTGTGACAATTATTTCACGAGTTTTGTGAAGTGTCTGAATGAAACATTTTATGTAAACATTGTTATCACAATGAAAGTACATTTAGCAGTCTTACCTGAAGGAAAACAACATCACAGACAATTGCAGTCAGAAAAATACTTCCTATTGCACCAAAAAATGCAACCTGTACGTTTTGAATTAGTGTTCAATTTTGTTCATCAAAATAGCATATTAAAATTATTCTTATCTTGTAACATCTTTAATCTGATTTCTTAGCCAAAGATCAACGATCAAAAATTTTTATCGTTCTTGTTAGTTGAGGTTTGAAGTATTATTGAGCGCGGTTAGTCTTTTTTCGTAAGAAAACTTTTGATAAGATGACATGGCATTTTAAAGATTGATTCGTGTGACTTAGGGAGAGATATAATTTAGAAGTTCTCAATAGAATAGAAATATAGTTGCTAAGAATAGGAAGTAAATTTTTTCTTGAAACTCTGCTTTGAGGTATCAATGACACAGGGAATACCAAACTTGATAAAGGCTGTACAAATGATTCACCGTGTTTCAAAATATTACAATACTTCTGAGAGAATTACATCACTGCTTATAAAGGTAAGTATATTGAACAAAGTAATAATTATGCAAACTGTGTGATTTTTCAGAAGAAAAATTAACTTTGTTTAGATCAGTAGAACATCTGTTTAAAAATGATAGTAAATAGTGGGGTTCTGCATGGGAAAGGAGGAGAACTCTGTTGATTACAAAAGGATTAAACTTGGATTACAGACTTCCTTTTTTTATTCTTGGTTCATCAGTGTTAATTTTTCTATATTATTGATTAATCTTCTGATCTAAATTAATCTGATCAGTTGTTTCCTAAATCACAGAATCTGCAAAGGCTCTTTTATTCTCATCCTTGAAGACCTAATGGCAGATGGCCATCAGTCTGACTAGGCTGTTCCTCCAAAAAGTGTTAAAGACAAAAGGTTCCTGTTTTCTGAAGCAAGTCATACTTGAAAAGTTAGTTGAATTTCAGATCACAAACTTTCCCTCCTTAGAGAGGAAAATAAGACTGGCTATGTGTTATACCAATGTCCTTTGCAGAATCCAGGTATTCCCTGAATGCAAAGATGGTTTGTATAACGGTTTTAAAACAAAGAAATCCTTCATAAGTAAACCACACACAGGCAGTTAGCATACAGGGGAAGTTCACAGTACACTCTCATTACGTGCACACACATTTTTTTGTTTCCTTACACCCCATGGTTCAGCATAAAGTTTTGTTACATTTCAATTTGAACTGGGATATTAAGAAGTATGTGCTTTTTCAGATCTATATCTGTTCATGGCTGTGGCTGTTTTTCATATATCAAATTAGGTATACATTGCCTGTCATATAATGGGTCTTTGCATGTTCGTATATTGACTCTTGCTAGTGTCTGTTATTTACTGCTCTAAAGGACTGAGTATTTCACTACAGAGGTTAATAAAAAACTGGTTACATGAAGCTATGCCAAGAAATAGAAATGACAAAATCTGTATTTTAATCCAGTCATTTAAGGTCTCCATTTACTCTTTGTTTCCACTTAATGATCATCACAGGTGACACTGGAGGTTTTATCTCCAACTCCATCAGTCATTTTCTTAAAGTTTGAGGCTGCTGTTGGTGTGGCAGTTTTCAGCCTTTTTTCAGTTAGGGATACTTAAGACCTGCTTTACAGTACTCTCATGTCAGGAGAACTATTTTGGATTTTTAATATTTTTTAATAGACAAAAAATTTATCTGCCTGTACCTGTCCTCTGTGATATGTCTTCTATATCTGCACATACTCCTCTCTCTCTTTATGTCATTACTAAGTTCGAATTTTTGTGGTTGAAAAGTAGAAGAATGTTTTCTCCTTTTTGTAGCCTTTTAATAGAATGTTTTCTCCTTTTTATAGTGCTAGGATACAAAATTCTTTAAGGGCAGTCTTTAAATAAGACTGCAAAGTGTCAAGATAACAATATTAAATGAAGAATAATTGGAATTCAATAAATTCTTTTTGTTCCTGAGTTTTGATTGATGACACTCTGTTTATGTATATGTATTGCTGAACTTATAGGACTTAAAATATCCTGGGACTTAAATATGCTTCTGTGAGTGTTCTCAGGGTTTTTATAGGGTGTTTGTTGTACATACTGCATATACTATTTAGCCACTATTATTTCCACAGGTGAAATTTATTCCAATCTGATAGTATTAGTACATGCACGTGAGAATTTTGTTAGATTTTGTGAAACAAGCAAATTTCCTGTTAAGCCTGAAACCTACTTTTTTCATTTGTCTGCCCTAGGTTACAAATCAAATGGTCACAACATGTAAAGCATATATTACAGATGCTGGCTTGAATCGAGTCTGGGATCAGGAGACACCAACAGTCATTGGAAAAATCAAGGTTTGTATTTTGGTGTTTTATTATTTACATGTCAAACCTATTGGTTACCTGTTGATGTCATAAAGAAGCCTATATCAATATGTATGAAGTGCTTGACACCTCTTGGCTCTTTTTATTTCATGATGCTGTGGATGTTTTCCTAATTCTTAGCCCATGGGCATTGTTGAAATTACCATGGCCTTTACTATGATCTTTATCAGTGTGGTCTGTCACTGACCTTGGAATTGGCATGTTTGCCGTATGTGCAACCAAGGAATTAATATTCCACCTTTTTCCATCTTGAGGAAGAGGGAATGTGGAAGAGGGGATACCTCTGATATGGTACCATCTTCCTCTACCATGGGGAATCTGATATTTGAATAGACCCTGACTTTGTTACAGTACTTCCTTCCCATACAAGATTTCCTTGGCATATCATGAAAGGTCAGTACTAAGACAGTCTTCCTCTTGACCTATTAAGAATAAATTGTTTGCAATATGCTGTGGAAAAATATGTGCAGCTCTGGGAATAATGGTTGCCAGTGTTAGCTTGATTTCCACCCTCTCCTTTTCCAGACCTCAGTTACTGAGTTCCTATCTTCCCCAAAAGGTATAGAATACAGGGGAAGAATCACTTCCCTAGTCCTGCTGGCCTCACTAATGCTGATACGGGCCGGGATGCCATTGGCCTTCTTGGCCACGTGAGCACACTGCTGGCTCGTGTTCAGTCTGCCATCAGTCAGTACTCCCAGGTCCCTTCTTTCCTCGCCACTGTCCAGCCACTCTGTCCCCAGCCTGTAGTGCTGCAGGGAGCTGTTGTGGCCAAAGTGCAGGACACGGCACTTGGTCTTGTTAAATATCAAATTGTTGGATTCAGCCCATGGATCCACCTTGTCCTGGTCCCTCTGCAGAGCCCTCCTACCCTCTAGCAGGTCGACAGAGGCATCCACATCTGCAAATTGGCTGATGGTGGACTCAATCCCCTCATCCAGGTCATCAGTGAAGATATTAAATGGGACTGGGCCCAACACTGATCCCTGGGAGACACCACTAGTGTCTGGCTGCCAATTGGATGCAGCACCATTCACCACCACTCTCTGGTTCACTGTACTGTATTACTGTATGTTCGTTCATATGTTGCAAACATTTTCTACAGATACTGAGAGAAAACCACTGCATTTAAGTTGTTGTCGCCTGTTGACTGAAACCAGATTAGGTGACAACTAATGACTTTGGAATGTCAATAGGTTTGAGTAGTCTGGGCCCTCACTCGTAAGCATAGCATAATGAGTATGGTTTTACTCCTTCACTTTTTAGGAATGCATGTATCTGTTGAAAGAATATCAGAAAAGATTTCGTGAAGCTAAGCAAGAGATTTCAAAAAATCTTGGAGAAAAGGCATTTGAAGTATCAGAAATGTACATTTTTGGAAAATCTGAAGCTTTTTGTAGGAGATTAGAAAAAGTGAGTATATTGTGTGCGGTTATTATTGGTACAGAAGAAGTATCTCCATAGTTTATAAAGTGGACGCTTGCCAACATATGTGCTCTTAATCATCCTGTAAGGGAGTCTCTAACTCTCTGTTGAGAGAATTTAGGCACTTCTACAGAATAAGTCATCCCAATGCTTTATGGTATTACCTCACAATTGCCTTCTCAACTTGTCAATTTATCTCTTTTAGCATGGAGAGAAATAACCTAATTGATCTGGACTTAGTTCATTATTTTAGGAGGTTTAAAATGATGTGAAAAATAACACACTTTTTGCTTCTTTTGAAGGACATTAAAAACTCATGTTTACTGCCAAACACAGTTCTTCAGATGATTCTGCCTCTTAGTATAGTCTTAGTATTTCGCTTGGTAATACAGTGAAGGGATTTAAAACTAACATTCTTTGTTATGGTTTGCATGGAAAAGATAATAGGTGCTTCTTGGCACAGAATAAGGTCAGACAAGGGATAAGATGATAATCATCACAAGGTAGGAATTCTGTGAGGCTTTGATGTATTTCTTCATCACTCTATCTACATACTAATCTGTAGGGTTGCTTTTTTTTATTCTTTGAGGTATCTTTTTGTCATCAGTATGTACATGCCATGTTTTAACTCCTTTTCCATATTATTCTATTATATCTAGCAGTAAAACATAAAAAACCCCTCTTTATCATTAAGAAAAACAAAGATTATTTTACTTTGTGTTGGGTTGTGGTGAGAAATGATGTTGAAAACTGAATTAACCATGCTTTATTGAAGATACTTGACTCAGAAACAACACATTTGTGAATGCAGTAGCTAGAGGAGTGGCTGCAGTTATTTTATTTAACTAGCTAGTTAGTTTTAGCTTACAGAGGAAATAACAAATAATTCATTATGAGCATGAGTATAATATCTTTATTTCAGATAATGGAGATGATAGCCATAGAACAGAATTTTAATGCACTGACTCTGTGTGCAATCGAAGGTATAGATCTTATGGCAGTAAAATTCAAAAATGTCTACCACATTTTTCAAAAGAAACCATATGACACCCTTGATCCACAAGTAACAGAATTTGATGTGGATTTTGTGAAATTCAAATCAGAAGTTGAACGTTTAGAGGTAAGTAATAGTACAACTTATCATAACTTACTTGGGGATGATCTATCGAACTGAATGTCAGTGAGACTTTGGATTGTGAATAGGCTACATTGTTCTTCCAAAGAGCATGGAGTTTGTGTTTGTCTGGAGGGAGGCTTTTTCCATTCCTTCTTCTTTCAAAGGAAGGTGTAAAATATATCAAACAGTCCTCACAGATGATTGTCACTCTGCAGCCAAAACGACAAAAAATTATGAGACCTGAAAGAATGTTCTATGTAGAAGTCTTTTATTAGCCTGAAGAAATGTGGTTAGATTTTGGACAGAACAAAGCTGCAACTAATTTGTTTATTTTGTAGAATTGTATGATAGTTTAGAGATTATTTGACTGAAACTAGCTATTTATTAATTATATTAAGCATAGACTGATAAATGCTGCTGTTTTATGCTCTGAGTAGTAAAAATTTCAAATGCTATGTTAAGAAAATATCATCAAAATGCTATTCTCTGACCAGAAAAACCATACTGAATTATGTATTCTTTAGACACAGCTGCAGACTTTCATGCGTAACTGTTTTCGGAAAATTGTGTCTTCACAGAATTCACTTCAGTTACTTCAAAGGTATTGGCAACTATGCTTTAAAATATTTTTAACTTGAAATTACTGATTAGCACAATTTAAACACCATAGTGAATTTTAGAACAAAGGGCCTAATTGAGAATTTTTCATTACTGATATTCTGAACCACATAATCATGATAAAATATGTTTTAGCTTTCATATGGGAATCAATATATTTTGTTTCTTAATTTCATGAGATTATTTTTATACACAAGCGAAAACTAAAGGAAAAAGCCTCAAAAATACTAAGCAATAACAACCTAATTACCCACCAGTGTAGAAATTTTCAACTTGCTTAAACTTCCTCAAAGCAACAAAGTTTTCCACATTCAAAAGCATTTCCTAGATTTTTGCTTATTTCACTTTATGTAATGTTTATATACCCCAAAATAAATTAAAAAAATTATTATCTTAGAAATGTCATTTTGGGTACTAATTTTTAATACAGGTTTCAAAATCTGAATATGCCATGCCTTCAAGAAGAAACAGCACGTACAGTTGGTTGTATTCTTCAACACTATGTAGCAGAACTTGAAGCTACTAAAAAGGTATTTCATTTCCTTTCAGTAAGTCCAAGCATGATGTCAAAATAGGAGCAAGCATTTTAATATGAATATTTTTTATTATTCTATCTATTTCATTAATTTACTCCCAATGCTCAATTTATCATACTTCTATTTTCCTATTACAGAAAACAGGCCTTAGTGTGTGGGCAATACAATATGCACAATTACTCTTGAAGGCAAATTTGTCATCACAATTCTAGTTTTTAAACCAATATCTTTTCTGTTTTTCCTTCATCAATTAAATTTACTGGCTGTGTACATTGGATTATATGTACCTTTTGGATTTTTTTATTATATGAGGCTTCTACAGTTAATTTGCATTTGTAGCTAGCTATTATCAAATGCTATAGCAGCATAAAATACATGTTATATATAGGTAAATTGCATTTATGTTCATTATATAGTAGTTTTTCATTATTTTTGTAGTGCACCATGACTGAAATATAAATGAGAATCAACTTCTGGGGACTGCTCATATCACTTGACGGTCAATTTTTACTTTGTCCATAAAATAAACATCTGCATCAGAACTAGATGTCCAAACTCCCTTTCTACTCAAGAAAGAAATAATTACTCTAGAGTGAGTTAATCTGATCAATTTCATATTGTGTCCTGAAGATTTAAGTAATTCCCTCCAAATGACCATTTTTCTTCAATGAGTATAAAGGGAATCTGGAAAACCAGACTGATGAAAGAGGTTTTTTGAGATGTTTACATATCGTAAGATCAATGATACAAGTTTACACAAGGAGACAATACCTGTAAACTCTGCACTTACTACAAAATTATTCCTCCAAACAGTGACTTAGAACTGTAGCCTAGCAAAGCTGCTCTGAACCACTCTTTACAGTGTCCTTTCCATACCTACACACTGTATGTAACATTCCCTGAACCCATAATTACTGGTTTAATTAGATGAACAGATTTTCAGCATCATTGCTTGCATAAAAAATCGTGTAGCCCACCCTTAGCTGTATTTTCCCAGTCAAAAGAAAAATAGGTACCTTTACTGAGAGGGTTTCATCCAGGTCAGTTGTTCTCAAGGTCACCATGAAGCTATTTGGATTTCTTTGGTTGGAACTGTGCAAGAGACAGGGTAGGGTTAAGAAGACATGCTAGTTAGTGAAGACTTGTGTCATCACGGAGTCTGTGTTGTCACAGCCTGCATCTAAAGTTGGGTGGATACAAATACTCCTTTCTTCTCTTAAGGAATATGTCTTGATTCTACTGACTAGTTCTAACTAATTATTAGATATTACTGGATTGCCTTTTATCTTTGCCAAGCAAGTTACTTCTAATAAAAAGTTGTTCCTACTGCAGTGCTGGTTCTAAAGTGATTGAATACTTTGTCAATGCAAAATTTGTACATTATAAATTTAGGGGGGGGGGTTGTTCGTTTTTAGGTACTGTAACATAGACATCCACTGAGCAGGGGACATTTTTATCATCTTGGGCACAGATAAAAGCATGGGCTCTGTATCCAGGAGTATCTACATGCATTTTGATTAGAATTTAGTAGAAAAGTGCAGATCATAGAATCCTAAATTATCCTGATTTGGAAGGGACCCACAAGAATCATTAAGTCCAGAATCCTGAAACGTTAGCTAATAGTTAGATATATGTGTCTGAAGAGCAGTGTTGATGTTTCTATTCAGGAAAAAGCTCTCCATTAACAATATAGCTTGGGCCTGTCCTGAGGCCATTTCCCAAGCAAAGGAGGAAAACTCCAGAAGGGTTCTCCCAACACCACTTCCTTAAACAGCTTGCTTTCACAGCAGATGACTTCAAAGTCAGGTGTCAGACTTGGTACTAAATACTGGATCCTGGGTTCACAGTGCCCTTTGGTGTACTCAGGACTCTGTCATAAGTAAGCAGAGCTGAGAAACAGCATGAGATAATGAAGACAGGAGAGGTTCCATCAGTGATATGTATGCATCTTTGAAGTGTACCAAGTCAGGAGAGAAATAAGTTTTCCTCTCTGTGAACTGCTGTGTGGCACATGAATTTAATCTGTTTGAGAGGAGGAAGAAACTGTGGTGCCAGAGAAAACAGTTTAGCATTTCAACAGATTTTTTGTTAATCCATGTGTTTAATGATATTGTTCTTACTGCAGATTTACCAGGCTCAGAAAGACGACCCTCCTCTTGCTCGGAACATGCCACCAATTGCAGGAAAGATATTGTGGGTGAGACAGCTATTCAGAAGGGTAAATGAACCAATCAAC
Organism: Machaerirhynchus nigripectus; assembly: GCA_013397975.1. Lineage (NCBI taxonomy): Eukaryota > Metazoa > Chordata > Aves > Passeriformes > Dicruridae > Machaerirhynchus > Machaerirhynchus nigripectus. Next base: position 260,209 of record VZRQ01004652.1, on the reverse strand, counting down.
TATTTCCATGTAAGTTGATGTGCCAAAAAATTAGGTGTAACAGTGAACTGTCTTACTTCTGTAGAGTGATCATAAAGTTTCTGGTTATGATCATGTCACTTGTTATATGCTAGGCAACATTTTTCTTTGCATCTATATACTGCTCTGCAGTAACCCTTGTTGTAGATCCAAGATGTAGTGTTGGAATAGAACAGACTAGACTATTTCAGTTGAAAAGAATCTTGATGAATTCTTGAAATGTTTGAGTGATTCTCCTACAAGGCATCTAGGGTCCCCTGCCAAGTTAACTTCTTTGTGGAGAAGTTTTCACCTTCCTGTTTCCCTCAGAAGTGAATAATGATAATCTAAATCTGTTCCAAGGAAAACAGGCATAAATATTATTACTGACTTAAAAAGGAAAATTTTACAATAAATTTTCAGTTATTCAGTTTTGAGTAGAACTGAGTATCCATTTCACTGTGAATTGCAGGTACTTATGACAGTATATTAAAGTAATTGCTCTTAGTGGTGTTGAATATTTAGTATTTATTCCTTACAAGTTCTTACTAACTTTATTGCCCCATAAATTTGAATTATAAATACTTGATACAGTTTTTAAGAACTCTGTCAGCATAATTTGTAGTATTAACTTAGACTATGTATAGAGAATAGTTAAATTGAGAAGAACCCAAGTGGTATGGGTGGTTTTGGATATAGTTTTAATTTGAATGTACTGTGTTTTAATAGGAACATTCAGATATCTTGGCAAGTCCAGAAGGCAAAGCAGTTGTTCAATCATACAACAAACTTGCATATGTATTGGTGGAGTTTGAGGTAGTCTATCATAATGCGTGGATGAAGGAAATGTCACAATTACAATATCGTAAGTAATTAAATATATACTTACTTCTTTAAAATGTTGCTGAATAGTAAGTCAACACAAACCAAAATCAGATACTTTTTTAAAGCCTCATTTACCCTTAAAATGTGCAAGTTAATCATGATCCAATTAGCAGGCTCAGTAATACAATCTCAGTGCCTTACTGGCCTTGAGAGTTGGTTTTGATGTGTAAGATTGCAGGTCTGGTACACTGTGCGACCGGTGACTGTAAACAGTAGTGACACAAATTTAACAGTAGTGACACAGATAACTTTGGTATTTAAATTCTCTATGTGTACTATTTGATAATTCTTTCTGGGTTTTTTTTTCCAGTATAATAATTCACAAGGTGGTATTGCCCCAGTCCCTCTAAGGACTAGTATTACTTAATGCCTAGAAATGTTTGATATTCAAGCATTGTGTTTCTGGGTCCTTAGAAAATTAATTTCATAATTTTTTAACTTTGACTGAGAAAAATTTTGGCACAAATAAGACTGGATCTGAGGCTTGTTTAGTTTATGAAGGGAAAGGCAGGAATTTAATGTGAAGGAAGTCGGTTGTATATTTTCTTTAACTGAAAACAACACAAAGCTATTTCACAAGTAACCATACATACTTAATCACTATATAGTAATATTAGATATCCGGATTTCATAATAATTTATAGAACATAAGAAATTTTTTTTCTTAGAAACTGATACTACAATGTCTTTACAGCCTTACAATCCACGATATTTGTGCGTCATCCTAAAACCGAGAAGCTCCTGGTTAATTTTGATCCCCACATTCTAGAGATTGTGCGAGAGACCAAATGTATGATAAAGTTGGGTCTGGAAGTACCAGAGCAAGCAGTCAAGATAGCAATAATAGAAGATAAACTGAAGTCAAACAGGTTGCAGTTAGAGGTAAACTTGAAACGTATCATGATTACTGTTTAAAAAAATTGAAAAGAAAATATGTTTAATCATAGCATTTTTTTCTACAGTTAAAGATTAAAGCTGGTTAAGAGGTAGTTTAATATAAATTTGTGGAATACACAGGTGGTCATAGAAGATCTCATTTGAAAGCCCTCTGCTAAGTGCTGTGTGGGCTGGTAGATACTTAAATATAAGAATATATACTTCATATACCCAATGGCGCACTAAGTATACTTTGGTCATGAAATAATTAAAGATACACAAAAAGTTTTCACTGTCTGAAAATCAGTGAAATGCAGTTTTATAGAATTTTTGAGAAGAAAGCTTGCAGTTAGTCTGGTTTGGAAGATGTGGTAAGCCACAAAAATGTGAAGGGTTACCTGCAAGAGAGGTTACATCTGTTCTACCTGTTGTAGTATCTGCAATTGTGTTATTTCAAGGAGCCTATATCTTGGGGATGAGGTGTATCATACAAGAGTTCTCCATGTGTGTGTGTATGGCATAAGACAAGAGGATACTTTAAAACTGAGTTCACACCTGATTTAAGCATCTAAAGCATATGATACTCAGTTTTAAGAGGGTATTGAGAGTTATGGTCATTAAAGTTCAAGCTGTCTTTAGCTCTAGAGAAAGATCATAATTTTTCTGGCTTTGTGCTTTAAGAAAGTGTTGTACAAAGGTGGCTTTCATTCTTCCTTCTATAGCATGATACAAATTCATTACATTGCAGAAATGATATTTATAAGTATGCAATGTCTGTGTAAAATTCTACAATTGTTTTCAAATACAGCATTGTGCTGCTTTCAATGTCTTGTTCTGATGATTTGATTGTATGACAAATTGTTTGCTTCAGTAAAGAAACACTTGAAATATTCTTCTTCACACTATCCTTTCTAATAATCAACAGGGTCTTGTCCAGTCTTATGAAGATTTGCGTGAAAAAACACCAAACATTTTTGTAAATCTACTAACACCAAAAAGGAATAAGGTTGGTATTGCTACATGCACTTCATTATACCTCATAAGAAGTTAAAATAACTTAATAATAATTTATATTTCTAAAACTTTTAGATGGATCTGCATGTTGTGAACTTAATGAATTTTACTGAGACCTTTAAGATTAAGATTTTGCCCTTTGCATCCCTCATACAGTTCTCAAATATTGTATATTACAATCAAATAATCTTAATGCCTATGAGATAAAAGACCAGTAGAACAAAAAATACAGTCTTTGCAGTCTATTTATCTCCACAAATCTCTGGCTTTAACATGGAAGTTTGCTTGGAGAGAATTATTAACCTTGTGAATTTAGTCTCTTCAGTGGTGTAGAATTCTACACTACAATGTTATACGCTACACTAAAGGTAGAGTTTTACTGGAAATGCAGAATGTCTATCCCGCAAGACATTTTGTTTTGCCAGATACATACTAGTGTATGTATGTGACTGTTCTAAGTAACTCTCCCCTTTTTGGTTGTAAGTAGTCACAAAAGGTTGGAGAGTTTGTGTAAGTTTGTATAACTATAAAGTTGGACAGCAGTGTGAGAAAAAACCCATGAATCTGTAGTATGCACTACCCTAACCCTCCTTCCTATAGCATAAATTTCTTTGACCTTTTTTGTTGGAAATTTGTAACCTCCCTTGCACACCACTCTGTTTTATAAGCAATGTTAGTGATTCTAATAATAATGGCATTTGTTTTAATTGTTTTCTGTTATGTTGGGTTTTTTTAATCTATTAAATTCTATTTTTATGCTTAGATGGAAGGTGTGTTGAGGCAAGGACTTACCATGTTGACTTGGTCATCTGTGACGCTGGAAACTTTCTTTCAGGAAGCTGATGAAGTTCTGCATGTATTTAGACAGCTTTTGAGAAAGGTACACACTTGTTCACTATATAAATAAAACTAAAAGCTTGCAGAGATTATTTCTAGGACAGTATTTTTCATATTGGAACATAATCTGTACTTATTTTTGTACCATACATGGAAATTTTGTTGCTTTTTAAAATAGGCTCTTTTTTTGGAATAGGGATATAGTCAATGATTCTCTCCCATTATTGCCATCATATGTTTGATTTTTGCTTCTATTGAATCTATTTCCATTTCTTGTCTTCAGATTCTGGGGTTTTCACTCCGATTTTCAGAGTCAATGCCTGTCTTTAAGTGCTTGTCCATGAGTGCAGCTCCAAAAAAGATACTTCCATGTAAAAAATTACTGAGTGGAGAACTTTGGAACATCAACTCTATTCATAGCAGACATTGTGAAACTGTGTCCTCTTCGTGCAGCCCATAAAATAATGAAGGACAATATGCATTTTCCTCACAGTTCTCTGCATGCTGCTTCGTGCTCTTTCAGTGTCTTGGTATTTGTCATATAATTTCTAAATTCATTTGATTCCATATTTAATATCTACATAAGTAATCTGGATGATGGGATCAAGTGTACACTGACAAAGTTTGCCAATGACACCAAGCAGAGTGGGAAAGTGGAGAGCCACCCTGCAGGAAGATCTGAATAGGTGTGGAGAGTGGACTAACAAGAACCTTATAAAATTCAACAAGGACAAATGTAAGGTCTTGCACTTGGGCAAACATAATCTAGGAGTGCAGCATGGGCTGAGATCTATCTGATCAGGGAACAGCTCTGTGGAAAAGGACCCGGGCATCCTGGTGGATAACAAGCTCAGTGTGAGCGAACAGTGTACTGCTGCAGCAAAGTCAACAGGATGCTAGGTTGCATCAACCAGTAGAGATAAAAAACTCACCATCCTCCTCTACTCAGTGCTGATCAGACAAACCTGGTCAGGCAAACCTCAATTTTGGTCCCTGCTATACAGAAGAGATTTGGAGAGGGTTCAGGGAAGGGCCACGGAGATGATCAAAGGACTGGGAAGCCTGACAAATGAGGAAAAGCTGAGAGAAATTGGTATGTTCAGCCTTGAATAAAGAAGGCTTAGGGGAGACCTCATCATTATGGTATAATATTTGAAGATTGGCTGCAAAGAAATGGAATGTAAAAATCCTTTTTACAAGGATTTACATGGAAAAGATCAGGGGTAATGGGTACACGTTACTCATGGAAAGATTCCAATTTGACACAAGAGGAAAATTTTTTGCAATGAGAACAGTTAGTGAAATAATCTCCCAGTGGAAGTGCTGGATTACCCAGTGTTGGACAATTTTAAGACACAGCTGGACAGGTTACTGGGCCATCTTGTCTAGGCCGTGTTTTTGCCTAGAGAGGTTGGACTAGATCCTTGAAGTCCTCTTCCATCCTGATAGTCTATGAGTCTTTGATTTAACATGCTGGAGGACCTGTATTGGCTTCTTGTCTTCTCAAGAATTTACCTTGACAGTCAGATCGCCCTTCTGGCTTGATAGTTGAACTATATGACTATTATCTCTTCTATGAATATCTTAAATTGTGTCTCCTGTGGTAGGAGATTGGTAGTCACTGGTCAGTATTTCTAGTTCTTTTTATGTATGGCAGAAAATCATAATTATGATCAAGTGCTCTGTTTGCCACTGAAAACCAAAGCTGGAAAAAGGTTTACTGTGTCAGAAATGAAGAGTTTTGTAAGCCTGAATATAGCTGAAATAACCATGTTTTTGTGTAGAAATACTATTTTCCTTAAATATTTAGGCTGTATGCATTTTTTTTAGTTTTCCCTCCCATATCAATTAAAAAAAAGTTAACCTGGGTTAGACTCTTGATTTCTGTGAATGGGGTATTATTGACAAATATGAAAAAAGTGTTGTGAAACAGAAGCATGAGGTACATTGTGGAAAAACAAGATCACAGATGCAGACTATTTCAGATAAAAGATTAAAAGTTGGACAGAAGTCAGTTTTACTTGGATTCTTCCATGGCAAAAATAATTCATTGTAGTTGACTGTATACTAATAATGCTGCAATTTAGAATCAAAATCCCAGCAAAAAACTGTGTTGACTAAAAGAAGGAGAAGGACTGCAGAGGAACCCATCAAGCAATTTACAGTAGACCCCCCTTTCCTTGCTGCTAGACTTGTGGTCAGTAAGACCATGAAAAAGAATCTAATTATATTGATTCTGTTACTCTGTCTTATTTAATCTAGCAGCAGTGTATCTTGCATGACAGGAATGATTTAGTGTCTGACTTTTTATTTCTGCTGCCTAAAACTGCAGTTAATTCTTTGGGAGTCTAGCCATTGCAAATAACCCTTAAGTTACCACAACTCTTGCTATTATTCACTTTCTTAGAGGATTTCCTACTATGTAACATTCTTGCATTTATTTTTCTGCAGGACGTTTTTTACCTGTAGGAGCTCTCTAAAGTAGAATACATTATGCTTTAAAGATACGTGTGTGGTATTAATGTGATTTTCTCTTTTTAGGTTAGTATTTTAAATGAAGTGCAGATTGGTTCACTATTAAAAGAAATATCAACTACTTCTTTAGTTAGCTTGCCTGTAGATGGTCCTATTGAAATAAAGGATCTGTTGACTGACAATGAGGTGTGTGCCACTTTACATTTTTCAACTTGAATTCTAGAGTGTGTTAGAAAAAATGCCATAGTAAATGAAAATAAAGCTAAAAAATAATTCTGTATATCAAAATACAGAACTTTATTTGTAATTAAATTACTTTGGTTAAAATGTTTTATATGAAGATAGATTGGTTCTTTGGTATTTGAGATACTTAAGCTAAGGTATTTCATAGATAATCTTATTTAAGTGCTTTGTAATTAGGTGAGATTTTTTGTGTATGAAGGACCTCAGACATATATATACTTTCTTCCCCCCTATTTTTTCCAAGTTGTTCTTTTAAAGGAGAAGGCAAAAAATACTTTCCAACAAGTATATTTGAAAATCTGAAAGTTTTCTTATTCTAAAATAGGCTAAAAATGTGTTAAGTATCAAATCAGTGCAAGTAAATAAAATCATTAAGGACAGTTGAAACAGTATTTGGATAATTTCAGATACAGACTGTGACCTCCCTTCAATATTCAGGATTTTTTTCAAGCACCGAAAAGTACCCTTACGTGTCAAAAATTGATTTTTTGGGGGCATTAAAAAGATAGTGATAACACAACAGAAGAGTTTTATAAATATACAAGTATATTTTAATAAATATATATGTTTCATTGAAATAGTTTCAGTCTGATGAATACAATATTCAGAGGAATGTTTTGAATCTCCATGAAGAGGAACAGTAATATAATAAGCAGTGTTACTAAGACAATTCATTGATGTTTTTTATTTAACAGGGTTATACTAAAGAATGTGCTGAGTCACTGAATATGAAAAGCATGCACGTTGAAGATGCTGTTCAAGAACTTATCGATCTATTTGAAAAGAATTATGAATTTCCATCTCCTAAGCCCTCAGAATCAGCAGGTAGTTAATGCTGCTTATTTAAATAAAACGTTCTGTAGACTTAGCTAGTTTTTATCAAAAGTGATCTGTTTTAGCTAATTTTCTACAGACTTCTCCTCACTGCAGTTTCATCAGTGTCACACTTCTGCCTTCTTTCACCACTGTTAAACTAAATCACTGGTTCATGAAATATGGAGATAATTCAGTTTTGGTGGGATTTCTAGAGTTAAAATGTGTCCTTCTGTTTAGAGTAGCAAAGTTTTTGCTCTAGAGGAAGAACATTAAAGTTCCATTTTGCTCAGTCACTCATCATAACTCTCCCCCTTCACATCCCCCCAGCTGTAAGTGAAATCCAGTGTTCCTCTCTTCTCAGCTGTGTCAACTGTTTGGTTCTGTCCCTCTGTTTTGAACTTTCCTGGCTCAGTAGAATTATGTCTCAAACACCAGTGCTTTGCTGGCTGGTCAGTTTAAATCAGTATAGTCAACTGCTGGCAAATGTGTGGCTGGTTTCCAATTCTTTGAGGTGTCTTACAAAGACTTTAGAAGGTTCCATACTGTTACAAGACAAACTGTTGGAGAAAAATATCATATTTTAAGGAAAAATTTATTTTGAGGCTTAATCAGTAATGGAGCTCTTTTCTTTCATAGGATGTTTTTCTTCTGGGTTCAGATATCTCCAGCTATAGAGGCATAGTCAAGGTCAATACTCCAGGTGGTTCAACAGAATGAAAACAGAAAAAGATGACACAAAACCAGTTCTCTGTCTTTTGTTAAACTGTTTATACTGATTTTGATTTTTTTGGCCATTTTCACTGATATATTCGTGTCTGTCTATCTGTCTTTAGTAACAGATTGGTAGTGCACAGTGTTTGTTAGGCTAAGGGTTGTAGGCTGGACTCCTAACCACATTCTTGGTATGAAAAAGTGTTACGAGATAAAACCAATTTTTGGTGGCCCAGGTATTACTAAAATAAAGTTCTATATTGTTTTGCCTCTAATGAGGGGACAGCATGCTTTAAAGCAGGATATATATATGCAATTACAATTATTTCTTTTTAAATTTACAGTAAAAGAAAGACATATAGCATTTGAAAGTAAAGAAAAGGAGAAAGAAAAATCTCCTGCTCAAGGACCTCAAAGTGATGATAGCAAGGGCAGTGATAAAGAAGAAGAGTTTAAAAAGGTATTTTGTGAAAATAAGGAAATTATTTTTTAGACCAATTGGATTAGTAAACAGGATCTTGAGTTTTGGTAGCTGCATATCTATGTTGCAGAAGGACATCACATGGACAGTATCAAATGTAATGTACAAATGATGAAGTAGCTTACCTAAAAAGTGAATTTAAGATGGATTTTAGCTTTCACAAGTATACGGCATGTTATTCCAATTATCACCTTTATTAAACAAATTCTTGACAGGAGTGGTAAGTGTAAAATTTGGAAAGAATAATGTGTGTAAGCCATAACACAGACTTTCCTTTTTGGGTAGACCAGAACTTTCATCCTTTCTATCGTTCTCTTCCAACTTTACCAAGAAAGATTATCTTTGTACTTTTCCCGTGAAGAGTGCAATCTCTTCATACTCAGCAGAGAAGGAAAGTAAAGAACAAAGACTCTCAAACTTGCAAGCACAAATGCAGTAATACTACAAGTCTGCATTGTTTTTTGTAATAATGATAATTTCATGTTGCCGTGTTTTCATACTCTTAATCCAGTTGGATTCTACTGTATTTGTCTCATTCAAAATGGGTACATGTGCACAAATATTCTTGAATAATTCATGTTTTGGTTTTGTGGTGTGTTTTTGTGTTTGTTCTTTTTTTAATATAGAGAGCTTTTCTGAAGGAGCATGAGATTTCAAACAGATTTCAGTATTCTGTATCTGAATAAGACAAGTTTTTTCCATGTAGCTTTTACTTATTTACTTACTTAGAACCCCCCAGCTTCTCACTTTGTATTTCTCATGTAGCTTACAGCACAAATTCCTTCATACAAAATCTATTAGGTTTGACTTAAAACCTTTTAGCAGTAATTTTCAGGTTCCAATGTGAATATGATGCTAAATAACGTATGGTTTATTTATTACAGAACTGTAAAGACTTAAATGCCTATTTCAGTCGCCGGCTGCTAATCAGCCTCCAGAAAGCAACCCGAATGTCTTTGGATCGTATTAAAAGAAGAATGAGTGTTTCCATGTAAGTTGCAAATGAAAGATTCCTTCAATAATATGCACTCTTTATGAATTCTTCACACTAATGGCAAGATCCATACAAAGTTAGTCTCCTATATTCAGTATGGTTTTGATAGATTCTTCTCTGCTCAAACAGGTATACACTTCAGAGACAGAATCATTTCAGTATAATATATTGTATAATAAAAAGCCTACTTTGAATTCTATTAAGAGAATTTATTTTAAGAAAGTGAGGTTTATGATATTTTGTCATTAATGTGTGTTAAAGTCTGAATTACTTTTTTCTTTTTCTAAGGATATTTTTCATGAAAAATATATTGAAATCCTTATCAAAGTCAGTAGGAATTATTTTGGTCGTTTCCTTCATTTTTGTCTACTGTATAATATTGTTGAGTCCTTCCTTATTTGGTCACTATGTCATACCACAGCATTTAAAATTTTACTTTGCTCCTTGTTTTTAGGTTTTAATATTAGTTTTGAGTACTTTAACATCATGTATTTATCATTTTGCACTAGTTTGTCGTCTTTGAAACTTTCTTTACATTCTGTTGAATACTTCTCTAAAATGTAATGGGGCAACTTTTGCTCTTGATAGGTTGTTGCATGAAATGGTGAGGGAGAACTTCTTATGCCCTATTCAAAGCACTGGCAGAGTTCCATCATTCTGAATTTGAGAGATTAAAATCCAGAATCAGAAAATTGAACTCTGGATAAAAAATTCTGAAAACAATGGCTGAATCCAAGCTAACCTTTGTCAGAATGGTGGAGCTCTGGCTATTTTCTTTATCCTTTAAACAAGAAACTTCTGTAAGCTTTGGAAATAGTATGTGATTTAATGTGAAAATTCTCCATGTGGGTTTGGTAAGAAAATGTAGCTCAAAATTATATTTCTCAGATAATCTGAGGAGGTTTTGTGGTGAAGTGTTTATGATACGTGTCAAAATCATTTTTCAGCAAATCTGAGGACGTCACCCCTTTTCTAAAAGCAGAAGTACACCTTGATATTCCCAATCTGGTAAGTTTTAAGTTGTATAGGCAAGGTAAAATACACTGTCTTGTAGTAATCTCTGTATTCCCCCACGTGCAGGGTGTGGGCACGCTTCCACTGAACCAGCGTCTGTTCCAAAGAAGAGCAGTTGCTCACGTCTTTCAGTGAGCTGAGAGCACTGATGAAATGTGCTCACAGGCCCAGTGTTCTGGCCTCTGTCTCACGGGTACTTGCAGAACCCGGCCTTTTAAGCCTGTGTGATTTAGCAATTGCATTGCAATATGTTCATCTGTGTTCTTTGCAGAATGATTACTGTTCTCCTCACATGTGGTAGTTGCATTACTGGAATAGGTTCTTCATGTTGCTTTATTTCTATTATTATTATTTATTTTAACTCTTACTTGTGTAATCTAAATCCTTTTGTTGAATTTCAATAATGGACATTATCTTTGCTCAGTTTGGCTTTAGTCACCTAAATGGGAAGTTAGATGACCAGAATGAGGAACACTGAACAAAACCAGAAGATTCAAAAGCAGAAAAAGGAGCTGTGGATTTCTGTGTGCAGGGAAAAAAGACACCTCAATTGCAAAGAACTAAAGCATTAATTTGTTTTCCTTTTGTAGAGTAAGATAACTATGTGTCAGTAATATGTGTTTTTTATGACAGAAGGTAACTTAATATTTCTCAATTATCTTATAAAGATTAATGGTTTTATATTGAAATTACAATGAAAGAAAGTTCTGTTCTAAGGTGATATTCCGTTGACAGTAAACTGGTGTTCATATTGGCATTCTGTTATACATTCACACTGTGTGTGTGTACATGATATGTGAATTCTGTCAAAAGTGTAGAATGTTTACTTTGTTGATATTTGTTGAAGCATAGAGCTCCAAACTCTACTCACTGCAAAGGAAGCACATCTTTCTTTCCAGTCCTCTAATCCGGGGCAGTAGTCAAGTAATTCTGGGTAAAATACCACTTTGCTAATGCTAATAAGATTTTGCAAGAGCCTTGCTTTTATGTATGCAACTGCTCAGTCTGTGAAAGTGATTTATAGGTCATCAGAGTCACTTTTAAGCAGTTTACATCCCTGAACACTCTTGTGGATGGTTCTATCATTTTAAAATGGTGACTTGAACATGAAAGCTTAAGATTTTGTTCCAAGACAATATTTGAGGATTGAGCGTATCACAAGAGTGATCATTCTTCTGAATTTTAACAAGAAATTATGTTTTTCTTTTCTTTCCTGAATCGCTCTCACATAGCTTCTTTCTCCTGCTCAGTATTTTGAAGAAACTCATGTGTGCCTTTACTCCATCTTATCCTGTAAAGAACTATTTTCAACAAGGACAGGACAAAGTCACCATTAGCATTATTGTTGACAAAACAGTTCAAAAAGTTCTGGGTTGAGGACATTATGGCTGTTTATGTGCTACTAAATAAAACTGGCTAGAATCTGTTTTTGACACCAAAGTGAGCTAACATGACATGGTGTGTACCCACAATAGTAAATGCTTCTCTCCCTGAAACCAGAACTTTGCGTTCAAACTCTGTGTTAAGAGCAGCCCCCGTCATGTTTTATTCATCAAACTGTGCCTGATGTTTTTCTTGGAATGTGCTTTTTTGCATCATCCCAAACTATGCTATGGGACCATACTAGCGTTTATACAGTGTGGATGATGGCTACCAGAGCCTGTGTTTTGTCCCTATTCAGTTTGCTAGTTGTTCAGATCAGGAATAATTTTTGTCCTTCCTGTTCTCTTTATCACCTACTCTGGTAACTAAATACAAGTGCTCTTCCTCTTCTGACTTGGGTATTGATTGCTCTCAGAATGATGTCACAAAAACCTTGCCAAATATACAAATGGAAAACTTCAGGCCTACTGCCTGGAGTTCCATTAATTTACTAAACACTGTGGCCTAGCAAAAGTTTTCGAGGTAATACGACCTTTTAGAGACAAGAAACACAGCATTTATTAAACTTGGACCTTGGACATTTTGATCCAGCTGATTTTTGTTTGCATGAAATTACACTGTAAATATATTTATATGTTGTGCATCCATGTTTTAGGTCACGGAAAGAACCACCAGCAAAGGTATCAGCAAAAGCAGGTTTAATATAAAAGTGAAAGCGTGGCAAAGTTTGTTGGCAAGGTTCACTCAACTACTTACTAGATGGTTAAACATACAGAGAAAAATTAGAATAAAATCTAAACCAAATCAATTTAAATTTTAAATTAACCTAAAATGATCTGCTTGGAGGATGGGCACAGGAAAAGAGTAAGGATGGGAAACGGTAAGGTTTAAAAAGGAATACCCTCCTGTTGAGTCACAAGGTTCAGAGTGGACCCATTTACCAAACTTAACTCCAGACTTGGCCAACAGTCCAGGCCTAAATGTTTAACAGCACTTAAATTTAACAGCACTGATTTAAACAATATCCTGATTTAAACAATCAAACAAAAGATTCTGTAGAATTTACTATAAGCACAACAGTAACTCATAGGTCTAGCTTACATATGAATCTAATGTACCTAAGCATCTAAGAGAGCAACACAGTACATTTGCTATAGCATGTTCACACACATGCACACAGACCTAAAGGAGTGTGTACAAGGTATACACCTGCAAAAAATTCCCTGGAGTTCAGTGAAGTGCTCATGTCAGACGCCTTTGCATCTTCTCAACGGGCAAAGGGTGGAGCCTTGACCTGTCAAGGCTTGATCTGTCTGGATCAGCCCAGGATCTGCCGTCAGTGTTTGGCAGTGATCCTCCAAGTACAGCAAACCTGAGAGTTCTCTGGCTCTGAGTCCCACTCAGAGGGGCATTTCAGGTCACAGCCCGCTGTGGTCCAGGAGAGCTCAAAGGGTCTCAGGTAGAGCTGCTGTTTATAGGGTTGCAAGGGAGTTGTCTTTAGTCATAGCAGTTTTCCCTCTTGGCCACAATTTGGGTTGGTAACTTTCTTCAAAAGTTCAAATAACAAAAATGTTGTTCCACCCGAGTTGTCATTCAGGCAAGAAAAATAAGTTTCTAAGGCTGTTCTTGTAAAAACAGGAGTTCTTTAGTTCACAACCTAAGCTCCTGGGAGCAGATGGTGTTTCTGATAAGCTCAAGAAGAGCTGAGGCCAGGTGCTGTTTATCAAGGCCAAGGTCTAATGAACATTTCTGAGATCACAGGGAGGCCCGAGAAGGGTGGGAGGTGGTAGTTGTACCATAGCAGGCAATTTCTAATGCTTTGTTATCCTGGAATTTAAAAGACAAGACTTGTAATGTATTCCCACACATTATATAAAAGTCATTATAAAAATGATGCTTAAAATGTGGTAGGAATTTTTAAAGTAGTTGTAAAAAAGCCAATAAATCTACCTGCTTAAATACTCGATTGCCATTTCACCCACAGTATGGCTGCATAATTAGATCGTAGGTCACTACAGTATGTTTCATCTCTTTAGAAGCAATTCTGAGCCAGACAACCTGCTAAAGTTATATTTTCCAGCTTCTCTTCTGGGGTAAGCTCTGTCACTCACTATGAGTGGAGTAAAATGGAGGTCTCAAAAATGACAATCAGTTGCATTTATTTCAACAATATTTCATCTGTTTTACATAGGTAATCGTTCCCAGTTTAGATGAGATACAGCAAGCCATCAATCGCATGATTCATTTAACACTGGAAGTAAATCGTGGAGTTGCTCAGTGGGGACAGAGGCATTTGCAAAAATCTATTTTAAAAACAGAACCAGGCACACGGCAAGCCTCTGCACGCTTGGGATCACATCGAAAAAAAACCAGAAAAGGGCAAAGTAAGTGGTTTGTTTCGTTTTTTCTTACTCTTTACCTTACTTTTTGATTTAATAACTATGCCATATATAAATATTTGTGAATAGGCTCACTTTTCATCAGAGAAGCTTATTGTGGATTGTTTTGCATTAATTTTTTGGGTTTATTTTGATTTAATTATCTCTATTTTTCAGAAAAAAATTTTCAGGCTTACATACGCATTACAACTCTGAAAAACAATAAGCAAAAAAATTTCGAAAAATTGCTAGATTCTGAATCTTTTACTTAATTTAAGGCAAAGTAAGCTTTCCAATCAATCTTTTTACCTACTTATTGTGGAATGTAGCCATAATGATACAGCTGAAACCATAAACCATTATTTTATTCTAAATCTCATTGAAATATTGAGATACAACCAGACCCAGATTTCAGGAAACATTTTAATTGCTGGATGTTTTCCTAAACTGGATTATAAAACACCTCAAATGTTTTTTCATGTGAATAGTCAGACTGGAGACAGACCTACACCCATTTTAGTAAAATACTTTATTCTTTAATATTGTTTCCAAGCGTCTCTCCATACGCTTTGCAAGCAACCATAAAAGCCTAAATATGTTTTTATCATCGGGTTTTCTTAGCTGTTCAGCTGACCCAGTGATATGCAATCCAGTTATATTTTCGTTATTATTCCTCTGGAAAGCCTGTAACATCTTGGAAAGTTTTTCTTTCTGACAGTCCACAGCTGACACTTTATTCTTCTACTGACATGTCTTGTATGATTCTAACCTATTTTAGCAGGCTTCAAGTAGGGTGGCAGGAGCCAATCCTCATCAGACAGTCATAGTCTTTTCCTCTGCTGTGTCAAAATACAGCATCAGCAAGTGACCATTTTCATCACCTTTCACTAGACATCAGCAGCCCCTGGGGGCTTATGTTAATGTTTGGGCAATGAGATTATGGAGTACACCGGTAAGGATGGATCGATTTGAGACTGTTTCCAGTGAACGTCTTCAGAGTAAAAGAGAACTTGGAGTTGCCTTAAATCCCACTCATTAAACAATGTATGTAGTGGGAAGGGTGGATTTTTCTTCTTCGTTCACTGAAATCTGCTTCAAAATGCTCAGGCATTGTTATGGCAGAAGTGACTCATCAGATCTCAAGAATATCCATTTCTATATTGACCCTGATTGTCTCAGCAATTAATCAAAATGTTCAAGAAGCTCACACTGCTTTAAGCAGTATACACAATTAAAAAAATTTAATTATAAGAATTTTAAAAAATTATGAACTAAAGTGGAATGTTTATGAGGCCTTTGATGTTTACAATTAAATTAAAATGGAGAAAAGGAAATTTGTGAATGAAGAAGACTATTTTCTTTCCATTTGAAAACCTTGATTTTAAACTGAATTTGCTCTAGCTGTATAGTGCCTGGCATGAGCTAGCAGCTGGTACTTCACATTAAGCAGTCAAATAGATGTTTGAAGAAGGATATTCAGCCTTGCTGAAGATCATCATTGCTCAACTTGGTATGCATAGGTTTAGAAAAGAGTTCTAATCAGACCGTCAACAGTTCATTGATTTATATATAATTTTATTTTACAGAAGGAGCTGATGGTACAGTTGTCAGAAAGCTAAAGAATTTTTACACAAGTGTTGCAGAAAATGAAGCTATTACTAAAATAATTGTGCTTCTCTCTTCTGCTGGGAATTCCTTAAAAGAAGGAGTTAGTGAAGTTCTTCAGGAGTTTGATAAATATAAGGAGCTGTGGACAGAAGATAAAGATACCAAGTTTCAGGTCAGTTTAATGATGATCACCTACAGGACTGTTCTTCATTAATCCTCTCTTTTGAAATCAGAAAACATTGGGAAAAATCAAGGAAAAGAAAAGATGTAGAAAACGCATTTAGAGCTGAAATTCTTGTTTAACCTTTCCGTAGGAATGGTACTGTATCTCCTGAGGAGATGTAATAGCATTTTACTTGTGTAAAGTAACTTTTGTGTTGTGGTTTGCCTTTTCCTGCTTCTGTGCCATTCTAGATATTAAAAACCTGGTAATTGCTTTATTTTGTTCATGTAACTCTGGCTTTTAGGCCACAAGAAACCAGCCCAGTTTGATATGAGGTATGTCTCTATGTAAACACAGGTAGCACAGGGAATCATCAAGAGGAGTTAGAGACATGCACACACCTGCAAGGCTACTGGTATCACAGGGATATGGTGGGATGGCTCCTATAATGGAGTATTGGTGTGGAGGGACACAGACACTTTAGGAAGGCTAGGCAGGGAAGACCAGGTCAGGATTAAAAGGAGGGCTGGGACAGGTGACATTATAGTGGTGGTCTGCTACAGGCTGCCTGACCAGGAAGTCCAAGCAGCTGAGACCTTCTGTAGACAGACAGGAGCAGCCTCACAATCACAAACCCTGATTGTCCTGATGGACTACAACCACTCTGGTATCTGCTGGAGGGACAGCACAGCAGGGCATAAGCAATCTAGGAGGCTTCTGGAATATGTTAAAGATACTTTTTCTCCAAGTAATTGAAGAGCCAAGGAGAAGAGGTGCCATCCTATACCTTGTTCTCACCAACAAGGAGGATCTGGTGGGAAATGTGAAGCTCAAGGCCAGTGACCATGGCTGCAGTGACCATGAAATGGTGGAATTCAAGATCAGTTTATGTGGGCTAAACCCCCACCAATTCATATATAGGGCTGAAAATTTCCTGTTAGTCTAATTAAAAATTTTAAGTCTAATCAAATTAATGTTGTTAGCTTGATCTAGTTACTACTGAGGAACAGGATACTGCTACAGTGAAAGCTTCAAAAATAAGGCAGTTAAATTTTATAAACACATGTTTTAATTTCTACATTCTTCCTTTCCACTTCCATGTTAACCCTTCCACTGCCTGTCTGGGTACTTTCGAACAGAAGAGTAGAAGTGGGATAAAGCTTTCAGCATGTATTACTTGCCAATGCAGTGTAAGCATAATCAATACAGGTCTTAAGTAACATTTCTGAAATGCTGCTTTTCAGAATGACAAAACTTTTCTACCCTTGAGTTCTGCTCAGGGAACTACTTAGAAAATGTATTTTATTGTGATTGTTTCACACATAATTTGGCTTATAAGGTAGTCTTTCTGTAAGTATGGGCATGTATTTGATCTGTCTTCCGTCACCTGTTTTCACAAACCAAGTAGGTCCTTAATATGTCTTGGTTATCTGTTTCTCTGTTAAATTTGGTTGGAATTTCCCAAGAAGGTTGAGTCTTAGCAACAGAGAATTTTATAAACATCCATTTTACTTTGCTAGCAAGGCAACAGAAGATTAAAAACAGGTATAATATCGGTATACATTTTCAGTATTTACTGAGTAACAGTTACAACATGTTTTACCAAAATTATGGAGAAAGACATTTGTTGATTGACATTTTAAACTACACACAGGAATTTTTTGCTACTGATCCCTCCCTGTCTGAAATTAGAGAAGAAATACTTCACTATGATACATATGAGCAAGAGATGAAAAATTTAAAACCCATTATTCTACTTGGTCCAATTGAATTGCATACAGGTATGAGATTTTTCTTATCTTAGTAGGTACAGTAAGATAATGAGTAAAGTAGCCACAGAATCACAGAAGATGCATAGTTGAAAGGAACCCCCCAGAATCATGGAGTCCAACCCCTGGCCCTGCACAGGACAGCCCCAAGAGTGACACCATGTGCTTGAGAGTATTGCCCAAACACTTCCTGAACTCTGTCAGGCTGGTACTGTGACCACTTCCCTGGGGAGACTGTTCCAGTGCCCAAACACCCTCTGGGTGAAGAACCTTTTTCTAACCCTCCTCTGACACAACTTCAGGCCATTCTCTCAGGTCCTGTCACTGGGTAATGCAAAGAAGAGATCTTTTAAAATGCTGTAATTGAATTGCTTGTCTGCTGTTTTCTAACTGCTGTTAAAGAACCATACGTGATGAGGTGGGCTTTTTTAACAGAAAAAAATTAAGATATGGATTGAGTATTTTTTTTTATTTTATTCTTTTTTAAAACCAGGACCACTGAAAAAAGCTTTAACAATTGAAGCCAATTCCTGGAAGATGGTCCTCTGTCATTATTTAAATGAGGAATATAAAAAGAAATTGCTAGACATTATGTCGTTCATAAACGACCACATAAAGAAGTTGTCTCGACCTCTGTCTGACTTAGATGATGTCAGATTAGCAATGGAAGCTTTATCTACCATTCAAGAAAAGAGACTAGAAATAGATATGTCTATGGGACCTATTGAAGTAAGACGACTTTTAATTTGTTATATTGAATAAATATGATTATTAATAATAATAATTATATATATAATAGGTGTCACAGGATAAGATAAACTTTGAAGTCTAACAATGAGTTCCCTGTCTTGAAGGAACCAGGCTGAAGATGGGAAACAAAATATTATTTTTTGGTTTTTTATATTATAAATTATGAATCAGATAATTTGATAGATTCTGTATTAATACAAAACAGAAAAAAATAATCTTTCTCAAATTATAAATACAATCTAGGAGACAACATGCAGAAATAAGAAGATGAGAACACAAGACAAGGGAGCACTATGCTCCCTTTTGCTTTTCATTAGCCTTAATCCTCTTCTTATATTTTCTGTGTGTGTAAACAAACATCTTGATCATCTAACCCCTTGAAATATAGCCAGAGAATATTCATGGAGCCACCCATCATGGTATACTGTCAAAAACTTGCAACATCCTTTTAATTTTTTCTCTAAGAAAGATGCTGAAAGAAGCTAAAACGATCTCATTAGGTTTCTTAAGTACTTGGTATTTACTATCACTCTCTGAAACAATCAGCCTAATAGAACAAGTTATGTCTCTATTTTTGTTCACCTTTTTTTTAAGAAATTTTTTGCTGTATAGTAAGATTTTCTGTCTTGAAGACTGATCTATGACACTAGAAAGGAGTTTCGGTAATTGTTGTCACTTTTGCTAGTTTTATGGTAAGAATGTGGGTTTTGTCTTTACAATTTATGCAGTGGTTTGTAAGAAAAGAATCAGTTCTGTGATCAAAAGATATAGAGGTAAACTGTGGAAATACAGCTGCCTTCTTAAGTGTGTATCAAGTGTGTCAGAAAGTCTTAGTCTTACATCAATACCATTGATATGATAAAATTTTATATTTTCTGATATTAAATCTGTGGTGTTTGTATATGTTTTCCTAGTATTTCATCCAAGACATCTTTGAAGAAATAGTTTTTGCCGTTGTTCCCTAGTTCTTCATTCCTCATCCTTATTTAAAAAAAAAACAGTTATGCCTAAAATACATGAAGAAATTTTCCTTGAAATGTTTTTTACAAATTTGACCTGTGTTGCCTTAAATGAACTTATAATATATTCCTAAGATTTTTTTTTTTCATCCAGGAAGCCTACAGCATTTTAAATTCATTTAAAGTGGAAATTACAAAAGAGGAAACAGATGGTGTTGATTCGATGAGATATGCTTTTAATAAATTAAAAATCCAAGCTGTAAGTACATAAAATTATGTTATTTTCCATTTGTGGAAAACATGTTAGCTTCTTCAGATTGTAAATGAGTGTGAGACCAATTGTACATCCTCTCTGACTTCTCACTCTTGACATCAGTTGTGCACTAGTGTCTATATCTTCTATTAGTACATTCATTTTCTAATTTCCTTTCTATAGATAACTTTGATATTTAAATATTATTGTAGCTTTTAGATGTATGTTTATAACCTGCAAGAAAATGTTCTTTCTGCTCTCCTTCATTTCCAGTTTTTGTGTCATTCTTGTCTGATCGGGGAATTTATTACCCTTAGATTATGTTTTTCTAAGAACTTCATGCTCTGCCAGTGCCCTTACCCCTAAGTGGTGGTTGTACATTCACCTTTATTATTTAGGACAGCCTTAAATCCTTAAACAGCTCCTTGTTTATTGAGTATTTTATGTAATGGAGGTGGTTAGATGGAAATTCGTAGATATTTCGTTGAATCGATTAAGTTACATCCTATTCCACAGATTAATCACTCAGGAAAGGACTCCAGAGTATGTTTTTGTGCAGCTCTTGGTTATTTCTCTCAAGCTTTTGAACAAAGAAAAAGCAATTTGTTAAAGACAAGGCTATGTCCCCTGTGAGGAATAATAGCTTGGGGTTTGAGGTTTTTTGGAGAGAGGAAAGAAAGAGAATAGGATCTTGTTCCATCACCCCCTTGTATTGAAACACATTCCTTTAAAGGCCAGTGTGAGATTTTATTATGGTTTTTAGTTTACATGGTTTGGTTTCTTCCCCCACCTTTCCTGTCAAAAATTCAACATATAGCACCATAAAAGGAAAAAAATGTATTAAGCTTCAAACAATCAATATTTGTTCAAAAAATTGGTATGTTTTATTCATAATTTTGAGTTATATCTAACTCAAATATCTGTTCCTGATTCTTACAGAAATAACTTGTATTTTAATCTTTTTCATGTCAGATTGAAGTTCAAGATGAGTTGGTTGAAGTTCAGCCCAAATTTAAGAGTAATCTGCTAGAATCAGTTGCAGTTTTTCAGGAGGATGTATCACACTTTGAAACAGCATATGAAACGGTAAATGAATTTAGTAGTGGCATGTAAGATTTGTACTCAGTGCTTCAATATTTTTGGTTTTCAGGAGTTGGGTGCCAGAATTTTGTTCTGCTCAGCTACTGATGTTTGATGCCATGGTTGCTAAGCAGTCATCATTGCAGGTCAAACTTTTCAGTATGAAGAAATAGCAGAGCACACAACTCTATAGAGAAAGAAAAGAACCCCTCTACATTACAAGTTGTAATGAAATCTTAATTACAAATAACAAATTAATTTAGAAACTGTAGTACATGTTACGGCATCGTTGCAAACACATCAATATTAAAAAGGACCACTGTCTGGGTTTTGTTATTTTCAGCAAAATAACAAAGTATGAAAAGTTAGGGTCTAGTCGTATTGAGTTTAAGGTAAGGAATTTTCAATTCCATCAAAGTTATCTTTTCTTAGATTTACCATTGTAAGTATTGCATTACCAAGATACATAACTTGTTTGGAATTTGACTAACAAAGAATATGTATTCTGTGATTGTCTGTAAATATACAATGGCCTTCAGCCACCTAGAGAATTAATGCTCCGTTTTTGTTAACTGCTTATTTGAAAGGAAGGACCTATGGTTCCAAGTATTCCACCTCAGGAAGCCAGTAAGAGGCTGCAGATCTTTCAGGTAAGAAAGTAAACTGTTGAATTTGCAACTAATTAATTAAATCTGCTCTTGCTTATCGTAACAAATTTAACAAATTATAATTTGGATGTTCTGTGTAACATTATGTTATCTATAGTTTCTCTCACGCAGTGTTTTTCTTAATGTGGAAGGCTTGATTGATTGATCTGTAACCTTTTTTCACTTTCCATATTCTGTGAGCAGAAATTATCAACTTGAAATAATAAAAGCAGTAGAAAAGGGAAGAGTCAATTATGACACCTTGATAATGGCTGAAAAGAAGTTGGGTTACAAAGCAGTCATGAGCCAACCCTCTAGTCTTTTAAAGATCACATTTTTCATTAGATAATCGTCTTTCAACTTGTTGTTTATTTGTTAGTTCATAGGTCCGGGAACAGTATATTCTCTATTTTTAATACTTCTTCTTTTTTTCTACAAGTTATAGTAACTTGAAAGTACTTTTGTCAGTCTTACATATCGTATAGATTGTAAAAAGTAAATTCTAAGTTTGTGAAAAGCACTGAGTGGCTAACAGAAGATTCTTAATCCTTCTAATGCACCAATATGTACTGAAAATTGAGTGATTCTGGTTAAATTTGCCATATTTCTTGTTTCACCAAGAGAATGCGCTGTATTTTTGGATACTAGTTTTGAAAATCACTCTTCTTTCTGTTTTTGTATGGCAACCATATTCTTTGGACAGCAGTTGTACTTTGAAAGCAATTGTGTTATTTGGCACTCTGGTGTTTTTCTTCGGGCTATATATTTGTTTATATCAAAAATATTTTCACATATTTTATGTATACTTCTGATAGAATTAATAAAAGTTTAAAACGATTTAATTATTTATTTTTAGACAATTTTAAATTAAAACTTATAAACATATTTTCATTTGGTCTGTGTGAAACAACTTAATCAGGTTAACTTTGATGAGCTGTGGAGAAAGTTTATCACGTACTCGGCTGGTGAACGGTTGTTTGGATTGCCTGTCACAGACTATGAAATTTTGCATAGAGTCAGGTAACTGTGGAAGTATGGCTGTTTTAAGTGTGTCTTAAGTCTATTAGAAAGCCTTAGGCTTACACCAAAGGTGGTGAAATATTACAATATAGAAATTTTTCATTGTGTTGAATAACATTAAAAAATACTTAAATAAAAATTTTAAAGTCCTAAAGAATTTGTCAATTAAAAATTTTAAATTTATTTATTATTGCGATATAATGATACCATGTTATTTTACTGTGTATAAATATTACGTAAAGGAGCAATATGCCCTGTTCTAGACATACCGATAGAAATAGAAGTATATATATAAATAGATGAGTAAATACAGTATTCTATATCAAGATATGGTAGAAAGTGAAGAAGAAAATGTAAGGAAAGGTCACTCTGTCATGATAAATCAAGAATTTAACTACCACTTTTATGAAAGTCTGAATTTTTTGAGCAGCTGTACAAATGATGGTCAGTTTCTAAAGTTTTTTCACCAGCCATTTCAATAGTTTCCTGATGATTCATACCAGATGAATATCTCACTGTTTCTGGCTGGTTTTAGATCAGAGTTTTAGTTCAGATTCAGAGAGTGCTTCTAAGTGAACTGACTGTTTCCACTTGCCATGCTCTGCTTTGCACTGCGGAGCCAGCTCAGGACATATAACCTAGGTTTCTTTTGGACTAGTGGGAGTTTTGGAGAGCTAGGCGAAAGCAAAACTTCCCCCAAATACGTTTAGGGGGGATATTAGGTCCTTAGCACCAACCATCTGCTCTTTTTTGTGGCTTTTTTGTTTAATGAAGTATTCTTTTCTACATTAAGAAACATACTCTAATTGTCTATCTCTACTTTTGGTATTACTATTACATATATCATGTATTTAAATATTGTGAGATATCCAGGGAGCTGATTGAAATTATTGGCATAATTGCTTCTTTTTTCCCAGGAAGGAGTTAGGCTTGCTTCAGAAATTGTATGGATTATATGATACTGTAATAAGCACTATCAATGGTTATAATGACATACTTTGGACAGAGATAGATATTGACAAAATCACTACTGAACTTATGGAGTTTCAAACCAGGTATGTTTAACATATGAATAGGAACAGATGTTAAATGCATTAAGATTTAGTTGAGTTCAGTAAAGCCATTGATATATTTATCAAAGCTTCCATGAATAAGGTTTATTGTAAATAATAAGATTGTTCAAGAAGGAATGAAATAACACCATGCTTTTAGTTAACCAGCCTTTTACCTGTAGCTTTGATAACTGAAGGGCATACGATCAGTCAAAGTGTCTATCTCATTAGTTAAACCAACCAAAACGTTAGGAGGACTGAAGTTTTATTTGTAGAAGTTAAGTTCTTCAACTGGGATGATTAGGCCATTGATTTTAAGTTTTGAATACAAGAAAAACATGAAAATTCTTTCCACCTCAGAGAAAGGGAGGCAGGTGTTAAACATCCAGTTTGACATCAAGCAGGAAGCTAAACCAACATGAATATACTGGCAACTGCCCAGCACTGACATAGCTCTAAGCCACACACATGCTGCTGTATTGTTTCTGATTACTGGGAATGTGAAATAATATCACTGGGACCTAGGGAAACAAGTGATAAAGGATGCAAAACCAAAGATTTACTGTTTTTTTCTGATAAGGATATACTTTATCATTTGCAATAGGGCATTCCTGTGGTAGGTCACCTGTTCAGTTCTTGTTGTGTTGGTTCTTGAAAAGTGTGGTCAAAGAGGTAATAAAATTATTTTAATTCATTTATTATTTAATAATAAATATAATAAATTATATTAAATTTATTTAATATAAACAGATAAAATTTATTTATATGTTTTCAGGCTTTTTTCCACATTAGAAGTATATAATTTTCATTAGTGAATGGTTTCAGAACAACTAACCAAAAGTGGAGGAGGCAGTCATGTTTATCTCATTTTCATGTCTGTCTCCAAATTGGTATGTTAATAAGTGCCATATGTATTACTAGTATTTAAATTGCAGAAAATATTATATTTGTACAAGGATTTCATTTGTGAAATTTAACTAATGTTTCTCTGTTTTTTCTTTTCCAATAAAGAGTTTCTGATGATAAGCAGCAGATAACTATGTTTTAATGGAAATTACAGTATTTTTTTTTATTTGCAGGGAAAATATCAGTTTGAGATTATTAAATGTTATGACTTTTAAGTAGGGCATTTATTTTAGTTTTTCCTAAACAGGTAGGCTAGCTGACATAGAAAATGTTGACCTCAATACAATCCACTTCATATCTCCTTGTTTAAACTATTGTTTAAAAAAATTCTGTTTTGACAGAAGAGGCATTTACCACTGTATCACTTTAACTTAACTGCAGGTGCCGTAGACTACCTAAAGGCCTCCACCACTGGCAAGCATTTTCAGATCTCAAGAAAAGTATTGAGGATTTTATTGAGTGTTGTTCTTTGCTGGAAATGATGTCTGACAAAGCAATGAAGCAAAGACACTGGGATCGTATCGCTGAAACAACAGGACATCAATTTGATATAGAATCTGAAACCTTTTCCCTTCGAAACATCATGGAAGCACCAATTCTTGAAAATAAAGAAGATATTGAGGTAGGTATATACATTTTTCCCTTCCTTGTTCATTTTATATTGTCAGCAAAAATAATGTGATTGCTTATAAAATGGTTACCCTTTTTAAAAATAATTACTTTATTAAAGTTCTTGACTCTCAATCAGACCACATTAGTTTAAAACAATTTGTGTTTTATCTAGAAGCCCTTATCTATGTGAGTAATGACAGAGCAAGCAGCTGAAATCTCTAGACACTTGTTTTTAGATAATCTCTTCACATTCCTCTAGCCATTATTTCTTATGATTTTCTTAGCTCTTTTTAATCAGGAAAAAAATCCTCAAACAAAACTTAACATGATCACAGTCACCTAATTTTTTACCTCTGTTATTGCTTTATAGTTTTGTAGATAAATCAGAAAATTTAGATAAAGACTTTGTGCTTAGTGATATCAAGATTTTCTAGATTATTATGCGTTCTTTTGAACCACAAAACTTAAGAAAACCACCCCATATAACTTGTGAAAACTCCACAGAGTTGCCACGTTTCATATGGTAAAGACAAGTGCAAAAACTTATTATATCTATACTTGATTTATATGGAACCATTCCAAGGTGATCTACTTAACTTTGAATTAAGCTCTGATTTGAAGGGAATATTGGACTTGATCTCTCAAACTATTCTTAGATTTTTTGCTTCTATAACTGAAATGTGGTGAGAGTCAGAGTTATCAGGTGATGAGTCTATATCACTACCCCTCCTCAACCTTGTAGAAATTATGATCCAAACATCTTTTTACCCAGAAAAAACAATATGTGAAGCCACAGAAAATATATATCCTTCCATTTCCATGTGTGTTTTTTTCAGTTATACATACACATAATCTGAGTAAAATTTGTAGTGTGATATCTGCATTTTTTAATATTCTATGACTAGATGTGCAGTATTAGGAAAGATTTCATTTCATAAGATTAGAGAGTCTAAAAAGGGGTTCTTTCTTTGCAGGATATATGCATATCTGCTATGAAGGAAAAGGATATAGAAGCCAAACTATCTCAAGTAGCTGAAATCTGGGGAGTCCAAAGTCTGAGCTTTGCACAGTTCAAATCAAGAGGAGAGTTGCTGTTGAAGGGAATTGAATCAGCAGAAATTATGATACTAATGGAGGACAGTTTAATGATTCTTGATTCTTTACTGTCCAATAGGTACTTGGAATTGTTCATGTATGGCATTTTCAGAAACACACTGCAATAGCAACAATACTATTGAGCTAAATCAGCAGTAAATTTGAATTAAATATTCTTTTAATGAAAAAGAGTGTTACAAGGCCTAATAAAAGACATCCTTATGTGGAAAACTTCCATGCACATTCAACTGAGACAACTTTCATCTCAATATACTTGAATGTAATCAAGCTGGTAAAATCCTTCGATGAGGTTGTTCTTATTCTAAGTGAAACAAGAGTTAGTTTGTTCTGGGTTTGGGTTTTTTTCACCATTGTAAGAATTTATTTTATAATAGCTTTATTTAGAATTAAATAATTTATGCTTCTCATCCTCTTTTAGATACAATACAGCATTTAAAAAGCAAATTCAGAGCTGGGTTTATAAACTAAGCAACTCTTCACGCATAATTGAAGAATGGCTGGTTGTGCAGAACCTCTGGATTTATCTTGAAGCTGTTTTTGTAGCGGGAGATATCGCAAAAGAGTTACCCCAGGTAAACTTTACAATGCTTGCCCATTATTATTATTAAAAGCTTTCTGTGCACTAATTTTCAACATATTATGCTTTGGTTTTCCTATATATAGGAAGCAAAGCGTTTTCAAAATATTGACAAATCATGGGTAAAAATAATGCAACGGGCTCACGAAAATCCAAATGTAGTTGCCTGCTGTGTTGGAGATGATACCATGGAACAACTTCTTCCTTATTTACATGAACAGTTGGAAGTATGTCAGAAATCACTTACAGGGTATGATGTTTTTGGTTTTTAATGCTTTATTTTATTGTAAATAATTTGTATGAAACATTAATTGTATTTCAGTCTTACTTACACCCCTATATAGAATAAATTACAACCTGAAATAGTTTAATAAAAATTTTGTTCAATTTTAAAGATATTTAGAGAAGAAAAGACTGCTGTTTCCAAGGTTCTTTTTTATTTCTGATCCTGCACTTGTTGAAATTCTTGGACAAGCAAGTGATTCTCACACAATCCAGGTACAAACTTAGTGGGTTTTTTGTATGTATATAAAGAAATTAGAATATGGAGGAGCATTTAATAAAATGGGATGCAAACATTTTCTTCTTAGAAAGTTTGCTTGAAAAAAAAATTGTTTCTTGCTCTCTGTTTTTTTAAGAAAATGTGAAATGAATACCCGTAATCCAAAACAATCTTCAGAATTCAGAACACTAGAACATGATTTCATCAAGTGATTCACTGGTGCTTTCTTTCACAACTAAACTAATAGAAGGGACCCTGTGAGGCTTCCCTGCTTTGCATATTGCAAAATGCATCCAGCTAGTCTGGATTGCTATTGAGGGTTGATTGAGATAAACCAGTTGATCTCTGCTGGATTATCTCTGGAAACTGTAAAAACACGGTAGACAGAGATAAAATTCTAAACAACCATTTCTGTAATTGTTACCTACAGATGGTCAGAAATTCATCTGTAGGTTCAGATAAACTTCTGCAGGACAGCCTTATTTGAGATTTATTTTTCTGTTTGCTAATGGTCAATATTTGCATTTAGTGATTCCTGAATTATCTTTACAGCCACATCTGACTTCCATATCTGACAACATAAATGAAGTAGAGTTTCACCCAAAGGATTATGATCGCATACTGGCAGTCATATCAAGAGAAGGAGAAAAAATTGCAGTAATTATCTGATTTTTTTTTCTAGAAACATTAATAGCTAAATAATTTTATTATTGACCATATAAGATGTATTAAGGTGAATTATTGTTAATTACAAATAAATATTTCAAGTATTGTTGTTAACAAGACTAGAATATGTCTTCATTAAATAAATTTCTTGGATATTAATTGAAGTAAAATCTGTAGCTGTCATAAATAGAAATTTCTTAACTAGGTAGTAACTCATATTCTTGAACAGAAGCTTGGTAACTGTGTTCTATTTCATACCTTTTACTTTCATTAATTTTATAGTTGGACACTCCAGTGCTTGCAAAAGGACCAGTAGAAATTTGGTTGAAGATTTTACTGCAAGTTCAGCAGAAGTCATTGCATGGCATAATTAGGGCAGCCTTTTACCAAATTAGTGACCCAGGATATCAGTTGCTGAATTTTCTTAATCAATTCCCAGCACAGGTAAGAAGAATACGAGATGTGGATGTGTGTGTGCAGTCTGGGTTGTATATGGGGGCAGGTGGAAGGTAAAGAGCATGTGGGATTGCCTGTATGAGGAAGTTTTCATAGAAGAAACAAGGCAAAGGATCTGGTCAGGAGAAGGCAATCCTTAATCACTTCAGTTTTGGTACGCAGTATATAACATAATATTTTTCTTGCCATCTACTTTAAATTTAGCTTTTTTAGTTCTCTTGGAGAATATAAAGTAGAGCTTATATTTTCTGTAATGGATATTGAATCCCTTTCAGCTGCAAATAGAATTGAATGTGCAGATTGATTTCTCTCATAATTTAAGATTGCAAGAGCTATGATTATGATTATTTATCTCATCATTTGCAAGATTTGCCTCCTAGTTCATATATTTGTCACTATGATTGTGCAGTCCTAGTACAAGGCTATGTTGGAGGATTCTAGAAGCTCCTCCATCTTACTGATAATTCATAAATTTCATTTAAAAGTAATGATCTGATTCTCATTCTGTACAAATTCTGAATCTGTAATTTGCTGATTGGTACAGTGCTGGGTGTAATTTTTAATAAAAATTCTGCAGATATTAAAACTGGCAAGTATGTTGCTATTTTTTAAAAAAATCAATGCATTTAAATATTTAATAGAATTACCCCAAATTATTTATGATATAATTGTGTGTTGTCTCAGCAGTTTTATTTGAAAATTTTCACTGCCTTTAACAAAGAAGGACTGTCTTGTTTGCATGTCAGACATTCTGATGTGGCTTTATTGCCATCCGCAAAGATCTTTTTTCACGTCTTGTTAATACAAATGTTCTTATGTTCAAAAAATTGTTTGTGATAGAAGGGTTTGGCCAAGAAATTTTTACAAAGTAAGGCTGTGTTACAGAAGAGAGAAGAAACTGGGCAAAATACTGACAAATGAAATGTTTTCTTTAAACCACTTTTTCCTGGCTCAGAAGCTGCTGTTATAGGTAGAATGAAATAGTCACATCCAAATATTTATTTTATTTATTTTTTGTTTTCCTTTGACTAATTGGTCATTTGAAAATTAATTCTTTTAGACTCTACTTATGATATCTCACCATTTTAAAATCATCAGGCTATCTT
The DNA here is from genome assembly GCA_013397975.1 of Machaerirhynchus nigripectus. NCBI lineage: Eukaryota > Metazoa > Chordata > Aves > Passeriformes > Dicruridae > Machaerirhynchus > Machaerirhynchus nigripectus. The sequence goes on along the minus strand of VZRQ01004652.1, from coordinate 230,863 downwards.
CTAATAACCAAACTCTGTAACCATGAGCTCACTACAAGCACAGGGAGCCAGAAAAGTAGAAAGAGATGTTGAGTAAAATTTTTAGGGCTTGGTGATTTGTGAATATAGAAATGTGGGGAATAAAGGAAATAAAGGGGTACAGTGCTTGTCTATCATTTTTTGCTGTGGGTATTGTAAATCGAAACCAGTCTGAGACAGTAGTTTGTGTACAACATCCTATAACTCTCTAGATTGATTTGAAGAAAAATAACTTGTAGTTCAACGTTCTCTAGGCTGTACTCCAGGCATGACAGAAGGTTAGATGGCAAGCCATTCTGTGGTCAGTGAAAATGGACAGCATTTTAATGTTCTTTAATTAGTTACAAATTGGAAATGGGAAATTTTCAGAAGGTCCTCTGCCCCCTGAGCCAGTTTAGGTTTGTATTACTGGAGTACTCTAAAGGATTAGAAATGAAACTGACACTAGTCCTTAGTTTGAGTGTATCTCACCGTGTGAAAAATGTTTGTAAAACTGTAAGTGGCTTTTCAGTACTTTGGCTCTGCTGCACTTAGGTTGTGCAGCAGAGCCAATTCAGGCATGGTATCCTGGTGTGACAGATTCATGTTGGATATAGTGACATTTTGGAACTGTGTACACCATAATTTATTGTTCCTATTATACCTAAGGCTTCTGCAACACAGCTGGAATTCAACAAGTGATTAGTTTGTGTATTTTTCATGTATTACATTTTTAGGTTGGATTACTGGGAATTCAAATATTGTGGACACGTGATGGAGAAGACGCTCTGCGCCATGCTAAGGACGACAAAAAAATAATGGATGTAACCAATGCTAGATTTCTGGATATTCTGAATACGTTGATTGGGCAGACCACACAGGATCTTTCCAAGTTTGAGAGAGTGAAATTTGAAACACTTATTACCATTCATGTGCATCAGCGTGATATCTTTGATGATTTGGTAAGGTATAGATTTTGATTTCTGACAACTAAATGCGTTTTCTCTCATAATACTCTTTCTTATATGTGGTGGCTACAGTTGCATGTGTACGCAAATATAAGAGAAAGATATATAAGAGGAAGATGTCCATAATCTCACCACAGTAAAAATAATACAATTTTGCTTAAACAAGAATAGCATTAATTAGTTCTGTCAACTAAATATTTTTGCCAAATGGTTACACTTTTCTTAGAATATTTAAATTTTCCACGCCTTCCTATAGGATTTTTTTGGTAGACAAAGTAGACAAAACCTAAAGTATTTCCTTCCTTTGAAAAACAGTTGTACTACTCTTACTTGCACAACTTAAAAAGCTGAGACTGCTGAGGGTGTTGTAGCTGTAACGTCATTTCCTCATGACTTTATGGAATCTCAGTTGCAGCTGCACATTCCCAAGGAGACTACACGGAACACAAACAAACAAAAAACCTACTAAAATCAGCAGATAGTTGCAATCCTATACTTGAACTTTTGAGACTGTGCTAAATTATTACCATTTCTTTATTCTTTGAGGAATGGCATCCTTCAACACTGTCCCTCACATATTTCCAGATGCTTTTTAGATTATACAGCGTTTGCTTCTATGCCTCAGTCACATCCTCCCCTCATCACGCCCTTTGCTGCAATGTGTTTGGTGGATTTAGTGGTATGCTATTTGCATTTCTCACTTGAAAAGTGGACTGTCTTACCAAAGCAGTTTAAGATTCATTTGATAACATGGATGTTGGGATGATCGGGTTATGCGATCAGGATGTTTCTTAATAATGCTATGTATTTTAGCGTACATCTGAACATGTTATGTGATGGTTCTTGTATTTCAGTTTACTTACCCAGGAACTTTAATATGAGTAATCACTCATTATTCACGTACAAATCAGCATTTTAATCACAATTGGTAAAGGCAATAAATGTAGATGCTCGGTTATAACATATTCTTTTACTTTCTTTTAAGGTAAAAATGAACATCAGAACACCAACTGATTTTGAGTGGTTAAAGCAGTCTAGATTCTACTACAAAGAGGATTATGATCACGTCATTGTAGCAATTACAGATGTCGATTTTATTTACCAAAATGAATTTCTGGGTTGCACTGATCGTCTGGTTATAACACCTCTTACAGACAGGTTAGAAAAGCAATACTAGATAAGGAGTACTTTTAATATCTATAGTGTTTATTTAACATCTATCTTTAAAGAGATAAAATCTGAGTTAAGTCCTGTCTGGGCTAGATTATTCATGAAAACATTCTCATACATTTGCTTAATATACTCTTTTAGAAAAGGTAAAATAGATTCTCACTAATCTGTACACTTACTAATTCCTTTATCACTGCCCAGTCTTAAAAAGAATATTTAGTAACAGAATTTCATTGTTTTAAGGTTATATAGTAACATACAGTTTAGCAATATACTGAAGAGAAGATGAGGTCAAATATTTCAAATTTTGTAATAAGAGAATCTCTAAAGATTCTGTGGCTTCTTTGAAAGTCTGAGAATAAGTCCTAACTGTAGGCACTCACCTTCCATTCTTCCATATCCAGGCAAGTAAATGGCCATTTTGTTTCAAATGTGGCTTAACAAAGAATTATATTTCTTTTTTTCTCTTGAGAATTTCTTTGCTTCCTTCCTTGTCCAAATTCTTTCTCCATTTGATCATTTCTTGACATGTCACTTTTAACCAAATGAGAAAATAGAAGACCAAGAGATACTTCACTTGCAAAAAGATCCCCCCAAGAAATAAAAATAATTTCCAACCTAAAATGATTTGCTTTGGTATCTATGTGGTGTATGTGCTTCTATGACTTTTTGAATACCTTTATTTCTCCAGAAGAGGTAGAGCTGCTATTGTGACAGTATGGGAAGTTCAATAGATTTCTGCAGTGAACTGTATTGCCCTCTGTAATTGAGTATTTTTGATGTAAAGTTGTTAAAATTTACCCCAAAATTGATTGAAGTAGAACTGCATAGATAAAGCCTTCCTGTCACTTCAGAGTTTCTTATTGTATAGAAAGCAAGAAAGTTCCTGCAGTGCAAGTTGGGCATAATAAATTACAGTGGTTCAAACTAAAGTGAGGAACTAGTTAGCTACAAAACCCTGTTCAATTATGGATTAAAACCAGAAACACTTCAGTTAGAATGTGTCCAAACAATGTTGATTTGACAGTGAAGATACCCCATTGCTTAATTCCTTTAGCATTACTCTTCCATACCTTGCCATGAATGAAAATCTCATTTAAGGCTCACATATAAGTGAGCCTATATAACTGTCTAGACCTTTTAAGACTAGAAAAAAGGTTAAAGCTTAGGGTTCTTTTTCCTAGAATTGTAACTCTTTCTTACCCACAACTGGGGAAGAGGCCATCCATATATCCTTATTCTTTCACACTTGAGGATTTAGTCAGAGGTAACATAATGAAATGTATACAGGTTAAGATGCTGCTGAGTATGATGACATAGCAGAATTCAACAGCAGAATGTGTGCTTTATAGCTGCCAGAAAAGTTAATGAGAAACACTTTATGGGATATGCATTGATTTTTTAGCTTGTTAACTCCAGGGTTTGTTTCTTTTCTTGTTTGTTTGATCTGTTGGGGTTTTTTTTCTTTTATAAGTAATGTTTAAATGCTGTATTTTGTGCCTTTTACCTTTCTGAAGTTCTTGCACTGAAATCCATGGAGCTGCCCTATGAAGAAGTAGCATTTCAACATAGGGGCTGTAGAATCTATTGCATAACGATCTAATTGATTTTTATACATGCACATATCTTTAATGTAATTTAATTGATTAACATCAATTAATATTTGTAGGTGCTATATAACCTTAGCGCAAGCTTTGGGAATGAACATGGGAGGAGCTCCAGCAGGACCAGCTGGAACCGGTAAAACAGAAACAACGAAAGACATGGGAAAGGCTCTGGGAAAATACGTAGTGGTCTTTAACTGCTCTGATCAAATGGACTTCAGAGGTTTGGGTAGGATTTTCAAAGGTAAGACTTCTTCAAGCAGGGTAGAAGAGACTTCCACAGGTCATTTAGCAGGTGCAGGTAGAGCAGGGTGCTCAGTACTTTTTTCATGTTGGGTTTTGACTTTCTCCAGGGATGGATGTTTTGCAACACCTCTGCTCAAGTGTTTTGATTATTCTCATTTTCATATTTTTTATACTTCCACTGACTGGGAATCTTCCACATTGAAACATGTGTCCGTTGTCTCCTCTTCTTCCTCTGCACCTCTGAGACAAGCCTGGCTCCAATTCCTCAGTGCCTCCTATTATCTAGTTGTAACAGCAAGAGGCTTTTCCCTTTGCTTTCTCTTCAGGCTCAGCCTCTCCCTCTGTGTCATGTCCTCCCTCCAGCTGCTGACCATCACAGCAGCCACTTGGTGCACTCATGCAAATATATCAATGTCTCTCCCCTGCTGGGAAACCCCAAAGTGAGCACGGTACCCCAGCTGCTGTCTCACAAGGGCAGAGTGGAGGTGAACAGTGATATGCCTCACCCTGCAGGCTACGCTCTTGCCCACTATGCAGCTGGCTTCCCTTGTTACAAGGGTAGAATTCTGATTCATGCTTAATTAGTCTTTAATTCATTAGTCTTTAAATGGAACAGCAGGTCATTTTTCAAAGCAAAACTGCTTTGCAACCAGTCAGCACAGATTTTGTACTGCTGCAAGGAATTACAGTGTTCTAGGTAAGGGACTTGAACGTCATGAGATTTCTGTCAGCTCATTTTTCAGAGTAATGGTATTGTATGTATTGGGAAGCAAGGGGCATAAAAGCAGCTAAAGCTGTGGGTTTATAAACATATTGCCCATTTTAAAGTCATTAAAATTTTAGAAAATCTTTGAGTGACAAAATTATTGACAGAATGTCTTTACAGTGATTTAGCCTTAACTGCACAAAGCAAATAAACCCTGAATGACTTGCATAAATTACTCACAATTAAATAGCAAGCTTTCAGTATAAATGAAAGAAAAACATGGCATACTGGTACTTTAATATCATTTGGGAAAAAAAGCTGTTAGAAACTTTCTTATAAAACATTGTGAAAAGAAAAACAATTCTCTTAGGTGCTGCTACACTCATGTTACTTTTCCAAACAGAAATTAGGCAACTGTGAAAATAATCCTGTACAAAAATATTCTTGCTATTAATATAGTACTTCTAGATTTCTCTTTTCATTTATTTTTCTTTCTCTGAGTTTCTCTCTTTCTTTCACACACATCTCCACACTTTGTAGTTAATATCCTGTACTATTACCTGAGAAACTTGTTTAGTGGGGACTTAAAATGGTAAAATAAAACCTGTGACATTTAAGACTAATATTTTGTATCTCTAAGTCACTTATTTTTAATTTTTAGACTCACAGCACAGCTTTTTGAAAATAATTGAATGCTGCTCTACAGTAAAAGGCTACATTCATAGAATGATATGTACAAAACCTTTACCAAATGCCCCAACTTATCAAAATATTTTTTTCAGAATTTGATTCACTTTTAAGCATTGTGTATAAATCAACTAATAATAATTCAGACAGATATGGAAATAGGAGGGTTGGAAGAAGATAGGCCTTGACCACAGGGCAATAAATAAAACAAATATGATTTTATTACTTGCAGGAAAAGTCATTTAGCTCTGATATTCAAATATGTTTCAAGGACAAGAGATAATATTTTTTTCTTTCCCTGTTTTAGGTCTTGCACAGTCTGGATCTTGGGGATGTTTTGATGAATTCAACCGAATTGAGTTGCCTGTCTTGTCAGTAGCAGCACAACAAATCTATATTATTTTAACTGCAAGAAAAGAAAAAAAAAAGCAGTTCATTTTTGCTGATGGAGACTGTGTAGATTTAAATCCAGAGTTTGGAATTTTCCTAACTATGGTAAGTGTAGTAATAATTTTAAAGTGACAAATTATACTACATAGAGGTTAAGTGACAGGGTGAAAATAACTGGGTTTATTAATAAAATGATGTCAGTATAGAATTAGCCTAAAGTGCATAATGCATAAATAATATGATTATTCATGAATGGCAATCTTTCATTTTGACTTTAATATAATTGAAAGTGTTCAATGTCCCTTGATTGCTGTATTGCTGTTTACCATGCAGACTTAGAGTTTGACCAAACTTGCAGAATTCTCTGTGCTCAGTGAGAGGCCTGAAACACTAATACCCTTTACTACCATATCTTTAATAATTCTAAAAATAATGCATTAATAATGCACTAATGCTTTAATGATATTAACATATTAGTAGTTTAATAGTATTAATACTTCAATAGTATTAATGAGAAAGATACTGTAGGGAGGGGGGAAAAAAGTACATTCACTGAAAGGAGATGTAAGACATATTTTTCAGGGACACAGGCCTTGACTAATGGGTACCTACATGTAAAAATTCTTTGATCTCCTGGAATATTAATTTTTGAATATGCTGTCTTGTTGCCATAGGATTCTTGAGGCTTCATAGCACTATTTCCTGTAATCTTATGGGCAGGAAACTTTAAAGTGTGTGTTTCCTAATGCCAAGGCAGATGGCAATCCAAGATTAGTTTATGAGAGATTAAAATTATAATAATTGATAGGCAAGACTTTGAACTGCTCTAAGTATTTATACATGCATTCATTTTTATTGAACAATAAAAAGGAGGGTATTTTGGCTATTGTAAATAATAATGATGCATTATTTTTTCTTATTTAGAATCCTGGATATGCTGGACGTCAAGAACTACCAGAAAATCTCAAAGTTCAGTTTAGAAGTGTTGCAATGATGGTTCCAGATAGACAGGTATAAATGCTGACTAAACTGAAAGGAAGAAATTATTTTAATTTGCTGACCTGTCTTCAGGAGAAGCTAATGGCATTTCTACAAATAATTGTGTTTCAGATAATTATAAGGGTTAAACTTGCAAGTTACGGATTTATTGATAATGTGGTCTTGGCTAAGAAATTCTTTGTTCTTTATAAACTTTGTGAGGAGCAGCTCACTAAGCAGGTAATGTTATGTATTCTCTTTGTCTTCGTATTTACACAGTAAAAGCTCCTACTTTTCGGGTTATGCAGATTGTTTCTGAAACATCACTTCCATACCTTTTACAAAATACTGAATTACTTTAAATGTAATTTAAACAAATACCTTTATAAAATTTCTGAATAAATTACTACATTAATTCATGAATATGTAGTCACATATGCACCTTTTTTTGTTAAAAATTATGCTTTTAGTTAGTTGCAAGTGCATGAGGTTCTCTGTCTAAACATGTCAGCCAGACAAAAATTACCCCACTCATACAAATTGTCTGGGAGAATTATCTAGGGCTAGGGTAAGTAGTTGGAAATTGGAAACGGAAAACCGCAGGAGAAATGTCTAGCTTGATTTAAGTTGCCTGTGTCCCCACAGCACTACCTTGATCTGAAGTCTGTGCTTTAACAATGCCTTAGTTGGAAAGACACAGTCTAGAATGGAACTATTAGTTTTTTAGAGCCCTGCTATTCACAGCTAAAAAATATTTGCTGTATGGCATGATAAATGGTTAAATCAATTAAATTTATATTAGAAAAGAAAAACCTTATAGCACACACACATCTTCCTGAAAATGACTTTATTATCCTTCATTTATTTGAACACAATAATTCCTAAACAACAGCAGCAATTCCTATTTTAGCTACCTTTTCCAGGCAGGACAACTGTACTATACAATATGCAAGTAAAGCTTGATATATTGATAAAATAAAGCTAGAGAACTTGTCCTTGATACATAAGCCTTCTTCTACTCTCTAGGTCCATTATGACTTTGGTCTGAGGAATATCCTTTCAGTACTGAGGACTCTTGGAACTCAAAAGAGAGCCAGGCCGACTGAAGGCGAATTAAGTATTGTTATGAGAGGGTTAAGAGATATGAATCTCTCTAAGCTGGTAAGAATCTGATTTAATATTTTAGCACTACATAGAGGCAAGCCTAATAGATATTTCATGGGTTTTGTATGAGATTAGAAAAAATTTCAAACATTCTTTTCTTTAAAAATTGCAACATGGTAACCTCCATGTTATCATTAAGCAGCATAGAGAGTTTATTAGACTTGTAAAGAGTGTTCACTGTGCAAACGTTCAAAGAGATTAATAGTGGCTTACCTGTGCCTGTGACTTTCAGTGTTCTGACTTGTGCCCAGACTGACCACTGTACCATAAGTAAACTGAATAATGAGTATCCACTAAATCGGACTTTTTTAAAGATTTCTTTCCAGATAGGGTGTTCTTTCCAATATACGCTGCAAGCAGTTTACAAGTCAATTTTATAAATAGATTCCAGTGTCTACTCGGTGGCAAATTTCTTTAAATTCTGAACTTCTCTTTTACATGGCTTGCGGATGACACTTTCAAAATGCTATTTTTGTAGCAACCTCTCCTGTTAGCTGTCTGTAAGCATCTGTATTTAGAAAGTATGTTATTACTGCTTATTCTTTTAAAACAGAGACTAATTTTGATTTGGAAACATTCTTTGGACAACCATTCTTTAAAAACTCAATAACATTTTTTATTTCAGATAGATGAAGATGAGCCTTTGTTTCTCAGTCTGATCAATGATCTCTTCCCGGGGTTGCAGTTGGACAGCAGTACCTATGATGAGCTTCAGGCTGCAGTAGCTCATCAGGTTGAAGAGGCAGGATTGGTTAACCATCCACCATGGAATCTTAAGCTTGTTCAGGTAAAACTTTTATTTCTAAAATGTTCTTTGCAGTCAGGAGTCAGAACAATGTGTTCGTAGCTAAACCACTGTCTTACCCAAGAACCTGCACATCTAAATGGGAAAATCTGAAGGCTGTGTGTGCACCCCACTAAGGAAGACCAGTGCAAGGGACTTGCACTGTGGTGCCAGTAGATCTTTTTCCTGGACTGATGCAAGCCTTTATTCAGCTTGCAGAGGAAGAACTGTATATGCTTCATCTTACAATATTTTGTCACCCAGGAGGACTACCACTGTTTTGTGCCATTCAGTTCATTCATATCTGTGTAGGCAGACTGTCACTTCCACAGCAAACCTAATGTTAATATTAAAAGACAAAGAGAAAATTCAGTAGAGAACTCTCCTGAAGCTAAACCCATACACAGTTCTGGAGAAAGTGCAGTCCCTATGTTTGTTTCATACACTCAGGTATTTCAGCACTGTAGTGATTAATCATAGTTCTGTTGTATTAATGTTTTGCGCTATTAATTTTTCTTTTTAGGTAATACAGAAAACCCTTTTTTAAATCTAGTAAAACTGTTTTCAGTTGCTTTAAAAAGTATAGGCAAGATTTAGTTCTGTGAACTGTTTATAGTAAACTTGCCTAGTGCTAAGAAGATTAGAAACTGAAAATATGTACTATTCCACAGAACACTAAAATTCAGCAAATGCATGCTAAATTCAATCCTGAGCATATAACTTGTATGCCTAATACATCTTAATCCCTACTAATTGCAAGCAAAAATCTTTCTAAAGCGTGTATTTATTTTTCTTTTGATTTTTTAACTGAAATGTTTTATTTTGATTTTGTTAATAGTTGTATGAAACTAATCTAGTACGTCATGGGCTGATGACACTTGGACCTAGTGGATCTGGAAAAACAATGGTCATAACTATATTAATGAGAGCACTCACAGAATGTGGCCAGCCTCACAGGGAAATGCGCATGAACCCCAAAGCTATTACTGCTCCTCAAATGTTTGGAAAACTAGATGCTGCAACTAACGACTGGACAGATGGAATCTTTTCTACTCTGTGGAGGAAAACACTGAAAACCAAAAAAGGTATGTAAATGCTTTTCATGTGGCATCATAAAAATGTATCTTGAATGATATATTGAAAAAAGCATATTGAATTCACAAAATGTTCCTCTTGAGGAAAGCTATAGAGAACAGACATGAGATTACAGGTCACCTCTTAAGAAAGGACACCAGTTTAAAAATGTATTATTTCAATAGTATATCTACATTTAAAAAATGATCGTTTTCTTGCAACTTCAGTTCTACAGTGTAGATGTGTTACTTGGAAGCTGATAAATTACAAATTAGATTAAGTTGTTCTAATGGCACCATCTTTATAATCATGTTATTCCCATGGTTTTACATACATTGATCGCCCGTATTTATTTTTCAGTATTGTAGGATTGGCATACTGAAATTCCTTTTCACAGTGTTTCATTTGCATCTGAAAAAATAAATACATTAAAAAAGGGAATTCTTCTAGGGCACTTTCCTAGAAAGATGTTAATTTTAAAAGACAGTTGAATTTCTCACATTAGAAATGTGTATGCTTTCTCTATTGGAAATCTTCTACATTCCAAATTAAGCCAGAATTCTAAAATTTAATTGCCAAAACTTAGGTATTTACATCTATGTTTATATTTCAAAATAAAAGAAAAACAACCAAATTTTAAGAACAGATGAGCAAGCATAGTTTTCATTAACTTGAGAGGGATCTGTGAATATTCAATATCTCTTGTTTAGTTGCCCAAAGAACCCTTATTTTAGCGACAAAATACTAAATTCGCCAACCCCCTTGTGCTGCTGGAGTAGGGTTGGGGCAGGAGGAGGAAGGAGGAAGAGCTAGATTAGGTTGTGAAGAAAGAGGTTGAATTTTGGCAAAGAAAAGGAAGTGGGGGAAAAGTGTTTGTGGTGTTTGTCTTTGCTTCTCATCATCCAAACCTGTGTTAACTTGCAATAAAAACTGTCAAGTGATCTCTCTGTCTTTATGTCAACCTGCAAACATTTTCACTTTATTCTCTGCTTCTCTCCTGTTGAGGAAGGGGAGAGAGAGAATAGCAGTTTCTATCTGGTAGCCAGCCAAGGTAACAAATATTCAACACTATAAAGATACATTTGCACCCTCATTTGCTACTGATTGTTTAAAAAAGATTTCCTTAACTAAGTATGCAATTTATTTAGTAATGAGCATCCATGGAGATGGCAGAAATTGCAATAAATAAATTTTTATACAACATTTAAGTTCCAAAATATCTTTTGTACACTTATTTTCTTGGTTTTTTCAGCAATGTGATATGAACTATCTCTCTTTCGATTATTTTTTCCAGGTGAAAATGTGTTTCTGATTTTAGATGGTCCTGTAGATGCGATCTGGATTGAGAATTTAAATTCAGTTTTGGATGATAACAAGACCCTCACTCTAGCAAATGGAGATCGAATTCCTATGTCTCCTTCATGTAAACTGTTATTTGAGGTCCACAACATCGAGAATGCCTCTCCAGCAACAGTTTCTAGAATGGGTATGGTCTTCATCAGTTCTTCTGTCCTCAGCTGGAGACCAATATTGCAAGTAAGATAATCATTGCTGGCTGCTCCTTATTACACCTTGCTATACATTTTATACAGAACATTATTGTGGATGTTTTTTTCAGGCATGGCTGAAAAAACGTTCTGCTCAAGAAGCTGAGCTTTTGCAAAGTTTGTATGACAGAATCTTTGAACCAGCATATGTATATATGAAACTAAACCTTAACCCAAAAATGGAGCTTCTGGAATGTAACTACATTATGCAGGTAAAACAGATACTATATGAGTCTGTATGAATTGACTGACAATAGTGAAGGTGCAGAAATAGGAAGGAGAACATTTGATAGCCATAAAATTTAATTTGAAAATATTGTCTCCTGACAAAGAAAAGCTCAAACTCAATATTTGTTTCTTGGACAATATAAGAGTGAGTATGAAGATGTGCAGAACAAAATTTTTCTTCTCTGTATCACTTCATACCTAGGCTAGTCTTTTAACAACTGGAATTTGCAGGCTTCAGTAGATTTCCAGATGCACATGTTTAGTAAGCTTGTGAACTCATTCTGGTTCTTCAAATACCAAAAAATTGCAGTATCACTATATCTCTACTGGTAGTGTCAGCAGAGATAGAGAAGAAGAATTCTATTTATCTTTCTATCTTAAGACGTAATAGATGTTATTCTGTCCACCAGCTCTTTCAAGGTCAGTGTAGTAATTTTTGCCTCTCCTTTCCTATCAGCTGGAATTCTACCTTGAGTGAAGTCCAAACTATATCAGTGATTTATTAGTAATATAAATATGTGTTTGGCAGACTTTGCAAGACCGTCAGTCCAGTACTGCACATCTCCAGTTGATTTGTTTATGAGTCTGTTGTCATCTGCAAATTCTGAGTTTCCAGACTTTCCATTTGTCCATGTAATCTCACTTTTATTTTGACACACACATAAAAAATTCAGTAGTGCCCTTGAAGAAGAGTCTAGACAAGATAATGTTTTGGATAGCACTGAAGTTTGATGTTAAAGTAGCAAATTTGCACCCAATATCTTTTTGCTGTTCATTAGAGAGTTAGCTTCAGATTTTCTAGATTGTGAGGTATAATAGCCACAGTAAATGCTGGAGACCTTAACTGTGCAGTATCAAGTGGAATTAGAGTATTTATAGAATTAAAGTCCATGGGCAGGAACTATGGAACTTACCACTTTAAAACATGCAATGCACAACATTTTTGAGAGAGATATTATTTTTCTTCTACATTTCCTATCTGTGAAACCTCTGACTGAACTGAGCTTGTCTTCATGGAAGATTTTTCCTGTGATCAAAAGTTTCTTTTATTTTTGATTAGCGCTTGTTAGGAAGTGTCAGTAAGTCAGCTCTCTACTTATACTGCTTGATCAGGGAAATATTTCCCTGATTTAAGCTGTATTGAATGTTTCTTTGTGTGAATGAAAATCTCCAGTAAGTTTCTGTCACATCTGCGACAAAGTAAATAACTCTTCGTAGAGCTCCATGCTTGAGTTATCAGAGAGCCAGTGACACCAGAGATTTTACCCCACTTGAAAATTAGGATCCCAGTTTTGCCATAAATGATCTCTGTGCAGAAGCCCTGTACCTTATCCTGATTTGCTGAGTTTTACATGTCTTTAGTAATTGTAGGATTCAGGACATGCTGCTTCTGTTTAGGTCATGCATTTTCAAACATTACAACCAAATCAAAGCAGTTGCGTCTGGCAGATTTGTATTTGAGTTCTAAAGCTCAGTTTTGGATGTTCACCCAAATATGCACATGTATCTGATTATCTGCCAATTATAAGGATTCACAATTTAAGCTGCCTTTTCATGTACAACAGCTTTATAATGGTTTCATAAAAATGCGATCTCACCTTTGCTTTCCTCCTTGTAATTTCTACTGACTTTCTAACTCTTTATGCATCCTCTGGCCCACTTCATTAGGTAGACAAAAACCATTTACCTTAGGAGATTCAGCGCCAGTTTTTTGTTTAGAGTTATCCTGCCGTATGATCCTATAGGAAAACTCAGTAAACTTGTAGCTAAAGGAGATCTGATTGATACAGTCTACATGAAGGATCTGAGATGTTTATCATCGTTCTTTACCAGGGATTTACACGGGTGTTAAATAGTCATAGCAGAAGATAGGAACTTCATTTCTAGATAAACAGCTTATCAGAGGACAGGAAATGTGTGACTGGATTATCAGTTCTTAGGAAGGACAGAGGTTATCACTGATCCTGAGGCACCTTTGCTGGGATCAGTGCTGTTCAAAACGTTCATAAACAATTTGGAAAAGTTTTAGGTGAAGAAATTTATTGACGATACTCGATTATTCAGGGTATTAAGGACAAAACAACTAACCATGAAGAACTGTAGACAGACTTTATGAGACTGAATAAATAGGTAATAAAATGGCAAATGAAATTCAGTGAAGATAAGCATGAAGGAGTTCACACAAGAAGAAAACAGACTGTTCAGTGCTGTGAATAGCAGACCTATGGGACATCTTGCCAAAGATTGTAATAGACAATAAAAGTTTATGTAGGCTCAAGACCATTCTTGATATTTTCAGGGTGGAAAAAACCACATAGGATTATAAAACCAGAGAACGTCTGTATTGTTCAGAAAGTCACAAGCCAAAGAGGGTACCAAGAGGAAGTAGTACCCCAGCACCACCACAAGACAAGAGAGATTTTTTGTTTTCTCCACTTTTGGTCACTATTGCAAATGAGATGCTGGGCAAGCATTAGAAGTACTTGTTACTGTGTTACTTCCCACCCCAAGTATGAGATGCAAGACAGCATAAGGAGTACTAATTCAAAGAGCTGACTGAAAATCTGTTTTCAGTGTTAAAAAGATGTATTTTGAAACAATGAGCTGGACACTGAAGAAGGGGAGTAAAATGGGGTTACCAAAAACAGTCAAACATATGAATTCACAAGCAGCATCACAGAATTGTAGATAGCACGTTACTATTTTACTAGAATCTGGACTCCAGTTCCTTAGAAACAGAGAGAAGCAATACACAATAGAATAATTTAATCAATTTTTTAAAAACCAAAAATGTAGAAATTTATGTGATAGATACATAAATTGACCCTAATTGATATAAATACATCAGACAGATGCTGAAAATTCTTCCATGCTTAAAAATGGAAAGAAATGGCTAGGCTTCATCTATTCTTGGAGTTCCGAATATTATAAAATCTCTTAAAAAGCTCTTTTGTTCCCCTAGCTCATAAATGACATTTATTCTGTAGGCATAATTTAAAAGGAAAATTGATTATTAAATACCTAAGTAATTTCGAAAATTTTCTCCAGTTTTATATAGCTATCTTTAATAAATTTTATTGGTTTATTGGTAGTTCTGAATTTCATGTTTGGGGATTTTTTTGTAATCTGTATTGATTTAAATTTTGCATACATATAAATAATGCATGTGCATACATATACAGGTTAATAAAAAGTGATTATGTAATGTTTTCTAAATGCATATTTTAAAATATTTTCAGTCTATCAATCTTCTGGAGGGCTTGATTCCATTGAAGGAAGAACGTGGTGTATCATCTACACAGAATCTGCATAAATTGTTCAACTTTGCAATAATGTGGAGTTTAGGTGCCCTTCTGGAGCTGGACAGTCGAGATAAACTTGAAGCCTTCATCAGAGCTCATGATAATAAATTAGACTTACCAAAAATCTCCCCTGGCACCAATCAAACAATGTATGAGTTTTATGTTAGTAAGCAAGGTAAGAAAAAGAACCAATACTGGTTTTTATACAGTCATTTCAAAACTCTGTTATTCCTTTCGTCCTTATTATACAGTCATATGGGTTGAGTTTTTTGACAGTGTAGTACCAGAACATCTGTTTTGGTCAGAGACAAGAGATAGTGTGCCCAATGCTAACAATTTCTTATTTCTTTTTGTTTTAATTTCTTTCTTACAAATTACTTTTCTATTAATTTAGCCAGCCGACAATTTTTAGATAATTTTTGCTTAGGGTGGTTGGTCTAACTTAATATTATTTTATGTTTAATTTTCTTACAGCTGGTAGTTTTTATTAAAGGAATAAAATCTGATTTTAATTTTGCTTAGTAATTATTACTCATGTCTAATAATCGGTCATAAGTCAGCAAGGTTATAGAATTATAAGAATAGTGAGATATTGTGATTCTTGGTATTTTGAATAGCGTGCTATTTTCCAGAACAAATTTTTTAGTTTAACTAGCACACACAACCAATGTCACAAAAAACTTACTGTTATGACAGAGTATGTATGTTCTCTTCCGAAGAAATTAATTTCTCTCATATCTGAATTCACTTTTTTTTTGCCAGTGACATTGATTTAGTGTGCACACATGCAATCCATATTCTCATGTTCGTTAATTTTTCACCAGCAGTGTGAGAATTAGTTTCTAGGTAAACATTCTTTTGGGTTTTTATTTAGATAAGTATATAAGAAATATGTCTATATTTAGTAGGACTTTAGACTAATTACAGGTCATGACTAAGAATGTCCTTTGTTCTGTGTGTTTTTTAGCTGGATTTGAGAAAATATATCCCTTTTAAAATTTTTTAGTATTTTACCCATAATATCTATTTTCTAAAACTATTGTATTAATGAAATATTGAACATGATCAGAATATCATGAAATTTTCCACTTTTTTTTTTTTTTTTGGTCATTTCAGGTAACTGGGAGCATTGGAGTAAAAAAGTTCAGGAATTTGTTTATCCAACAGATCATGTCCCAGACTATGCATCTATTTTGGTTCCAAATGTTGATAATACCAGAACTCAGTTTTTGATAAACACAATTGCAAAACAAAAGAAAGTAAGTACAGGATTACTTATTTAAGTATATGCCTACCATATGAAATAAATAGAAAACTACTTTAAAAGTAACTGAATTTTACAGTCGTTCTTCATCTTCTCTGTCTCTAGTCATTGCTTCTCAGGTTCATCATTATATTGTTTTATTTTTATTTTCCTAACATGGATCCTCTGTAATTATTTCTGTGCATGAACAAAACTTTAAAATACAAAGTAAGGAATTTACTGGAAGCCTTCTTAGGGTCATCCACTAAAAGAGACTTCTGCAGTGGATGTATTGGAAACTGGAAGAAATCAGGCAACTGTAAGAAAATCCTCTGGCAGATTCTTGCCTCTTCCTTTCTCTCTTAACTCTGCAAAAATTTTCTTAGAAAATCTATGTGGGATGAAAAGCACATAGGGTCTCAGTGCATATGGAAACATGGGAAAAATCTATCAGAAAAATGTATAATTTAAAAATAGACACAGAAATTATTGTTTTCTCAAAAATAAGTCTGTTATGCATATATAAACATAAGTTTTGTTATTACTTATAAGATTTCAATATCTGTTACAGGCTGTTTTGCTCATAGGAGAACAGGGGACTGCAAAGACTGTCATGATTAAGGGATATATGAAGAGATATGACCCAGAAGAGCATTTGTCAAAAAGTCTGAACTTTTCATCTGCCACAGAACCATTTATGTTTCAGGTAACAATATAGATTTTAAACAATCTTGCATACCATTTCCTTGCTAAGTGCATAAAGGGTACTTCATTCTGATGATAAGTGATTTAGAATTAAATTAGAAAAATCTTTTTCATCTAAGTCACTTCAACACTTCAGAAAATTCTATTAAATCTAGTTTTTGCAGACCAGAATAAAATATAGCCACTCACATAGAGATGCATATATTCATGATTACTGTGTGGTTTTTCATTATGGAATTCTAAGAATCAACTTTTTTGCTGAAGATCTTTGATTTTCTTTTTCGGTTTTTGGTTATACTTTGGGTTTTTTTTGTGATTCTTTAGTATATAGAGTAATTTTTATATTTTGTTAAAGAAAGAACAGATTTCAGCTTATAGATAATTTTATTTTTCCTCAGCTCAGGAGTAACTACAGCATCAGAAATTCAATCTTTAAAGACCTCTAGCATGACAACTTTGTAGAAATTTCTCTTTCCCAGTGTAACTGGTAAAGATCCATATAAATAGAAAAAAATGCTGTACATTGTTTTCTCAAGTGATTGAAAGGATGTTTTATAACACTGTGCTATGATTCGATATTACTAATTTTGCTAGGGTGTGATTCTGTAAGTTGAATTGGTTTCATTACCAGTTCAATACAATGAATTCATGGTGACAAACCTCTGGTAGGAAAAAGAACTCATTTTGGAGTATTTCTTGACTGAAAAATCTATTAGTGGAATAGGTCTTACAAACTCCATTCCAAAATCAGGCATATTTTTTAAGAAGCTAATGTAAATGTTATTAAGAAAATGGTGAAAAATAATGGATTATACACCTATTTTTAAAAAAAAATCCAGATGCACAGAATGGCTGCTGAGTTTTTCCCAGCAGGTATTCTTTGGTGTAAGATCTCTGGTCACAGTTTGTGCCAAAATGAGACAGAATAAGGCAGCCATCCTTTAATGCATGCAAGACTTATTAAACAGTCAGTATCTCTGTGCCAGTGTCCCTTACTAAGTGCATTATGAGTCCTTAAAACATTACTGTTTGAAAACAAATCCCAGACTTGCTCATCTATGGTACAGAGGGTGTGTGAGAGGATCTTGGTGTGTCTTGTCTCTGCTGCAGCCCTGTAGCACCTCAGAAGAGGGGCTTTCTTAGCAGAGTTAGCTCCAGACATGGTTCACTCTGCTGGTTTTCAATGCAGAGATGGAGCAGAAAAACAGATTAAATGGTTCTAATCACTTGAGAGTTACACTCAAGAAATTTTTTTTGTTTTTTAAATTTGAGACACCATTCTGAGGATATTTGAAAGATTGTGTGATTTTGGACACATTAGACGTGCTACAAAGTTCTTGATTTCTTATGTAATCACTTAGCAGTTTCTCTTTTTCACCTTAATCATGTATTCTCAGTCTGTATCTTAAAATACTCATCAATATCCTGTTGTAAAAATGGGTCAAAAACATTAGACAAAACACGTATCTATTTTCTATTCCAAAAATACTACTAGTACTTTTATCTTTATGGCAGCACATGCTACATTACTCATACAGGATGACAATTGTGCTTTTAGGGAGAAAACATTCGTTGTCTAAGGAAAACATCTGGTGCCATTTGTAAGGTGTTTTTTTCTGTCATTTTTTATGTATCTTTAGAAAGACTATAGATCTGTAGAATTTCGAAGGAACATTTCAGTTATATATCAGTCTTACCTTGTCTATTGCATCCTCTTTCTTGCCACAAAAATAGTAAATTTCTGCATTGCATCACTCCCAAGACATCTGGGAAACCATCACAAAAGGAATCTAAGTTGCCTCTGTGTGCTCTGCAATTGTATTGCAAATATTAAACAATTGATATTACGGGAATGATAATGCTGATAATGAAATAATAATTTCTAAGTTTGGAAACTTTTTAAAAACTTCTCTGGTGTCCAGAGGTGGGTTGCAGAACAGGAGCTGGATTCCTTAGGAACTGGGTTCCTTAATACTATAATTAAAGATGAAACTGCTAACAAAAAGAGGGAGTAATTGGCTAAGTGCTGTAGCAGGTTTTTCAACAATGCATTTTAAATATTGTTGCTTTAGATATAAAATGAGAACTTCCTTTATTTTTTTAGAGGACAATGGAGAGTTATGTGGACAAACGTGTTGGAAGTACTTATGGACCTCCTGGGGGCAGAAAAATGACAGTTTTTATTGATGATATCAATATGCCATTTATCAATGAATGGGGAGATCAGGTGAACTTTTTTAATATTTACTACTTATCCTCAAAAAATTCTTTTTGTATATATACACATGGAAATCAGTGGACTTCTTAAGTATTTTAATAACTATTAATTATTGGAAATGCTTTCTAATTATGGTATACTCAAACACAAATAAAGAGAGTAAATTAGATTTACTGATGGGACATATATACATATATGTCAATAATGATGCCATATTTTACATAATTTCCACTTCCTTATTTTTGTAAGACTAAACAAAAATCAGCACTGTACTAAAGTAGCATATTATCAGTTTCAAGATTAACATTCATCTGAGAGCACCAATAAATAAATTTTTGCCAAGTGAAAGTGCAATACCTTGGAGAGAGAAATAAAGGATGTGAAAAATTCAAGGCCTCCACTAGGTCTCACACGATGGCCCCAATACATGGTTGAACTATTTTTAATGGGATAATGGTTTGTGACTGGTGTTACACATCATGTTGGTTTTGGTGGGGTATGTGAGCACATACATATGTGTGTTGGAGCAGTTGCTGTGGGCCAAACTCTAGAGCCGTAGGATCTAATGTAGACTGCAAAATAAAACCTTTGCAAAATAAACAAAAAAGGATCAGTTGTTTTGCTTCAAAGAAGGCCCAAGAGCAAACTGAAAAATGTAGTTTGACCAACCATAGTTGAATGTACAGAAACAAAATAAGGAACAAAACTTTTTTCCCCCTACTGTACTGCTTTAATTTTGTTTAGTTCAAAAGAGTACAAATACATTTTCTTGATACTATATGGCAGTAGAGCTCTGAAACAACTTTCCTGCCATTTAAAATCACATAAACCAAGATCTTCCATATGACTAAGGAAGGTAGTTTAATCTGTTTTTAGGTTAAGGTGACAATAGCTCTCTATGGATTAGTAGAATTACAAAAAGAAGTTAAATTACCATGGTGTATTTTCTTCTTTTCTTGCATAAATTTCTAATCTGTACCACTTACATAAATTTACAGATCACAAATGAAATTGTCCGTCAGATGATGGAAATGAGAGGAATGTACAGCTTAGATAAACCTGGAGACTTCATCACAATTGTAGATGTACAAATAATAGCAGCAATGATACATCCTGGAGGAGGCCGTAATGATATTCCCCAGCGTTTAAAGAGACAGTTTTGTGTATTCAACTGTACATTGCCATCCAATGCATCCATCGACAAAATTTTTGGTACTTTTTTCTCGTTTCACTATAATCTATTTCCTTCCATAATGGACTTAAAATTTATAAAAGTGAGCTTGCTCTCTTTCTCACTTTCATCAAAAAGTGAAAATTCAGAGTTCTTCCAGTAAAACAACCGAAGCTGTGGTACAGCAAAAATAGTGCTGTGGAAGAGAAATGAAACCCTTCAAATGCTTGTCTTTCAATAAATAGTAAGACAAACAAATATTGATAAAGTAATGACATTTCCTGGAAGACTGTGACCACTGCTATTTCTGTGTAGGTTAACATTCCACCTCCGCACTGTCTGAAATGCAGTCTGTTGCTAAATTTCTCAATTCTGGTAACTCTGTCGATAGAGGATATGGTGGAGAGCCAGCCCTTACTGCCCAATGTTTCTATACCAATTCAGAAAAGCCAGAGACAATGGGGAAAAAGAATTTAATCTGTAATTTAGAATTATGTTTTACCAATTAATGTTTTAAATAAGCACCTGTTTGTCTTGCTCACATATATCCTACAACCTTAGATTAGTTGTTTATTGCATTTTATATTTTCAGGTATAATTGCCTGTGGATACTTTCATCCCTGTAGAGAATTCGACCCTGAAGTATGTGACCTGGTGGAAAAATTGGTCTCAACAGGAAGAATATTGTGGCAGCGGACAAAGGTATAAATTCAGGGAAAGTTTTATCTCTGAATGGAGTCACTATTTGTTTAATTTAGGCAAATATTCCCTAAGATCATACCTATAAGCAAAACCAAAATAAAAAAACANCCCCCAAAAAACAAAAAAAAAAAGCTAAAAAACCAGAGAAAGATGGGCTACAATGTTTTGAATATGAAATCTGGAAAATATCAGCTTTCAGTATATAAGACAGATGAATGGAAACAGCAGTCCATTTATTCCTATAAGTTAATTCATGTTACCCAAAGCTTTAATCTCCATAGCTAAGGAACAGGGAGTGAAATCCTTTACAAGTTATATTTTTTAATTTATAAAGCCAGAGCAACATGTGAAACAATCACATGTTGTAAGTCTTGATGTTCTACATTTAGTGATAGATCCCGCTTTCAAACAATTAGATACTCTTGGTGACTTCTTCTAAAGAGTTTTCACACGGTATTGTGTGTGAAAATTAGTATTTTTGTTATTTTTATGTTTTATATGTGTTATTAATGATAAAGTTATAAATTTTATTGGTTTTGATGATTTCTAGATGTTACTGATTTTGAATATTAACAATATTTTCTTTAGGCAAAGATGTTACCTACACCGTCTAAATTCCACTACATTTTCAACCTTCGAGACCTTTCTAGAATTTGGCAAGGAATGTTAACTATAAAGGCAGAAGAATGCAAAACAGTCACTGTCCTTCTAAGGCTTTTTAAACATGAATGTACCAGAGTAATTGCTGACAGGTATAATAATTATAGTATTTTACATTTAGTAGGTTTAGCCATTTACTTCATTTTTGCGCATGAATCTGCAAAACTTCTAAATATGATAAAACTTACTAGGCCAATATGAAAAATTTTATCTTATTTTACATGGAGTCTGCATTGGGGTATTATTCCAACAAATATCATGCTATGTACTGATAGATTAACCCAGTACTTGGATGGAAAACATCAAAATATGTACATATTATATATTGTAACCTGCTTTTTTCTTTCCTTTGGCTGCACTCAGCCAATTCCACTGTAGAAAAGAGAATTTTATGGTGTCCTAAATTTATACCCATAGGATAATTTAAAATTGCTTTGCTGTCCTCACAGAAAAAAATGGAATTGCATGCTTATGACTGAAAATTGGCCCTTTTCCTATAAATCTCTTTCAAAATATTAAAAAAAAAAAAGATACACCTATGACCTGTGTGCCTTGGAGACCAGTATTATTTTTCTGTTCATTGTGTTTCAATTTCTTGTGGAATTTTAGATGTAGCACTATTAGCTGCCACTAAAAACCTGACATATACCCACTACTACTATGAGTAGTTATAATTAATACAATTTTTTCTTACTCTGATGCCCTGAGGAATGGTCTTCATAATTTTTATAAAGTAATGTTTTATACTTAAAGCATTAAATTCAAATATTGACTTTTAAAAGCAGTTATGTGTATCTACTTACACTTCATTGACCTTATAAAACTATCACAAAGTGAAAGGAATGACAAATATTTTGCCATGGACACAAGAGGGCATTTTAGAGGGCTTTTGCTTTTAGTTACACCTAAAAGGTTGAATTGAAAAGTGATCAGGCATTACCAGCCATGACCAGAACGTCTTCAGTATTCAACATACCTGCAAAACCTTAAAATGGAATTTATCTGTTTTAAGATGCTGACTAAATAAATGCAGTCTGGTGTAGATGATTTGGCATGGTACCAGGCAAAATTAATAACATAATAATAATTGCATTGTATTCAAGTAGAATCAGCCTTAATTGTATTATTCAATTAACTTCTTAACATAAAGGAAAGAGGTATAGAAGGAGTATATAGAGGTATATAAGAGGTATATAAGGAGTTCCATCTCTGTGTTTGACCTGTAAGAGGGAAAAAGGGAAATACTCCTAAGTATATGTTGATATGTGGGCTTTGGCATATACTCAGTTGAAACAGAAAAATAGCCTTGATATAAAAAACTTGAGATGAATTGCATACTGCCAAAACTGGTGGATAAAACAAGTCCCCTCCATTTCATGTAAATGTTAGGAACAATTCCAAACAAAACATAGACCATTGTCAAAAAGTTTTGTTTACCATCCCTGCCTGTATCTTCTAGAATGCCACATTTTCTTTCATGGGAGCTCTGAGTCAGCTGACAGAGCACATCTCCTTTTTCCCCAGAAGGTGCATTAACAAACTTGAGTTAAGAGCCAAAGAAGATTGCTGTTATCACCAGCTTCAATATCCCAGATGAACCATAATCTTGCTCACTTTCTCCTCTCCTGAGATACAGATGCTGAGTTCAGAAAATGCATGCAAGAAATGTAAAAGGAAATCTTATCCATCAGCTGTCAAGAATATAAAAATAAAGGCCAGACTTTTCTGCTGACCTAAAAAGTTACTTCTCTGTAATCAGAGAATGCCCATCCACTGCAACATATTAGCAGTGCTGGTATTTCTAACTTTCTGAACTATCATTTATTATACAAACTTGCTAAACATATACATATACATATACATATACATATACATATACATATACACATACACATACACATACACATACATATACATATACATATACATATACATATACATATACATATATAAGCATTTGCTAAAATTCATGTCTATACATTTATATGTCAAGAGTGCTGTTGATATAAGACGGGGGAAACGTTTAATTTTAATTTAAAGCTAGGATGCGACCCACTAAGGTGGAGGTATCATACAGAATCATACAGTGTATTCTCTGCTTTAACGTTGGTAGCAATATCACTGGCATTTATTCATATGTTCATATATTTTTTTAATCTGTTGTGGTGAATTTAAAAATGCATGGAGGATATGTATTTGTACAGATACCTTATACACTGGAAAGAGGGAGAGACAGAGTGTAGTCATGCAGTCCCTGTTTCCACGCTGCTTTTAGATTCCCTAGTGGTTAATATTATAATGTCATTACTAAAAACCTCCAACAATAGTGAAGTATATCATGCACATCTAGGCTGTCTCTATAGCAGTTCTTCAGTATAGCTTGTCTTATTTGAAAACTCAGAGCACTGGGTTTCTTCACGTTTGTTCTGCTTTCCTCTCAGTTGTATCACTGAAAAGAAAAAGAAGTAAACATATGGAAATTACTTTTTTCTGTATTTTGACATTCACAGTTTGAATTAACTTTTTTTGTGGGCAAGGTGGTTCTTGTCTTTTATGTTTGCCAGTTACTCCTAAGTAGCATTTTTCATTGCTTCACAGATAATCACAGCCACAGATAAGCAGAGTAGTCAAAGGTCTGATCTGCAATAAAATCTGATTGAATCTGTTAAGGGAAGCAGATAAAGTTGTTTGCACAATGAAATGTAGTCACTAGTATCTGTTTCCAGACTTTTATTAGTCCCCTCAACCCCAATGTGTATTCCTCTCTGCTAATTACGGGTTTTGGTGCACGAGGTGTTGAGAATGGAGTCACGTTGTGGTGGCATATGCTACCTTCCTTTCACTCTTCATTGTTTAATTGCAGTTTCATAGGCAGTGGTAGGATATCATAAATTATACTGTTCTATTGCAGGCTGAAAGATGATAAGGCTCACTTAGCAATGGTTATTTGGGAAAGCATTCACCCTTTTTCATCCTTTCTCATCCGAAAAATTAAATGGTCTGTTGTCTCATTTTAAGTGAAAGTTGGAAAATCAAATTATTTTGTTTTATATTTTATGTCACTGACTATTATACTTTATAGCATGGAAGCATTTGATTTCTGTGAATGTTGCCTAATCTGTTTCTGTGACTACTGTATAGTGTGTATTATCTAAGACATATTTTTCTTTAAAATGTTACAAGTTATGGTTTTTTGTTTTCTTTTCTTTTACTTAGTATTTAATTTCTTGTTTTCTCTCTGTGTAACTAGAAATATTTTTTGAAAGTTGTACTAATTTATGGTTTTCAGGTTTAACACACCTGAAGATACAGCCTGGTTTGAAAAAGCTATTGATAAAACAATTGAGGAATATGTGGAGGCAGATTTAAGTGAAGTTCTCCAAGCTGAACCATATTTTGTAGATTTTTTACGGGATGAGCCTGAAGCAACTGGTGAAGAACCAGAAGATGCTGACCTTCAAGCACCAAAAGTTTATGAGGAGGTATTTCATTTTACACATAAAATACTATGCACTGAAGTTTTCCTTTAATTATTACATACGTTATATTGCAGAACTCATACAATAAGGAAACTTTTTTTAATAGCTATCACTTTTTTGGTGAAAATATATCTACATTTTCCTGGTTAGTATGCAATGAATCACTTTAGTGATGTTAGATTTAATAATGACATATAAATGTGGTTTATTTATTCCTGTTCTCCTTGCTTCTTTTATTCCCCCACCATTAACAAAAAATTTCTGCTTGAACACAACTACAATAATCAGGGTGAATTGGCAAGATAATATCATTACACATGGCC
The DNA here is from genome assembly GCA_013397975.1 of Machaerirhynchus nigripectus. Lineage (NCBI taxonomy): Eukaryota > Metazoa > Chordata > Aves > Passeriformes > Dicruridae > Machaerirhynchus > Machaerirhynchus nigripectus. The sequence goes on along the minus strand of VZRQ01004652.1, from coordinate 205,517 downwards.
AACACATTAAAATGAAGTTTGTGTAAAAATGTCAGTGCAGTTTTAAAATTCTGAAGAGCCATACTAGTGTTGTTATGGATTTTTAATTTTTTTTTCAGATTCCAAACTATGAATTTCTTTGTGGCAAATTGCGAGCGTATCAGGGACAATACAATGAGAATATTAGAGGGTCATTTCTCGATTTGGTGTTTTTCAAGGATGCAATGACACATCTTGTTAAGGTTTGGTATTGCCACTTTTTTATTACTTTAGCTGTTGCAACAGTGTTCCTTATTGGGCAAGCTATTCTTAAAAGGCACATTGTGAAAATTTATTCTTACCCCCAAACTGCTTTGCCATCTTTGCCTGGTAATTTTCAAGAACTAGCAAAGACCTATAGTCATTTTACCTGTTTGCATGTTTTATAATAAATTCCTTATTTAAATATGTGTTTAAACTTCTATGTACTTATGTGGATAAAGATTTTCCTCTATAGGAAAGGTGCCGTCGTAAAGACATTTATATTGTGTATATAAAATTATTTTTAATAATTTAGAATTCAGAAAACACTTCAAATGTATCGGTACCTGACGGGACCAAAACAACATGAAGTAGAATCTGATTGGATGAGAGATGTGAAAAGAAATACAAATTAGGGCTGCAATAGAATCAGTGTGTAGGGTAGAATTTAGGGTAGTCTGTAGGTCTCAACTAACAATCATTTGTTCTCCTATTCAGAAAGGAATATATAAGAAAATAACTCATCTGAAGTCAAAATCTGATTCGTTCAGGTGAAATAAAGGCAAAGTATGAGATTTGTGCCTCAGTTTTTAGGAGTGTTATCTCAGGAATTTGACTGGATGATCTCATTACTGAAAGACACACAGAAGTTGCAGTGAAACAAAAACAGAAGAAGGTTTTTTGTTCTTCTCTAGTTGACCTCAAATGAAGTAAATGTTTGTCTGCTTTGCATTTAAACAGAAGTAAATAAATTTCTTTTTAAATATAGTTCCCATGACACTAAGTGAATTTCAGAAGACCTTGAAAATCCCTAACATTCCATTTTTATTGGCAAGTTTTAGCCAGAATATCCTCAATACTCAGTTAGTGACAGCAGGGCTCCTTTCTACTACCTAAAGTGACAATAAATCTAGTCACCCTCATAATTTCATATTTAGACTTCTTTGATATAGCTGTCTGGATAGGCTCAGAGGGAAGTGTGCAGTAAGCTAGAATTTTGTAACAGATAAAAATGAATATATTTCAAAGACTTGATGTAGATGCCAATCTTTTGCATTTTGTGCATAATTTACATGTGGACCAAAAAAAATGTAAAACCTTATAAGTAATATAAGTGCACTAATGTATCATAAACCCAAAAAGAGGTGTCAAAAAGCAATAGATTAGTAAATTTGTAATTCTACTTTCGTATCTGGGAGACTTGGTAAGAAAATGATCACAAAGGAAATGTTGAAAGTAGACAGAATAGAAGAGAATATTAAAGGAGAGTTTCACTCTGTTCAAGTCTTCCAGACTCCTAAAATTAGGCATGTAGTGTGTTTGTTCTTCTAGCTAAAGTTTTTAATTGATATTTTTAAACACATTCAGGATGATGCCTTCAACATAAGTTGGAGCTCAAAATGTCCCCTTTCATGTATTTAAATCCTGTGTGTAACTGATTATAGCCATCCTATGTTCTTATATGCAGCTTCTTCATTAGCTATAGAAAATTCCTAAAGAATTTACAAGTGTTCTTCTGAGGAAAAATTTTCTGCAAGTATCCTTTTAGTAATTTTTACATTATATTATAGTAAATTAAGTGTAAAGTGTAATAGATTTTTGATTTTGCTAATATTTAAATATTTTTCTTTATTATTTCCTCTCTAGATTTCCCGGATTATTCGGACAGCGTATGGAAATGCTTTACTTGTTGGAGTTGGTGGTTCTGGAAAACAAAGTCTTGCAAAGTTAGCCTCCTTCATTGCTGGCTATAAAATATTTCAGATCACTTTAACCAGGTAAGAAATGCAAGAAATATACAAATCAATTTTATGGTATTGCTTTGTCTTTACATGGCCACAGATTTTTCTCCTTTTTTCTTTTTCTTTATTTTTATTTTGTCACCATTTGAAAAATATTGAAAATAATACACTATTTCTGGTTTGTATACAACACTGGATTTATTTTGACTTGAAAAAGGTAGACCACGTGTTAGCTATTTCTGCACCAAAATATGTGTGTTTACACAGGATGTTTGCAATGTCATTTATAAAACACTATAATCCAAAAATCATGGAATTCTGAGTTGTTTTGATTTAACAGGTAATGTTCCTTATTTCTCCTAGATCCTATAATGTAACCAATCTGTCAGAAGATTTAAAAGAATTGTATAGAACAGCTGGACAGGAAGGACAAGGTATCACCTTTATTTTCACTGATAATGAGATAAAAGAGGAGTCATTTTTGGAATATGTGAATAATCTGCTGTCTTCAGGAGAGGTAAGGGTCTCAGCCTGACAGGCAATGTGCTTTAGAAGCAGGGTACTGTTCTCACTACTTTATTTATTTTGGCAATACATTGTAGAATCAATAATGATTAAAATATTTCAACTTTTTAAAGAAGTAGTGCTCTGGATATGTAGTTTCTTTATTTCAGTGCAAGCCAGGAGAATATAAAAGGAGCTGTGATTTTTATTTCAGTACCCTTTTATTAAACGATGATTCAGTTGCCAGTCAAATTCTATATCCTTCCAGAGTGAGACTTCTTAGTTTTCAATGGAGTTTCATAAGTCTAAACCTGTGGCTTTTAGTCTAAACTGTGTATGTACAGAGAGAGAGAGATACAGATGTAAACAGGCAAATATTTATAAAATTCTATAATAACTACCTCCATGAAATTAATTATAAATTTTTATTTTATAAAAAGATTTCTAATTTATTTGGTCGGGATGAATTGGATGAAATCACCCAAGCATTAATACCTGTGATGAAAAAAGAGTTGCCTCGGCATCCTCCTACCTTTGATAATCTTTATGAGTACTTTCTAAGTCGAGCAAAGAAGAACTTGCATGTGGTCCTCTGCTTTTCTCCAGTAAGTTTTTTCTACATATCTGTTTTCCTTTCTTCCATTAGCAAACTTACCTATATGCTGTAAGAGAATTATTCAAGTTTTGTATTTTTAAGGAAGTTCAAGATGCATAAAAAGATTACCAAAGTCTAGTTGTAATTGCTGAGATAATAAAAGTAATAGTACAGCTGTGAGAACTTAGCATCAAAATACTTAAAAATTAAATAATTTCTTACAAGTTAAAGTAGTTTTATTTTTTTCCTCTCACATATTCTTTCCTAATACACATCAGTGAATATATTTCGGTGATATTCTTGCTTGTTACTGGAAAAGAGTATTTTATTTGTAGTTAAAATACATTATTTGATGCTTCAAAATATTAAATCCATGTATATTTGTAATGAACTCTTTCTTCATTCATAAAATTTCATTAATATTGAATGTTAGAAATTTAGCAAAATTCTATTTGAAGAGAAAAAATTTTCAAGGTGTTCTAAGCAGAAAATTTTCAAGAAGAAAGTAGACTATTTAATTGTTTATACTAATTAAACACTTTCATTGACCTTTGCTTAAGAACCACATTGCTAACAAACGGTGATTCTCTCTTCAGGTTGGTGAGAAGTTCCGTGCACGTTCTTTGAAATTTCCTGGTCTGATATCAGGGTGCACCATGGACTGGTTCAGTCGATGGCCCAGGGAAGCTCTTGTGGCTGTGTCCAACTATTTTCTTTCAGAATTTAATATGGTCTGCGCTCCATCAGTTAAAACAGAAGTAGTAGAAACCATGGGTCTCTTTCATGACATAGTTTCAGAAAGCTGTGAGAATTATTTCCAAAGGTAATATTTTCCACAAATGCAATAATTAATCTCAAAAATGTTGGTACTGATAGTGTTTTTTGAACTTGTGTTATATGTATCAATAAATGTATTTTAAGGCTAATAAAAAATACATCTGCTATACCATTATATCCTAAGGCTATGAAAAATAATTGCTATTATGTTGCAAATTCTTTGGCTTCATTCCCACTATTCAACAGTCATTAGTATTGCCTATGTGGATAAAAACAATATAACTAAAATAAGGGTTTGCATCATGAAGAAATCTGATTTTGAATGAATAAAGACTTGAAATATGTTTTTTTCACTTTTTTTTGGAAGTGATCAAATAGCTGTATATATGAAAAATACGTGTGATGTTGACGTTGCCGATACGCTTTGGTTTTGGTTTAGGTATCGAAGGCGAGCTTACGTAACACCTAAGTCCTATCTCTCGTTCATCAATGGCTACAAAGAAGTTTATGCTGAGAAGTTACATAGTATTAATGAACAAGCTGAACGTATGCAAACTGGTAAGCAAATACATTTCATGTATGGTCTCAAATGATCTATGTTTTTAATATTAGACTTCTTTTTAAGTGATCACTTACTATCAGTTCTAGGGGATCACAGTCCAAAAGTGGTCGCATATGAGAACCTTTACCAGACACTACCCCAATCACAACCTTACAGTGATTCTCTTGTAAAAATACCTCAAAGAAGCTACCAGCTTAACCATTCATTCAGCTCAGTGTTGTATTAAAATTTAATATGTGCAAATCAGAATTTGTAATAGAAAGTGGAACCTGAAAATGGACAGAGGTAGCATCTGATTTACTGGTGCAGAGAGAGATAATTCTAAGCAGTTATTAACTTACTTCTGGACTTGTCTATGGAAATACTCACCGTGCAATCTGCATGCTTCTTGGGTGATTTATTTCGGGTTTCTGTTGTAGAGTAAGTAGTTGTTACTTGGAGTCATTTTATAAGTATGGATCTGAAATACAGAAAAGTATGTTTGAAATGTTCTTCAGACAGATTTTGGATCTCTGTTGAAAATGACCTAATTTTTGGCATTAGTACTTAATGGTTTCAGAATACCAGTTTTCTGGTATTTTCAGTTTTCTCCAGTTTGCATCTAGACATGCTTTTGTAAATCTCTAAAGACAGCTGAACACCTTAGTAAACGTGGTCTTTATCAGAGAAGATATTGCATACTGATTCAATAGAATAAAGAATGCTACATGATAAGATTTTTCATACAAAGGTAAAGAATATGGCACTTAGACAATGATTAATAACAGAACTGGTACCTTTCACATGGAGGAAAGACTAGAATAAGAATGTGTAGCTATTATATTCATAAACTCTTTGTTGCACTAGAGTGAACTGTAAAGGGGTAAGTGATCCTCAATATTTTGAAATCGTGTAAGTTTTGCTCTATGGATCTGTTGCCAGTTCTTGAAATCAGAACTTATCCTCAGTCCACTTTGAAATGGGGGTAAAGTTTGAGAACCTCAAAGATTCAAGAGAGTGGGGTTGGCTTAGGTTTTCTTGGTATTCTTTCTACAGTTTTTCTATTTCCAAAAATAATTCAGAAGTAGTAACATAAGCAGCTTCAGCACTGTCAATAACATTTCATATGTAGATTTTCATAGCCTCTGACATGTTATTACAAGTTCCTTGCATGTTCTGCTAAACAAAATGATTGTTTACAGGTGCACATGTGCATGGATATGATCTACTGCAGCATCTTTATATCATTAATGCTTAGAAAACCATGTCTTTCAGCTTATGGGCAATACAAATGCCAGTTGGAAAATATTGTAATTAATTTCACTTGCACAGATGGTACTGCTGTAATAGTTCTTGCTGGAAGTATGCAGGGGACCTGAGTAAGCTGTAAAGGTTTCTTGTTTATAATTGAATTCTTGAATCCTCTTTGATCTGCATATTCCTATTTTTTGTCCATCTTCCCTTCTTCACACTCTAGGCTTGTAGCAGGGAAAAGTAAAGCAGCAAAAGGTATCATTTTCCCTTTTGTGACTTCTGGGTTGAAGGTGCTGGATTGGTGGTGTAACTAGATAATGAAGGTTTCTTCCAACCTTGATGATTCTGTGGTTCTGTAGAATGGCAGTAACCTAATAATGAGGCAGCTGTGCCAGAACAAGAGATGTGCTGGGAGAGAATGCTTTTCTGTTTGAAATGTGATAGCAGAAAATTGGAGAGCCATCACAGAGAAACATGGCACATCAAAAGTATAGCTGCAAGGGTGTGCTGACTCAAGCCTTTTGGGAGAGAAGGCAATAATTTTTCTTTTTTTTATTACTTAATTACTTCCAGGGAACTTGTAGGGTTTAAAGATTCCGTGATGAAGAAGAAAGAGGCTGGAGAGGCTTCAGAATGCCTCTCAGAATGTTCATCTTTTTCTGGATGCTCACATGGTGTGATCCTTGGGGTATCCTGTGCAGGGCCAGGAGTTGGACTAGATCATCCTGATAGGTCCCTTCCAACTCAGCATATTCTGTGTTACTATGATTCCATGAACTGTTAGGCTGAGTGGTCTCTATGGGTGGTTTCTTCATCACTCAGAAGAGCTATGATGGGACTGGCCCTCAGCACATAGATGCTTTTTCGCCCTCTCTGTCACCAGGGAAAAGAGAGGGTAAACCAAATATGCAGGAGCTGAAGGTCATAATCTTGATGTGATCTTTAGGTTCACTTTTGACTCCACTTCTTCCCAATTTTTTCTAGAAAGAACTCCCTATTAGAAGGCAGTTGTTAATCATTATGTATTTTCTTCATGTAATGACACAATGAAGCATAATTTGGAATTTCTGATTGTCTCATGAATTTATGATGCAACATATATTTGGTGAAGCTCCTTTTTTGTTTTGTTTTCTTTTGAAGAATTAAGCTTATTTTTAATAATTTTGTGTCTTGTGAAATTATTTATATCCATGAAAAGTGAATAGTAGGCACAATCATGATAGTATGACTGCTTACCCCCACTTTCTCTCCTTTACATAAAATTCAATGAGAGCACAAGGTACAAAGCATGAGAGATCTGGACCTAGATTGTATAATCTAACTAGGGGAAAAAAAGTTTCTATATTTCTGAATTTTATCTTTTACTTAATAGGTCTGGCCAAGCTGATGGAAGCCAGTGAATCTGTTGCTAAACTCTCTAAGGACTTGGCTATTAAGGAGAAGGAGCTGGCTGTGACATCTGTTAAGGCAGATAAAGTGAGTGTTAAATAGCATGAGGATATACAGTGGGTAAAATGCTATTGCAGAATTTTCTCATAATTTGCAAAAATTTGCCTCGTTATCTAAAATGGGGTTTTACTCTTTCTATAGCACGATGATTCGGCATCTGCTTCTGAAAGGGAGGCACTTTTAGGCTGCAACAGGAGTTGAGTGCTTTCCTTGTTCTTCTCCTATTTCTTACCCACTCAGATAAGAATCAGATTTTAGATCTCCCTTTTTTCCATAGGTTTTTTCTGTTTGGGCTTAATTGACATTACTAAATTTGGCCTTATATGTGCACTTACTAGCAGATAAGAGGTTAACATGATAATGGAACTTTTCTATTTCAAAATTCCTTAGAAAAATTTTCATTACAGTCCAGTTTCAGATTTTGTCTTTTACATTAGCAAAGTATCTGTGTGTTCATGAGATTGGTGGTCTGGTAGAAATCTGGTTTCCAAAATGACTGTCTGGATAGGTATACCTGGAAACTTATGCTAGGGAATGGATCAATATAGGCAATCTGTTTTCTGAAAGAAACAGTGCAAATTTAATGTGCATTGGAGAGGGAACTTTTTGCTGGTGATGACTAAGGGACTGCCTACATTCTTTGAGGCCTCTAATCTTGTAAGAGATAAATATATGACAGAAAGGGATGAAAATAAATTTCTCACATTTAATTTTTATTCAATAGTTTTATGATACTATATATAGTTAGCCATAGTTAGGGTTAGCTTTATATATTTTATAGCTCTTACATACCTGTTTTATCTTGTGTCTCATAGTCACACCATTTTGATTTACAGATTTTATGTGTTTATTATCAATTCCAGGTATTGGAAGAAGTCAAAGAAAGTGCTGAAGCCGCAACTAAAATAAAACTTGAAGTCCAGGGTGTGAAAGATAAAGCACAAAGAATCGTAGATGCAATTGATATAGAAAAACAGGAAGCAGAGAGAAAACTGGAGGCGGCTAAACCAGCCCTAGAAGAAGCAGAAGAAGCTCTGAAAGTGAATAAAAGTCTTATATTTTTATTAGTATTAATTGCATCACCTGTGAGAAGCCAGAGCCACCAGCATACAGCTGCCTCTTGGTTTCAGCTGCTGTCACCAGCCCCTCACTGTTGCTGGCCATGTCTCTTGTGAATACTCAAGGCACTCACATTTTACCTTAAACACATAGGGACTATTTTATAGTATTATTTTTTCCTTCCATCCCAATACTTGATCATTATGAAGGTGTAGATCTTTCCAAAAGCTACAGTTGCCTTTAGGATATCTGTTATTCTGAATCCAAGAGGATATTTTTTGTGCCAACAGAATGTTTTTAATTCCAACTTAAGTATTTATACCTGCCTTTTAAGACAAGTAAAAATCCATCTCTTCCTTCACCAAAAAACCCCCAGGCTTTTAATTTTAAGAGAAACAGGAAACAAGGGGGATTCAGGGCAAGCAGGATCAGGGTTCAGAAATTTGGAGGCAATACTATGCTACATGATTTCATTATTCTGCTCTGAACAAGTAAACAGTAAAAGACATAAACAGTTGCCGGAATTTATGTGACAGAAGTTATTGAGTGGCAAAAAGCAAAAAAAGGAGCATTTTTTGCTCTGACACTGACATTTAGATAATGAGATGAATGAAACTTCCAAAAATGGTCACAAAATTCTCTTACAAAATGTGTGGACTTGAAAAATGGATTCTGCAATCTATCCATAACTACTCCTTCTAGGCAGGTAGTGGTATGTGTGTGTTTTAAGACATAAATAACTGTTAGTTTTGAAATTTTTAATTCTTTATTAATTTTTTAATGGTTGTTGAACTAAGCAAAGTGTCAGTGACAGTGATGCCATTAGAAAAGGAAGCTTTTTTCTTCAAACACAAAATAACGAAAATAACAAACAAAAATAACCAAATCCATCTCAGAATAAACAATGATACTTAACTGCTAAAAATCAGAAATACTGTTTTATCAAGCAAACTGCTCTCAGTTAAGTCCTATACAATTTTACAATAAAGTTTTCTTTAAACACTTTGACAAGTTAATGCTGTTGTATGTAAATTTGATTTTTGAATGATGTCTTTAATATTGGGAAGATATTCTTGTCTAATATTCATAGAAATTCCTAAAGTTTCATGAAACCATGAAATTTATTAATCAGGCCAAGTTTCTCACTTTTTTGGTATGTACATAATACAAATGTATCTCAGAGAAAAGTATTACAAATGAACATTGAAATCAAGATATTTAATGGGAAAATAGAATAATGGTATTGATGCAGGTTTGCATTACATCTTTCTTCAAACAGACCATCAGACCAGAGGATATCGCTACTGTTAGAAAACTTGCAAAACCTCCTCACCTGATTATGAGGATCATGGACTGTTGTCTGCTACTATTTCAAAAGAAACTGGATCAAGTTACCCTGGATCCCGAAAAGCCTTGCTGCAAGCCATCATGGGGAGAATCATTAAAAGTAAGTAGAGTTTTCAAACGGTGTTTCTAAAATAACAGAAATAGCAATTTGCTTATCAGAGAACTTACGATGCTGTTTACCCAAAACATGACAGAGTTTTATTAAAAGCCAAAGATATTGCTTTGAGGTAAACTGTATCTATATACCGTGTCTAACTGGTAGAAATAGTAGGTGAAGTGCTTAGAGACTTTTGCAGCAGAAGCTTTAGAGTTTCATTGCCCTGTTCCTGGCACAAGGCCTGACAGCAAATAAAGAAATTATACCAGTCATATTAACCATATATGAGATAAACACATCCTGAGAAAGCTCTCTTTCTCTTTGGGAACTTGTAGGTTCACATTTAAACAGCCTTTTCTGAGCCTCTCAGGCTCCTTGTTTGTCTGAAAGATTAATTGAATGACTAAGAGTACCTTTTCCCATTCTGTGTTTCAATACTCCTGGCCCAAATTCCCTGGTCAGCCAGCCATCTCTTCCTTCTGGACTTTGATCTTCTCTCAGGATACACATTGATTTTCATGCCTTCCCTGCCATTCTTTAAATTCTGTTCTAGTTTCTACACCTGTTCTGTTTCTACACCTCTACTAGTGTATTACTATGCCAATCTTATTGCCTCAATATTTTTTCATGCAAATGATGAAAAGATACGTATTCTGGATACAAACACTATCCAAAATATTTTTTTAGGCTTTTTATTTAGGCTTTTACAGTAAAAAAAAAGTCATCCAAACTTTTTATTTTCCACAGACAGAATAAAATGAGAAAAGCAGTCATTCCATGGATTGCTTTTAGCATGTTGAACATTTGTTAGAAAAAGTTAAACCTGATGATTTCACTTTTCAGAATTTAGATCACATTTCACAAATGCATAAGCACTTTTTTTTGCATTTAGTTAAGTTAAATGTATCTCTGAGTCTTTATTTTGGTTAATTTTTTTAATTAAATGATGCTTCTTAAATGCTTTTAAAATGGCAACACGTATATAGAAGATGGAAAGTACATCAGTAACGTTCAAATCTAGTTACTGGAGTGTAATTGGTTAAAACTTCAAAATGATTGAAGGTGTGTGAGAGGAGTTACAACTGAATAGTACACTTATAATATTAACTATATTAATTACCTCTGTTTATAGAAGAATTTTAGGAACTCTTTTTAACAGTCACCTGTGAACAAGACTTTCAACACAAAATGTGTTAAGTAACTCACGTGTTGTTTTTTGTAGCTTATGAGTGGCCCATTCTTGAACAACCTAAGGAACTTTGCTAGGGATACAATCAATGATGAGACAGTAGAATTAGTCCAGCCTTATTTTGAAATGGAAGACTATACACTGCAACATGGTAAAAAGGTGTGTGGCAATGTGGCAGGACTCCTCTCTTGGACAAAAGCCATGGTGGTGTTTTATGGTGTGAACAGAGAAGTCTTGCCTCTTAAGGTAATAAATCATCTCTTGCTTTGTCTTTGCTTACCATTAGTTTAATTTCATAGGATCCTACAAATATATATATATACATATATATTTATTTATTTATTTATTTATTCAGATGTAATTGCCTGAGACTTTAGTGGCTAAAGATGGTAGGAGCAGAAAAAAACCTATTTTCTTCTTGATTCTAGAGAGAACACAGAACAAAAAATTATCCTAGATTAAATTTGTGTGATCTGGTTTACTGTGTATAGGCAAAGGTGGTTTTAGTCTTTGTTTTTGTTATGCTTTAATTACTTTACAATTGTTTTCAAAATGTTGTACCAGGATCTTCATTCCTTCTCCAAAGGGTTCTGCAAACAGAGGTTTGCACCTATTTTAGGTTCTTTGCTTTCTCCTGGTAACTCACAGGCAGTTGAGGACTGGCATCTTGCCTAAATACTGGCTTTCTAAAGAGCTTCAGAGCTCACATCAATAAAGGAGTTATGTTGCAATAGTAGGAAGCAAAATAAGGGAAATGTTTTTAAGAGTAAATTTTTACTTTAGTGTGGTTGTTCTTTTTCCGGTTTATGAAACTCAAGGGCAGTGATTTTTGGTTCTAAACAAAATATTTAATCCTTAAGTGTAGACATTAAAAACAAAACAGTAAAAGGGGTGAGCACATGGCAGTCCCAAAATTTTTTCATCTTTCTGTCACTGGTTGAAGTGTTATTTACAGATGCAACAGTAATACAGATGAATTATTTTTAAAAATTTACTTAATTTCCTGTGTTCACCATAGATATCATTTTAGGAGCAATAGGAAGAGTCACTGTTTAAGGACCATTTTCTAGTGGGTAAAAGCAATATTGTTAGATGACAAAGGACCTACAAAATGCACTAATAAAAGAGGAAATTACATATAGTCAAAACATATCTTCAAGCAAGTAGATTAAGTGATTGCTCCTCTAGTCTAATCAAGATGTACAGATCAGGAACCTTACTTCCTTAACCAGCTTCTTGAAATGTAATTTTTTTTTTAAGGAATAAAGCTGACAATATACAGTAGAACTTTAGGTACTGAACTGTTATTGAACAAAAAAAAAACCTTATCTTCACTATATAAGTGATACAGTTTTCAGCTTAAACATTTTTGATATTTATATAAGTTATTTTGATGTATTATTGTCTCACGATTACCAGCTAAGCAGGCTTAAATAGTTCACTGAATTATATTAAAATCTTACATGATTGTACTTTTAATATTTTTTCTCTTTGCAGGCTAACCTGGCAAAACAGGAAGGCCGCCTGAAAATCGCTAATGCAGAAAAAGAAAAGGCTCAGGCAGAATTAGATGAAAAGCAAGCTGAACTGGATAAAGTGCAGGCAAAGTTTGATGCAGCCATGAAGGAGAAAATGGTGAGATATAAGTATTTTAGTCTTCGGAAAAATGGTTGTACAATATTTTCATGCAATTAGGATTTGCTGCAAACACATTTCCCTGCTACCTGAATAACATGGATGAGATTCAGGTGTAAAAGTAAGAGATTTAAGTCTGTATTCTCTCCTATTCCCTTCTTTCTGTGAATAGCAACATACTAGACAATAGATGCCCTTAAGAGTCCTCAAGAATGAGTTTTAAATAAATAAAATAGTTATAACAAATACATAAAATAACTCTACATTTTTGCATTCTATGATTAAATAAAGTAGGAAATTTTTTCAATTTTAGGACTTAGAAAATGATGCGGAAACATGCAAAAGAAAGATGCAAGCAGCCTCTGCGCTTATAGACGGACTGAGTGGAGAGAAAGTTAGGTGGACTCAGCAAAGCAAAGAATTTAAATCTCAGATTAAAAGGTATCAAATTCATTGCAGAAAAACAAAAAAGAACATGCATGTAAAAACTGAAGTGTTGGTAAGCAATTTAGTAGCTTTAATCATCGTACTTGACTTTCTTCCTGGAAATCTTAATACAGCAAGGCAATCAAATGGACTATCCTGAAATCTAAATTTTCCTCCCGTAAGTAAGAATATATGGATGCTGAGTGCTAGTATTTCAATTAGGAACAATACCTCTGATTTTGGAATTAGCTTTCAGAGAGATTATTACTAGTGCTGTTTTGTGCCTGCATTACAGCTGCTTCTCCAGCCCCTGTAATACTGCACCTTGTTCTGGTGTCACTGGGGAAGTGAAACCTTCAGATAAGCTCAGCTTCTGTAGAACACTCAGGTTACACAAATTTCCTATGGGGAAATTAGGCATTTCTGGTGAGCTCTACTCACTTCACTAGAACCAGGCTTGTGTCTTTGATAAATATTGTATTCCAGACATACTTTTAAGAAATAAATAGTTTATTTCTTTCCTAACTGAAGAAATAAATTGCTTCAGTTAGGAAAGAAGGAATAGTTGTCATCAGGGCTTTATTGTTTTGTAGGGGTGAAGACAGTGTTTTCATAAAACCCCACTCTTAAATTTTGCCACAAAAATGCTCTGGAAACATTAGACATTTTTTAAAAATCTTCTTATGTTTCAAAAAATGTTTGTCTAAGTCATTAGAAATTGAAACTGTGCATCACCTTTTAATGATAATTTTTCTTCCTTTTCTAGACTTGTGGGAGATATACTGCTCTGCACAGGCTTTCTTTCATACTGCGGACCTTTTAATCAAGACTTCAGGAACCTTTTGCTTAAAGACTTATGGGAAACAGAGTTGAGAGCTCATAAAATCCCCTTTTCTGATGATTTGAACCTGATTTCTATGTTGGTAGATCAACCAACAGTAAGTTCTTGGTGCTTGGAGGGTTTAATTTGAATTTTCATTAGCATATTCTATGACTGTTAGCCAGCATTATGCTTGCTTAGAGAAGAACTATCATACCCAATATTCCAGATATTGCTGTGTTGTTGTTCTGTGGTTTCCAAATGCTCTTGGCAATTTCCACTAAATATTGGAGTATTAAGCAATGGTTAGATAGATAAGCAGGTTATGTATTATAACCAATGACATATTATACAATTAGACAGTTGCCAGTAAGAGCACTGTCGAGTAACTTATTTTGAGAAACCACAGCTTTAGATCACATACCTGCTTGTCATGGTTTAACCCCAATCAGCAACTAAGTATCCCTCAGCCCCTTGCTCCCACCCCCATCCCACCCACCCTCCCCCATGGTGGAAAATCAAATTGGAAAGAAAAGATAAACCTTGGCTTTATCTTTTAGATAGAAAAGATATTTTCTATCTAAAATCTATCTAAAAGAAATCTATCTAAAATATAGATTTCTTTTAGAAAGAAAAGATAAACACTTGCTCCTGGGTTGAGACAAGAGCAATTTAATAATTGAAAAAATGTATATCAATGCTGCTGCTGCTGCTGCTGCTAATAATAATAATAATAGTAAAAATAAATAGTAACAGAGCCCAAGAGAAACAAGCAATGCACAATAGAAATTCTCACTGCCTGCTGACCAATATCCAGTCAATTCCCAAACCATGATCCACCCCCTTCTGCGTAACTCCCCCAGTTTATATAGTAGGCATGGCATTCTATGGTATGGAATATCCCTTCGGCCAGTTCAGGTCAGCTGTCCTGACCATGCTCCCTCCCAGCTTTTTGCACAGATCCTCAGTGGAAGAGAACAGGACACTGAAAAATCCTTGGTTTAGGGAAAGCGCTATGGAACAACACCCAAAACATCAGTGTGCCAACATTATTCTCATACTAAATCAGAAAAACACAGCAATGTACCATCTACTAAGAAGAAATTGAACTCTACTTCAGCCAAAGCCAGGGCACTGCTAAAACATTGGGTTTGGTTGTAATTTAGAAAAGAATACATAAAGTCCTTTTACTCAGTGTGAATGTATGAGAAATCAAAGAGAGGGCAATGCGAGAATCTTCAAGTTTCCTTCAGTAAATATTAATTCCCAAAAGCCCTCTTAGCCTGGTTTTCACTTAATTGATCCCAATGTTTAATTTGTCTGCCAAGATGTCTTTTGACATCCTTACACTTTAAAATACACTTTTAATGATTCTATATAGTTAAAAACACCCATAAAAATAACATTTCAGAAATACCTTTATAACTGCATTAATAATTCTTTAGCAGGTCCAGATACACATTCCCTTTGATGTCCGTGTTTCTTCTTAGAACAACTTTAACTGAAGAATAATTCCAGGAATAATTTATTCCAAACTACCTTTTTTTCTTCATCTCCTTTTTTAAAAATCTTGTTCTTTAGATTAGCGAGTGGAATCTTCAAGGACTGCCTGGAGATCACCTCTCAATTCAGAATGGTATCATTGTCACTAAGGCATCAAGATACCCACTTTTGGTAGACCCACAAACTCAAGGAAAAGAGTGGATTAAAAATAAAGAACAGGATAATGAATTACAGGTAAACAGTGTCTTGAAGCAATGGTGTGCTCTATTATAGTCCGTCAAACATTATTACTTTAGAAGGGGGTTGCATTTGAGTCAGTGTGATCTGAGATAACTTTAACATGTGTGGAGACTGACAATCATGTAGATGCATCAGCAGGGAACTTGACAACAGCTGTAAGTCCCACTCAAGGGCTTGGAAAAGACTATCTAACTTGTATGAACTCTAGCAAAAGGTATGAAAGAGAAGGAAGTAGCCTTTTGTTCAAGATGGGTGAGTATGTTCCCTACACAAAAGCAGACAAAGAGGTGATAAGTAAAGCAAAAGAGTATAATATGGAATTATTAAAGGAGAGTAAACTAGGCAACTATTAGTAACATTACAGATGAAGACAGGATAAGTTACAGCTCTGAAAATGTAGGCAAAGTGCCTCAACTGTTGTGGTCCATAATTTAGGACCTGAGAGGGTATTCATAATGAGATTGTCACTACAAAAGGAAGTTGAGGAAAACCAGCTGAAGCAAACTCAAGAAAAATTTGCCTATCCTAACATTACTACAATATTCATAGCTCTTTTATGGCTTAAGCCAATAGGGTAAAATGTCTGCTCATGAAATATAATACAAAGATGTTAATGTGTCACCACTTGCATCACAAATTATTTTTTCCCAAATGATGTGGCATGGCACAAGGGATCTGCATTTTAAAACTCAGCCTGAATGTTGAGAAAACTCCTATGTCCTGAATATCAAAAAATTTTGGAGGGTTTAGTATTAGTTAATTATATAACTTACTAGTTTATACATGCTCTTTAATAATTTCATATATTATGAATCCCATTTCATGAAATATCAATCTGAATTCATAATGTTGTATCAGCGATTCATTTTTTAGACTGAGTTCAGATTTCCAGAAAGAATTTCTCGGCACTTCAAAGCAAAATTTGAAAATATAGTCCTTCTAGGACATAGAACAGAAAATTAAAGTCTAGGAGTCTCTGATTTGTAAAATCCATGTAACATCTTTCATATGCAATAAGCTGTACCAGTTTTATTTAGTACATTATTATTCTCATAATGAAGTTCTGAGTATTCAATTACAGACAACCTTTTAATTCACCTTTTTACAGTACTTTTCATTGTACACACAGAAGTATTTCTGCATAAATTGCTGCATGGTCAGCATTTATGGATCCTTCTTTGAAATGCAACTAACAAAAATAATGAAAAAAGTTCAGATGGTTAGATCTGTGGTTTTCATGTAAGACTTTGAGGAAATGCTTTGTCCTTACACCAATTTATAATTTACTTTTTGAGGTAACAACTCTGAATGACAAGTATTTCCGACAACACCTAGAAGACAGTCTTTCACTGGGGCGGTCACTCCTGATTGAAGATATAGATGAAGAGTTGGATCCAGTCCTTGATAATGTACTAGAAAAAAATTTCATAAAATCTGGATCTGCTTTTAAGGTTAGTAATCAAAAAAAACCAAGTGGAATAGGTAGTTAGCCTAGTGACAAATGTTGTTTAACCATTGTTACAAACTCCTGCTGAATCAGGTAAACTTCGTATTCGGTATAGAAGTGCAAAGAATCAAACTGAACTAATAAAATATAGCAGACAGAACCTCATCTGAGTAGTAAGTTGATAGGTCTAAAATATGAGTTTAACTACCAGAGTTATTACTGAAGATTCCAAACTGGAACCAGTTATGCTTATCCAATTAAATGCTTAAAATTCTTTCTCTTGATTTTTAAGCAGTGCAAATATGCTTAAGGGAGTGGTTTCGTCCTATTCCTTTGTAAGCCAGGTATTTGAAGCCACCTTGGAGACTCATATGTTGGAGCCTCATATGCCCTCCACTGCCCCATGGTCCCTTCTAACACCAACAATTACATGATTCATACTACAATATACAGTGATCAGATTTCCTTGTGCCCATGCAGCTTTTGACTTAAACTGCTGTTTCGGAATATCTTAATTCTGTAAAAATTTCTTTGGGAAATTTGGAATAAATTTTTAATTCTTTGGAAAGATTCTTTGAAACCTGCTTAGTCTTAATAAAGATAAAATTTATATCAAATTATTTCTGTTCTATTGTTGGATCACATAATTCCTTTTTCCTTGGACATAAGAGAATGATGATTTCTACAATGGTCAGCAGCTTCTACCACCTTTTCATTTGAGGTGTGATTAGAAACCAAATGATTCTCAAGCTGTTAATCCAAATCCACAGTGGAAGTAATCCCTATATTTAGCTGGAGGGAAACGCTACTTTTATAACATACTCTAACTTCTACATTTGGTCATTGACTTTTATTTTCATGAAAAATTTGAATTGTGAAATGAATTTCCTCTCTCTGGCATTTCAAATACTGTAAATTTTTTTCTGGTCAATACTACTGAGTTTAATAAAGCTCTTTTTCTTCTGTTTAATACTATTTTAACTTAATCCACAGGTGAAAGTTGGTGATAAGGAAGTAGATGTTATGAATTCATTTAGACTGTACATTACTACAAAGCTACCTAATCCTGCTTTCACACCTGAAATTAATGCAAAATCATCAATTATTGATTTTACTGTTACGATGAAAGGACTTGAGAATCAGTTACTGAGGAGAGTAATACTTACTGAAAAACAGGTAAGTTCACAGTACATATAAACCATAGTGATATTTAATTTTTTTTCCATTTCATTGGTTTTGGTATGTAGAAAAAAAAATTTCAAATGGAAAAAAGATATTAGCCATTTTCTAAAATTATATTCAGATTCAGTATAGACATTTCCAAATAACAGAAATACACTAGGAGGCTCTTAATATATATATGATTGTCAGTACAACACAAACAATTAAGCACCAGGGTTTGACATTGATAAGATACATCATAAGATAGTGAATCAACACTGCTTAAAAAAAATTTGTTACTAAAACCACATTTTAGATACCAAGAAAAGTAAAATGCACATTTCATGACTGGGTCCAACTCTTCTCCTGTACCTTCAATCACAATTCATGAACTTGAAGAATCAGCAACTGAATTTTGAGTATACTTCATAGTTGCAACCCATAAAGTGTCATGCCATTTTCTTGTTTTTTAATAACAGGAACTAGAGGCAGAACGAATTAAACTCATGGAAGATGTAACTTCTAATAAGAGGAAGATGAAAGAACTGGAGGACAATCTTCTTTACAAACTAAGTGCAACCAAAGGTTCTGTATCAAAGGATTAATCAGATTAGGCAGATAAAACTGATTCACACTACATCCTTTCCATACAGAAACTGATTTATCCACTTAAGATACAGTAAGAGAATATACAATGGTAGGAGTATGAGGACTGAGGGATTTGGTGCTATAGGATGCCACTATATGCCACTACAGACACTTAAGTTTTACACCTAAACAAGTTTTGTGAAATAAATCCATTTTTTTTGGGAGCTTTCTGCCCCTCAGATGAGACAAGGTATCTGACCATGGGCAAATCTTTAACCCACCAAATATGTAAATTAGAATGGCCTGGCTTAAAATTGTGTTGGAACTCTTCTGCAGGACATTACGAGCCTGAACATGATCAATTACTATCTCTGGTGGAAAAAGAATCTGGTAACAGAAAACCAGTGAGTAACTGCTGGAGATTCAAGAATACTGTTGAGTGACCATTTGCCTTAGGACTCTAAGTCTTTTTTACTTTGAATGTGCCAATGAATAGACTTCAAAATAATTTAAGTATTTTGTTGACTCTGTATGTTATATGCATAAGATAGGTGACTTCTCTAGTACATGTTGCAAAGCTGCTGGTATAAATATATTTGACATACTTTGAATGCATTGCTTAAATATGTTTGATGTAAAAATAATTTTTAGTATTATATAACCTGTTTGGTCTATTTTAAAAGCTTTCTGTTATTCAGTAAATAATTTCAATTTTTAATAAATAATTATTGTAATTTGGCCTTTTGTTTTCTATATACACATGAAGTGAAAATATTGTTAGAAAAATATCCTAAAATCCAGTATTTTACTTTTTAGGTTCACTTGTGGATGATGAATCTTTAATTGGTGTCCTGCAAACAACTAAGCAAACAGCTGCTGAAATAGCTGTAAAGTTGTCTGTGGCAGCAGAAACTGAAGTGAAGATTAACACTGCTCAGGAGGAATATCGACCTGTTGCTACACGTGGAAGCATTCTTTATTTCCTTCTTACAGCAATGAGCATGGTCAATAATATGTATCAAACTTCACTGGCTCAGTTCTTGAAGCTATTTGATCAATCCATAGCCAGGTAGGAAGACACAGATTTTTCCTGCTATTCAGATGCTATGCCTTTCCAATGTATTTGCTGTTATTAACATGATTTGTTTGTGCTTTGTTTTCATGATTTAGGTCTAAGAAGTCTCCTGTGGCTCAGAAAAGAATCTCAAATATTATTGAACATCTTACCTTTGAAATTCATGCATATTCTGTTAGGGGCCTGCACGAAAACCACAAATTCCTCTTTACCCTCCTCCTGGCTTTAAAAATTGATATTGAGAGAGGACATGTGGAAAACAGAGAGTTCCAAACTCTCATTAGAGGTAAGTTTTAAAAATTGTGTTATGCATAGAGCTAATTCAACTTTTAAAACTTCTATGCCATTCCAAAGTGTTATTTCTTTGTCTACATGGTTTCTACCAACAGTTCTGTGGGAACTGGGCTTGTTCAGCTTGGCAAAGGGAAGACTTAGAGGAGACCCAGTAGTAGCCTCCCAGCACATGTGAGAAGGCCATTAATAAGATTGAGTTATCTTTTGGTATGAAATAAATGCTAAGTACACAAGAGTGCAGTTAGTATCCCGGAGAAAATGACTTAGGTCAAAATACATAATTTGAAAAGAACTACCCGTTATTTCTTGACCCCTGGAATATTATGTATATTTCATCAGAATGTTTTTATCCACAGGAGGTGCAGCTTTGGATCTACAGGCTTGCCCACCCAAACCATGCCGCTGGATTCTCGACATGATATGGCTAAATCTAGTGGAGCTGAACAAACTTCCACAGTTTGAAGAAATTTTGGACCAGGTGATATTTGCTATTTATCTTTTAAATGTTAACAACCAGTTTTGTCATCATAATTGTGTTTCCACAAGAATACAGAATAACATCGTAGAGACAAGCAATTAGGTAGCATGAATGGGGGTATGTTTGTTTATCTGCTTTATGGTATTTAATATTATAGTAACTGAGGTAGAAAAAAGAGAGAAGGAACAGGAGCAAAGGAAAAAGGAAGTCAATAAAAGATCAAGAGGGTAAAAAGGTAGAGGTATCAAAAGGCTCATAAAATTAATCTGAGTGTCAGGTTTTAAGTTACAATGTTGTCTTCTGTCTTGAGTCTGGTGTTTTTTTAAAAGTGAATGGTTTGCTGCTTGTTTTTAAATGCTCATTTCCCTTCCAAGGTTAACATGCTATTCTGATATGATGAGCTTGCTATAAATATACTGTTTTATTGAGACATATGTGAACTTATATGCACATAAGCTTGTGACATGTCCAATATGGTAAATTTATGTTTCTTTTTTTACTGTAGTTAAACCACTCTCTATGCATTTCTTTTACCCAAGCACTGCTTGTTAATCAGGCTGATGGCCAGGACACTAAGTAGTCCTTGCTGTTACAGCATTGGCCAGCCAAGTCCATTTTGTGATGCCATATATTGCCCTGAAGGGTAGCAGATATTTCAGCTAGATAGTCACCTGGAAATGGTCCTGGCTGTTTTGCAACTCTGTATAAGTCACGATCTGGATACACACCAGCCCAATTCGTCCTGTTTTTTGTTTCTGGAGGTATCAAAATATGATATTAAGTTAGGAGAAATTTGGAGGAGCTTTAGTTAGGTTGTTCACTCTGGGTTGTTTGGGCACCAGAACCCTATTTCTAGAAAAGTCCTTTCACCAGGGCTTTTCTAGAATGTGTGCAAAAAAATATCAGACTCCAAAATACTCAGGTGACCATGTTACCACAAAAGCCCTCCTTTTAAAATTAATTTTTTAGAACTGTCTTACTTTTGCCATGTAGTTGCAAGTTAAAAAGTGACAAAATGATTTTAGTAATAGATAGAAATGGAATATGAGAGGGTGCCAATTAGGATATAACTTAAAAATGAAAATATGGTAAAACCATCTTTTTAATACTTATTTTCATCCATTAGAAATGCTGTTGATTCATCATATTAAATACAACTGTATCATTAATCATTTAGATAAAAATAAAAAATTATTTAAAGTGACTGAAAAAAAGGACTGAGAATGGTATGCCCAGTTCTCAAGAGGTTTCTTGTGCTTTTCTTTTTTTCTTGCTAGTTTCATTTTTTTTTTCTCCTCTAAAAAACTAAGTTCCAGATGCCTAATTTAACATAGACATCTTCTGCTTTAAACCTTCAGCAGTGCATTCTTTGTTCTTTTTCCAGTGATCTGAGAATATTGCAGTAGCTGACCCTTCTCAGTCACTGCATTAAAGGCTCAATTGCATTTTCACTATGTTCTGTCCACTGGTATTCCTCATCCTATTAGGTCATGGGTTCTAAGAGGTGCCTAAAGTTGTGATCCTATTTGAGGCCAGATGTATTCTTTCTCAAGCCAAAAGCTTACTAGAATCTGTTACTTTTAATTTGCGATTCATTGGCTGGCTAGACTGCATTTGGACAGATTTTTCTGGTCCTCTTCATACTCTGTGACCAAAAGGAATTAATTAATCAGTCACAGTATGTTCCTCTTGTAGTATAGAATCCTTTTGCTAATTATTGGTTTTTCTTAAGTAGCCTCATGTGTTTGGGAGGGGAATGCATAGATAACTGACTGGCTTGAGAGTCTGCATCTTAACACTAATTACAACAATTGAATTAATATTATTTATAGTATTTTAATAGTCATTCACATGGCATATGTCTTAAATGCTATAGGCAATGTTACTTGTAATATATCCTAATATAATAATGGCCTCTCATCAAAAGCTACATTTGCAAGGGGATTTTACTGCTGCTGGAATATATTTATCTGTGTGTTAATGTAATAAATTTAGATAGCTGGAAGTGATAAACAATGGAAAAATTGGTTTGATAAAGACGCCCCTGAGGAAGAAATTATACCTAATGGATACAGTGATTCACTTGACACCTTTCGCAAGCTTTTACTCATCAGGTGAGCATCTTCAGAAATTTTGGGAAATTACACAGTTGCAACGTGTTTCAACCTATCAGTATTCTATTATCATAATAGTGTAATTTTAGTTATTTCTGGGTGACATTAAATATCAATTCACTCACATGAAATATGATTTATTCACTTACTTCAGAGCTATCCTCTGCCATCTAAAAGTATTTATAGAAAATATTTTTATAGCTTTGCTTTTACGTCATGACAAATGGAAACTGGGAACCATATTGTATCTTTTGAGAAGCCCATGAAAAAGTAGAATAATCCAAATAGTCTTCAATTTTTAAAAAATTTCTTTTAAAATTAAATATTTTGAATAGCTTTAAACGAGTATTTAAAAAAATTTAAAAAGAAGAGACATTTTGAAAATGCAAAACAGGTATTCAAAACCCCATGTGAAAAGTGTGCTATACATTATATTTTTTGCATCATACAAGATCTCTAAGGTCTTGGGATAAAATGGATTTCCCCAAAGAAGCATTCAGCTGCCTTATGCATGAGATCATGTCTTCCTCCATTCATTGTACACTTTCCAAGTGCTATAGCAAATAAATCAGAGATACTATGAAAAACCCCAGTAGCATTATTTATTATTTACTAGGCCATGATTTGTCTTTGGATCATATTCAATCTGTGCAGAAAAAAAGGCTGGAAGCTGAGGAAATACCACATTGTAAATGCTCTACACCCTAAGAGGGAGGGGAGCATCTAAGTCTCAAGTTTTTAAATAATCTTCAAAAACTGAAGATTTTCAAAGTAATATATTTTATCCCAAAGTAGTTGTTTGTGTGTTTTCCCATGGGAAAAACACTCATCACCAACACAAATGCAATCCAGTGCAAAAGAGTTGAGATTGTACCCTAAAAGACTAAGAGACCCAGTGAATCCTCTGCAGAGTTTTACTAAAGGAGAAAAACCATCTCACATTTCCCTCTTTGTGTTCTCAAATACAAAAGTTCTGTTTAAAACGAAGAATGTCCCAACCTAATAAAAGTACCTAGAACAGAAGATTTCAATGCAAACAGTTAAGGCAAAATTGTAAGCAACTGGGAAGTATCAAACAGTCATAAGTAGAGGGAAGACCATCAGCTCTGCCTGTTATTATATCTGTAAAGACAAACCTACAAACATATATAGGAATGTGTGTGTATATATACAGATACATACATATTATGATTAAATAAAAATCCCTCTATTTGATCAAAATAGAATTTCTATTTTAAGTCTGATCCAGAGGAAGAAGCAGTTAATTTATATCTTTGTATGTATTTTAATTTCCAGGTCTTGGTGTCCAGACCGAACACTTTCCCAAGCCAGGAAATATATTGCAAGTTCCTTGCATGAGAAATATACAGAGCCAGTTATTCTGAATTTAAGAAAAACTTGGGAAGAGAGCGACATGCGAACACCCCTCATCTGTTTCTTGTCTATGGGATCAGACCCAACTGATCAGATTGCTTCCTTGTCAAGGAAGCTTAATTTGGGTATGAAAGTAATTATTCATTGTCATATGTTAAGATACAGAGGGGAAGTATAAGTAATTTCAGAGATATTTTTTTCTGAGAAGTATTTCTTAAATTCTTTTGCACTACTGTTTGTTCCTGAAAATTGGCTTGGAGATAAAATAATATTTTAAATAGAAGACAGTATGCTAAGAACCATTCTGTATGAAGTTGGACAGTAATTCAGGTCTTTGTTTAATAAATTGTTATCATCCTTCCCAGTGATGATAACTTTTTTAATCCTTATCTTGTAAAACAATTCTTGTTTTTAAATTCTGTTATGGTAACAATAACATTTTTTTGTTTTAACTGAAGGTAATGTAAAAATCAGTAATCTGCTTAGAAGATTATTTTGTAAAAAAAAATAGCTACAAGATCTATATTTGTTTATTCTGGACTTTAGTTCTACGTTATATGGAAGTTTTGAAAAAGTGTGAATACAAACTGCGTTGGGAGTAGATAAATATATTCTTGACATTAGTCACATTAGAATGTTCATAAGTGCAGTTTTACATCTTTGCACTGTGTTTATGTCCACTTTGAGAAAAATCTCCGTACGTATTTCAAATGCTCTGGAATTGTTAAAATTTGGCACAAATTCAAATTCAAGGTCGTAACAGTCAGTTTTTAACTTCTGTAAGTGTTGTGTATTTGTAATTCAGTGTTGTTATACAAAATGTCAGTGTTTAGAAAATTTATGCAAGGTAGCATAATATGATGGTGAAGAGATTCTGCTTTCATACGTACACTCTTTTGCATTAAATTTATTTAATTGTGCTGTATTTATGTCACTGGTTTTTGGATTAAATTGAAATTCTTACTTTTTCTCAATAATGTAATTCCATTAATCTTAAATTGTCAAATATGTTACAGAATGTAGGACCATCTCTATGGGCCAAGGACAAGAGGTTCATGCACGCAAACTCTTAGAGGTGTCAATGGAACAGGTGGGAAAAAACCATTGCAATACAAGTCGATTGTCTGTTTGGGTGTTCTTTTACACCTCTTTAGCATGCAGTCTATAATGTTTTGCATTTTCATCTTACCATCAGGCATATCTCAGGGTGAACATGTCTTTTTGAACGCCTGAGTTTAAAAACATTCCCCTGTGGGGTATATATGTGACGGTCGAGTCCAAGTCAATATTTCTGGCAGCACTGCTGCAGAGCAGCTTTCCAAAAGCAGCACATTCCTTACTTATCACTGTACTGTTAACCAAGGGTAAAAGGACATTGGGTCTGTCCTGCAAATCCCACCCCTTTATTGGAAAATTTTTTTCATTTTTTCCCCTCCCATATAAGAGATACCTAGACATAGTATATCTTCTACTAGATAAAATGGTGAGTGTACACATAGCTTAAAGTTGTAGATACAGAAGGATGTGCTTGCTCCCGGTACTGTTTCACATTTTCCTTGCAATTCTGCTAGTGACAGGACCTCTTACTCACCAGCATTTGGTGTCTCTTCTTTGTTTCTTTAATTGTCAGTCCTTTGGCTTTGTGTCCCAAGCATGTCTAAGAATTTCTAAACAATATACAGGAGTTTTTCTTTAAATGTTGTAGTGTATTTTGTTATGGCAGATGATATTCCCCAACAGTAAAAACATGAAAAACCTAAGTAGCAGCTACAGAGAGAAAGTAATTGGAACCTCAAATACAATATAATAGTTACAGTGCAAAGGTGGTACCTTCTGGTCAGCTGGGCACTTCAAGGAGTTGTGGACAGTCTTGCAAATGAAGACATACAGCCATAGTTGCCTGGAAACTCAAAATATGGGGAATCCGTCACACACCTCTATTTTGGAGGGCTTGAATATCTCTGCCAATAGAGAGCAGAACATGAATATTGGGGTATAGATATACACCACTTTGGAAAAAGAGAAAAAAGAAATCTCTTTATAGGAAAGGACAATTTTTATTAAGTGTAAATGCACACATACATTTGGTATTTCTTTGTTTGTCTGTCTAGAATGGTCACTGTCAACTCCCAGTTCATTGCAATGGTGAAAACTGGAGCATCCCCTCCTCTCTTTTGCCCTTAATTTGAAGCATTTCAGTAGAGCTACTAGTAACAATTTCTCAACTGCATGCCTTAGTGCTGCACACATTTTGTGAAGGGAGGAACACGTGAACATCAGATGTGAACTGATGAAACTACAAAACAGAATTAGTGAATATGAAGACAAATACCTATTTGGTTTTTTTGTACCTCTGGCCAAGAGTACATAATATGATTAAAACCGCTGTGTTGTGTTACAGGAGGATAATTTTCAAAAACTAAGTCTAATTCATTTGGAAATGTACAAAATTGATTAAAGATCTCCCTCAAAAAAGTTGATCCCCAGAAAAGAAGGAAAAAAAACCCCTTCATTTAATCTTTTTATTAATATGCATCAAGTCAACATAAATATTTCAATTATGTCTTTTCACTAACAGTTACTGATTTCTTTTTAAATGAGCTAAAACAAAATTGCCGAAATCAAATTACAAGCTGTAATGAAATCCACTGTCCATCACTGTTCAGAACTGATTAAATAATGTCCCATTTTAATATCAGGCTTCTAATTCATCAGGCTTCTAAAGTGATGCTACAAAAGCTGATTGAATTTAAATTCATAAGCAGAAGTTTAGAGTGACTATAATCAAACTAGAGCTTTCATGCAATTTGAGAGATGGGTAAGATCAAAATAAGTGAAGGTCGAATTTCATGCAAATGCCTTTATTGCAGATAAACTAATTGGAGTTAAAAACTTTTAGAGACTTATTACCTCTTTACACTTACTTTAGATTATGTAATTAACAAATCAGTTTTAAAAAAAATGTATTCCTTAAATTTCAGCTGTTACTTTTCCACTCACATTCTTTTGGATCTGATGATAGGATTGCTTATCACTGGTGTTTTGCTGGGAGAGTACAGGAACTACTTCTTGCCACTAGATAGCACTGATACTTTACTTACAATATTGAGTCTGGTTATGTTATTTTCATTGAGAACAAGAGAATGTGGAAATAACTTCTGCGCTAACTTATGCTTATTTGCATTATCTGTGCCAATATCCTATAATATCAAATAAGAATATATATTCAGGATCAGAACAAAAGTTTTAAAAAAAATTACATGGAAAACCAAATTTGATTCTTATACAGACAGTTGGCTTGAGCATTATGAATAACTTGTTATAAATTTTATATGGTAATAGTTGATATCCTTATGTAGGGAGGCTGGGTGTTACTTCAGAACTGTCACCTTGGACTGGATTTCATGGATGAACTACTGGAGACAATTCTTACTGCTGAGATCCAGAATGACACATTTCGAGTTTGGATAACTACTGAACAACATCCTAAATTCCCAATTACACTGTTACAGGTTTGTTCAAATATTTAATCCGGGTGCTTCATGAAAATTATTCAAATCAATCATGTAAATGGCAGTGAAATAAATAAATAATATAAATAAATAAATAAATAAATAAATACAGGGAGAGAAAAACCCCAAAACCCAAGAAAAGAATGGACTTGCCTTACAATGTAAGTACCACTTCAAACAGGAAGGTTACTGGACAGTAACTGGAAGTTCTTGATGATGCACTCTGTATGTCTGAGCTCACACTAATTCTGTACACAGAAACACTTCAATAAAAACTATTTGGTTTTACTTGTATCCCTTTTTGCCCAACCAGATGCCTTGTGAACAGATTAATGCCCACAAATGCTCTTCCAGAGAAAGATTCCAGATTCCCCTATAATAAATATATGAAGCATAAATGGGACAGAACACACATGGATAGAACATCTCAGAGAACATCACCTACCCAATTTCTTTGGATAAACTATAAATGGTTGTTCTGTAGATTTCAAGTATACACTTTTTTCCAAGACCAGGAAAATTGCCTAAACTCTTAAGTACACTTAAGTCACTGATGATGGTTCCCAGCAATGGGTCATAATGCTACTTAGTATCTACTGTAATAGCTGTATGTTGATAATTCTGTGTTCCCTTTCCTCTAACAAATAGTGGAAGTCTCCTTTTTGGTTCTCATTCTCTCTGAATAAAAATAGATGCCTCACCTGATATCTAGGATGTGAAGGGGGGGAAGGACTCCTGTCTTGAAAGAGTCTAGAGACAACCTTCAGTAAGAATTGTCCATGACCAGGGTCTTTGTATGGAAGGCTAGCTGTATGGACTCTTATATTCTCTCAACAGAAAATGAAACCATCCTGCACCTATAAGGGGTTTATGAATAATGAGGTATATAGACGTACAGTTTGCTAAAAGTGAGATGAGAACTCAGAGAGTTGCTAGATGACTCTTCACTACATTTATCACAAATATTTCACATGTGATTTCCCACTCTATAGTGTCACATTACCTGTCAAAATATTAATATATTCGGGGGTTCCAGAACATGAAAAATTGACAAACCAAAGCCCCTTCTCAGAAGAAAAGAGAACAGTTTGCTTTGCTTTTTTAAATATAGGATGTTCATCTGAAAAACTGAACAGGATATCCTTTAAAATGTGGAAACACTGATTTTCAAGTGTTCCAATTCAGTCCAACAGTAACAGGAACACAACGCAGTGCATCCATGGGATGCCTGGTATTTACTGTCCTTTCTGTGCATGCTACCATATTATCCAAGCCAGACAGACAAGTACTTATGGTTGGAGAGAAAAAAACTTTTATTTTTATTTGGGTTCCTCCAGCATTTGTAGTTGTCTTAAGGAACAGAGATTCTGGTAAGGCCAGTCTGTGTCTGAACTTATAAATTGTCCCATGAGCATTATCCAGCACTGGAATGCAATAGCCCATAAGAGTAAGTGGTTACAACATTCTCTGATGTGAAAACCCGTGCTAACTTGCAGTACTTGAAGGGGCACACAGGAAAGATGAGGACAGACATTTTAGTATGGCCTGCTGCAACAGGGCAAGGGATTTGATTTTAAACTGAAGGAGGTTTCCTTTGGATTAGAGATAAGAAATACCTTTTTTACTATGAGGGTGGTGAGGCACTGGAACAAGTGGCACCCAGAAAGGTGGTGAATGCTCCATCCCTGGAAACATTCAAGGTCAAGTTGGATAGGACTCTGAGCAACCTCCTGATCTATTTGAAGATGTCAGTGGTCGTTGCAGGGGGGTTCAACTAGACGGCCTTTAAAACGTCCTTTCCGACTCAAACTACTCTATGATTCTGTGTACTCCTTTTATGCAGTTGAAGTACATATCAACTTTATTTCTGCAAGGCTCCAGTTATTTACATTTTATTTATAACTAATATTTGTGACATTTTCCTATGTTGCTATTTTTGTTTCAGTAAATAAATCCAATTCCTTTATGTTTTTCTTGTGACAGATTGCTATAAAGTTCACAAATGAACCTCCACAAGGTATACGTGCTGGACTGAAAAGAACATTTTCTGGAATTAGTCAGGATCTGTTAAATGTTAGCAACCTTCCTATGTGGAAACCTTTGCTTTACACTGTAGCATTCCTGCATTCTACCGTTCAGGTATGTCTTAAAAGGTTTGCAAATAGTGTTATAATATATGGAGTCACTTTAATACAGGTTAATACCTGTATTAATACAAATTCTGATATTTATCATAGCATTATGCTGCAGGACTAAAGCTTTAATTTCTATAATCTGTATTTCAAGATTCATTATTATCTCCTTTTTTTTAATAGCTTTTAAACAACTTTCATATGATGGGCATTTAGATTTTGTTTTTCTCATCTGGCTTCAGCTGATTGAAAGTTAGTCATTGGGTATAAGGGAAAAATTTCTCTCTGTAGTCAATAGAAATAGATAAGCATGCTAAAACAGAAAAACAGCTTATCTGTCACAGCTGTTTTTCTCTAAGACTGAATATTTTTCTAGAGATACATCACTCTTTCTGTCCATTGATTTTAAAGGCAATCCAGATGCCTAACTTGGACTAGCTATTTTCTAGATGGCTAAAATGAAACAAAATTCTTATCTTATCTGTGTCAATGTGTTTTCTACATTAGAGAGACACATGAGAACAATGAAATCTATACTTTGTACTTTAAAGATAAATAAGCTTTGAGAACACAATAAATACTAATAATTTGAGCTCTCTGAATGCACCTTCTTTTCACCAAGGAGTTCAAAATAGTTATAAGACACTTCTTAAGCCTTAGGTTCTACTGAGCAGCTTGTATTTTTGGTGCAGGCAGTTGGTGAGAGAAGGACAATTTGTTGATGTTCCCTGTTAAGATACAGCATTCTGCATTATTTTCCTTCTTCTACCCTTTTTAAACAGTGAAAAAGTTGTTCTGTGTACTGCCTCAGGATTATACTGTTCTTGTGGAACTGGAAGATCTATGCTTATTCAGCCCATCAGTATTTTTAAAAACAATTACAGCTATTCATCTATTAAAAAAATTTATTTATGAATTGCCAACCAACAAGCAATATATATATTGTCCTGCCTTTAAACTGACCAGTTCTTAATATCCTTTGGTGACAAGATCATTATGATAAATATAGCTTAAGAAGTAATTCAAAAAACTTGGCAGGAAATCATTACACCTTTCTGCACGGTATTATTGGTTAATGCTGTCTTATCTGCTTATAAAAAATATTTGATTTTGAAAAGTAGAAGGTGGGGTTTTCTTTCAATTCTAGTTCTTTTTAAATATTGTACCTAGGGTGCCTAAATGTTACTACAGGTGTCAAAGACTGTCAGCCATTGCTGACCTGGTAATATAAAATCTGATATATATATTTATGTCACCTAGTTGATTTTAGACTGTAATTTATTCATTTGATGAATATCAGCACTATTCAGCAACTTAGTTCTTAACTTCTTGAATTAATTTGTTCTACATTCTGAAAAAAAAAGTCATTGAGCAATTTGACTGAGGTGGCAGTAACAAATTTGTGAGAAATCTAATAGTGCTAGATGTTGAAAGTGTTTGGGCTACAGAGTATGTGTTCTTTTACTTTCATAGTTAATTGTTTTTCTGTTACTACAACTATTATCACTTTATTTCCAAATAGGTATGCAATAATAAATTTGAATAATGTAATGCTAGCAACCTTAAAATAAAGTTGTGAATTTTCAAAAATGTACATTAAAAAAATACATTGAAACAATGAGACAAGAGTGGCAACATAGAACCTTTTGGAAAACTGTGCATAAATATAAGAGTTTGAAATTTGAAACTATCATTAGTCAACAGTATATGTAAAAGGAAATGAAAAACTGTAAAATTTTAAATTAATTAATTGCTTAATATAAAATTCTCATTATCCACACAGAAGTGAGGCATTGCAAACCTGTGACTTATAAATTGATTAGTAAAGTTATTATTGAATGATTTTGTTGCTTTTTCTTTAAATATTTGTCCCTCATTGTGTATAGCTTAGCTGTATTATTGATGTGTATGACACATACAGCCATTTCCTAGCCTACCTTTCTTCTCCAGTTCAATTCTTTACTCCATTGGTATTGCTATTATTTAAATTTATTAAAGAATTTTAAGTTGTTTCATAAATATATTTTGTTTTAATTTTATTCTCAAGGAGCGACGCAAGTTTGGACCTTTGGGTTGGAATATTCCCTATGAATTTAACTCAGCAGACTTTAGAGCCAGTGTTCAGTTTATACAAAATCACCTAAAAAGAATTGACATCAAGAAGGTGAATACTACAATCTGTATACAGTACATTTAAATGCTTTGTACGGCAGCAGCAATTGTTTTTTCCTCATGTTACTATTTATCATAACTTACTCATTGCTATTCATATAGTGCCACTTCTAATGATCAGAGGTTGAGGTTCTCTGTAAGAAAATCAAGCTGAAGTATTTTATGTGCTGTAATGCATGTAAAAATACATAGTTGTTAAGAACCTTAAAGTTTGTTTTTCTTTTTCACTACTATATCTAAAATTAACAAGTCTGTATGTTACCTGTTTTGGAAAGGGAGCTAAAATACTTACCGAGTTTGACAGAGCCAATCAAACTTCTCTAGAGCTACCATTTGGTCTTCTAGTACTTTGCAGGCAGTAGACATTCCTTATGAAGCAGCACTCTGCCAAGAGAGAAAGATGAGAAATAGGGAGAAGGGGTGGGGTGGGGAGGGTGGAATGGGGAGTAAGAAGAGAGGTTATAGCAGCTGTGAGTGATTTCAGGTCAAACAAGTAATAACAAAATATATATTTTTTATATACATATATAAAATATTTTATTTATAATGAGATTTTACTTCTAGAGAGCAAGGCATACGAGAAGTGGCTGAGGGAGCTGGGGGTGTTTAGTCTGGAGAAAAGGAGGCTCAGGGGAGACCTTGTTACTCTCTCCAACTCCCCGAAAGGAGGCTGCAGCCAGGTGGGGATCGGCCTCTTCTCCCAGGCAGCCAGTGCCAGGACAAGAGGGGACAGCCTCAGTCTGTGCCAGGGGAGTTTTAGGTCGGACATTAAGAGGAATTTCTTCATGGCAAGGGTTGTCAAGCACTGGAATGGACAGCCCAGGCTGTGGAGTCACTGTGCCTATAGGTGTTCAAGAAACAACTGCACACGACTCTTAGTGCCATGGTCTAAATTGGTGCTTGGTCAAAGATTGGACTTGATAATCTTAAAGGTCTTTTCTGACCTAAATGATCCCGTGACTCTATATTTATAATAGCAGGATCAAGCCCAACTCTTCTATAAAATTACAGAGTTGAGCTCAGTAAATACATTAGAAACAAGGTATTATTGTTATACAATTTTTTCAGTTTACATTTCAGAACCTTATGAGCTTCAGATTATATTGAAATTCCAATATTCTTCTTACATATAATAACTATAGCCTTTCATTTACTTGCATCCAGGGAATATCATGGAACACAGTACGCTACATGATTGGAGAAGTACAGTATGGAGGCCGAGTCACAGATGATTATGATAAGCGTCTTCTTAATTGCTTTGCAAGGGTAGGAGACCTTGGAAATACAGTTATTTGTCATTTTTATTGGCAGCTGCAATACAGAAATCAGAAGGCCTTCTTTCTGCTGAATATGCACTTCACCAGTTTATAAGACTTTTCAAAGTAAAATGGATTTTTCAAATGTCATTCTTTGGCAGTGAGGTTCTTCCCCTTGGTTCCTCTTTGGTGAGGAGCAGAAGCTTAAAAAGACTTAGGTGGAAGTCAAACTTTGTAGACATAATTTTTGATGATTTACTGTTGTATTAAAGTAAAATTAGATGTAGTAGCTGAAACAAGAACCCTAATCCTCCAAGAGTAAAAATGAGATTGAAAAGCCCTCTAAGTAGCAAAATAATTGTTGGCTTTCTTTTTTCCCCATGGATTTTTCACAGGTATGGTTTAATGAAAGTATGTTTGACAGCGCTTTCTGCTTTTACACTGGGTATAAAATTCCAGTTTGCAAAACTCTGGAACAGTACTTTGACTACATCCAGTTACTCCCTGCCATAGACAGCCCAGAGGTGTTTGGTCTCCATCCCAATGCTGATATTACGTAAGTTGGTCTCAACCTATTGAAAACAGAGTAATTTTCTTTTAGTATATGGAAACAAATCCCTATTAAATATTTAAGTAAAGTATATTTTGCACTGGAAACCTAGGATTCATGTGAATTTCACTGCTGAAGTGGAACACTTTCTGTGTATGTACATTGTTATAAATGCAGTATCTTCAGCTACATTTTACATATCCTTTTAAGGCAGTTGGAACTCATTACTTACTCCTCATGATTTTACTTTTTTTAATTGAAAGCATTATGAAACTTTTATATGAACAAGTGATAGGTGGTTCTGTACAATTCAACTAGAGAAAGTTTCTAGTATTTGCCTTCTATTTCAAGCAGTTTATTTTTCTGTGCACACTTGTTAAATGATTCTCTGGATTGCCATTTGGTTTACAAGCATGCCTTTGGATGCAATTACAAACTTATGTTGCAATCAGTCCCACCATTTCCATTATTTAAAAGAGGCTTTTCAACTGCACCAAGTACTAGCTCCATCTGAAATTTTATCTTTGACTCAATTCACTCTTTCATTCCAAATAATCTGTGTAACAGCTTGCCCTTTATTTCCTTCTATTATTATATGCCCTATGAAAGGATATGAACATAATCATATTTTTTTCCCCGAAGTTCTTAATAATTCTGCCATGAATTATTGCATTTTCGTATGCAGTATGTCCACATTCCGCATTCATTGTTTCTTCACATACCTATTTTTCTACTTTTAAATAAAACAAATGTTATTCAAATGTAGAGTTGCTGTGAAAACCTAACATCTTCTAACTTTTTTGGATGAAACCGTAATTTCCCAAAATTTTGCAGTCTCAAAGTTGAGAGACTGATGCCATGTCAAGAGGCCTGTATTCTAAGCATGCTGTGAGGAGAGTACACAGCTTTATTTTCAACTCTGCCTAGCACATACCACTGTTAATATATGCTTGTGAAGAAGAGAATCTAAGAATAGATTCTGTTTCAAGTCATTCCCTGATACTTGCAAGACCTCCCTTCCAGAAATGATTAAAGAAGAAAGAAGAGCCAAGATTTAACAGAGAACTAAACAAAGTCTTGACGAGAGACATGCTTTAGATCCAAAATTAGGCTTGTAGGAGAGCTAATTTATAGGAGGAAACTTGAGGCTAACATTTTGAGGGAGCTTTAGTGAGTAGGAGCAGCTCTTTGACTTCTCTTTAGTGCTCAGTTTTTCTTCCACTTGGCACCTCAGCATATTCTTGCTACTTTAGTCCTTCTTTTTTTTTTTTTCCTTTCTTGTAGATTTTGCCTTGTAGGTATTTCTTTAGAGTTTGGGGAAAATGTTCAAAAGCTTCATGCTTTTTTTCCATGCCTTATCATGGTCTGTTTCAGGCAACAATGCACAGCTACTGTGTCTGAATTTCATCTTTGATGCACAGACGAAATGGATTAGCAGCCCATACAGTATAAAAGTTCTATTCAAATTCTCCTTATATCTTATCAAGTCATCTCAGGGTATGCAGAAGGCTAACTGCTAGAATTGAAACCCTGAGAGAGCCAAGACTTCTCCATGTCGTTATTACTGAGGACAAGGAAAATCTTATCTCTCACTGATTTGCTGTGACAGTTTTACAGTTCGGCCAAAAGCTCAATCTGTTGGTTCTGTTTGTAAGGCTTCAATGAATTTCAATGCTTTCATTTAGGATTAACACCTGAAGTCATTGAGAAGGATTTCAACCTGCTGTATGAATCATAGGCTTTGAAAAAGCCACATAGTTAAGAGGTACCTGAGCAGGAAAGGAATATTCTGATAATCTTCTGCCAAACCCTGCTTCCCAATTGGTTCCCTACTGAAGCCTTAAACGTAGCTGAATTTTTATTAAGCTGTTGCAGGCTGGTGAATGTAAGGTTTTGAACACTGTGCTGCAATAGATATTGCTGTTTTCTACACAAAGTTGAGGCAATGTTTCTGTCATGTGCATTTTTTCTTAGTTTTAACTTGCAGTACAGAAAATACCTGATGGCACAGGTTCCAGCTATCAAATAATGATAGTCTGTTACATCCAAACTCTTTAGAAAATACTCTTAATAATTCCTTTTTGGAGTAAATCAAAATCCATAGAAAATTAATTCTCTTTTTTCTTCCTATGACACAATTCACTTCAAAAAACTGTTTCAGGGAAAAACAATATATAAATAGGTATTGAGTGCTTTATCTTACATACTTTTAGGCAACACTGACAGTATAAATAAGATTCATTTAATGCTGTAGCTTCCTTTATGATTACTCTAAACTTCCTTAACAGTAATAGAGAAAAATAGATCTTTGTAAAGTGCAGTTTCTCTGATCACAAAGCAGACATCTAAAATACATGAGCTGAATTGGGCAATCTAGACAAAAAGCTGTTACGGAGACATCTACACATAGATATCTACATGTGATGAGGGTCAACCCATCACGTGCAA
Organism: Machaerirhynchus nigripectus; assembly: GCA_013397975.1. Taxonomy (NCBI): domain Eukaryota; kingdom Metazoa; phylum Chordata; class Aves; order Passeriformes; family Dicruridae; genus Machaerirhynchus; species Machaerirhynchus nigripectus. The sequence continues at coordinate 169,519 of VZRQ01004652.1, read as the reverse complement.
CTGATTCTCTTCTCAGAAACACAGTACTTCCTCTACAGACCTCTGCCATCTTTTTGTTGGTATTTTTTGCATCTATACTTCATTTTATTTGCAACCTAAAGGAAATACAGGTTTTCCAAAGTCCAGAAAAATTTTGTTGCAGAGTGGTTTTCATGTTGAATATGTCCCAGTGATATGTGAATGAAATTTCTTCTTGGCATTTTAATCTCACTTCCACACTGGGAAATTATTTTAATGTAAAGATTGAGATACATCTTTTTGTTTTTTCTATTTTTATTTACAAAAATGTAACAGTAATTGTTATTTATACAGGATTCACATAATTTCTCCTCTTCAGAAGATTCCTATCTTATGTCATTGAGGAAAGGAATATCACTAACCTTTGATTCTGTTCCTTAGATGTTATTTTTCAAAAGTCATTCTCTCCTTTCCCCTGAAGTTTGCATATTGCCTTCTTTTTAAATAGTTCCTATTTATTTTTTAGATTTAGAAAGACCATTTTAAAAATTTTGTCATTTATTATACTTTAATTGATGTAATAATCAGGGAACCTATACCTTCTACATAAAATAGTCTGCAGCAGTATTGGAAGAACGGCACTTACAGTGTGAAGAGGAAGGTTCACATCTCTCTTATCACTACTTGTTAAATCAGCAGGACACAAAGTAAAGGTTACAACCACCAGTATGTCATCCAAATTACCAATGAAGCCATGAGTCTACTGCTCATACGTGGTCTTGAATAAATCCTTCATTCTTTTAATGGGGCCATAAATTGAAAAAACGCTTGAGAGTTTTGAGTCTAAAGTCAAGAGTTATGAAAAACCTTGAAAGCCCCCACCATTCCTACTTTTAGAAGCAGAAATATCCTCTGAGAAGCAAACTCCCAGTAGTATTTCTTCTATTTTTCTGATTTATAGTCTTTATAATTGCATTCTCAAAAAAATTTTGTTGAAGTACTGTAGTATCTAGCTTCTCTAGTATTGTTATACTGTATCCAAAGCATCTTTAGCTGATTTAGGAGTTGACACATTCTATCCTTGGTTTCATGTCTTACATAATTATGTATGACAAAGTAACAGAAGGAGATGGGTGTCATATGAAAGTTGAAAAGTAAAACTGACATGCAAAACTGTGCTTTGAATCAGTATAAATGTATGTCCTACATCACTCATGATGTATGTTCCTTGTGTAGCTGATTCTGTAAGGTAAAAGTAGGCATTGCTAACACTTCAGTACTCCAGGCTTTCTTCCTTATTTCCCCTCACAGCTCTCTGCCACTGGATAGCACTGTAACAAAAATACTCCCATAATTCTTGTGTTGAAGGACTGATGTGGTCTACTATCTTTCATCATCCAATGCCACACAAATTTAATTCACATTTTTGTGTTGACTCAGAACATAAATTTACATTAGCACTGCCCATGCTTCACTATGGAATAGAAAATTTTTAACCTGCAGTGCTGTAAATCTAGCAGCCCTTGTCATTAATCCTGGAATACCTCAAAGCAGAATGAATTTACTAATTAATAAAGGGGCAGCTTGCAGAGTTATACCTCCACCTTTTCCTGCTTCTGCATTACACTTTTTAAGAATCAAATAAATGAGGCAAATATTTTTCCTTTTTACAAAACTTTAGCTGCTTCTTCCCAACAAATAGTTCTTTGAAAGGTCTTATCAGGAATATGCTATCTCCTTCCCTTTCCTCAGAATCCCTGGTATGATAGGTTTTTCTGCCACCTCACAATCTCAGCTTGCAAACATCATTCTTATCCCTGGATTAGAAACACAGCAAGTGTATAACAGGGAAGAGGGAAGTTCATATTCTTTAAAACCATGATAAACCAAACGTTCATGCTCAGTGTATTACGGTTGGTGCGGGATGCAAAGGAAAACAGTTTTGTGTGGGTTTTGATTTGACTTGATGACACACTGTTTTTTGTGTGTTCTACAAAGTTATCATTAACTATTAAAAAATCCTATGTAATTTATAACATATTTCTCATCCTCTCAGATACCAAAGAAATACATCAGCTGATGTTTTAGATACTATTACCAACATCCAGCCTAAAGAAAGTGGTGGAGGATCGGGAGAAACTCGTGAATCAGTCGTTTATCGTTCAGCTGAAGACATGCTAGAGAAACTGCCTCCAGATTACGTACCTCATGAGGCAAGCTAATCTTAGTCTGGTCTTACTGTTCTCTCTGTTGAGTTTTCACACTACACATTCCAAAAAAGAGACACTGAATTGTACGAAGGATCATATAGCTAGTAGTAGATTCAAGTAAGCAACCAACAACATTACTGCTACCAGCATGAATTGGTATGAAGATTTTTTATTTAAAATCAAGACATCCAAATTGCTCATGGAGATATGTCATGGAAACTATGCTTGGATTTCCAAAGCTACTTGTGAAAACAGAAAAAAATCAGTCAACATTTTGTGATAGCAGTCCCTTGGGCCTTTTGGGTGAAGTCCTGTTCTAGCAAAATCATGAGTAATTGGGTAGTATCAGACCGAAAAAAAACCAAAAAAACCTGCAACATTTTCAAGTGGATGTTAGTTGACTAATATAAAAATCTAATATTTACTTTTCTGAACACAAGGAAGGTTAAGATATTGTACACTACAACAGCATTTCAACAATTAAGACTTAAATTCCTTGTGTGCTTTTATATTTTAGGTAAAGGCTCGCTTAGTTAAAATGGGAGCACTTAACTCTATGAATATTTTTCTTCGTCAAGAAATTGACCGCATGCAGAAGGTGATCACAGTTGTCCGCACCAGTTTGAATGATCTGAAATTAGCCATAGAAGGAACTATTGTTATGAGTGAGGCAAGTAAAGTATATTTACTTCATATGGAATATTGTGCTTTAAGCTATTACATGGATTGATTTACTTTCAATATTATTTAATTCCTTCAGAATTTAAGAGACGCACTTGATAACATGTATGATGCTCGAATCCCTCAAGTATGGAGAAGAGTATCTTGGGATTCTTCCACACTTGGCTTTTGGTTTACTGACCTTTTGGAAAGAAATGAACAATTATCTACTTGGATATTTCAAGGAAGACCAAAGGTGTTTTGGATAACTGGATTCTTTAATCCACAAGGTAAGGTTACTGAAAAGACTTGAGTAGTAATGTACTGAATAATAATTTAATGGTTATACAGCCAGAGTGTGTCACTGAAGCCAAGATGATAAATGGGTTCAAGGTGCATTAACAGCTCAGAAAGCCAACTGCAGCCTGGGCTGCATCCAAAGCAACATGGCCAGCCGGGCAAGGGAGGGGATTCTGCCCCTCTGCTCTGCTCTGGTGAGAGCCCACCTGGAGTGCTGCATCCAGCTCTGGGGCCCCTGTAGAAAGGATGTGAACCCGCTGGAGGGAGTGCAGAGAAGGGCTGTGAGGATGATCAGAGGGCCAGAGCACCTCTCTTATGAAGGCAGGAAGAGAGAGTTGGGGCTGTTCAGCCTCGGGGAAAAGGCTCTGGGGGTGACCTTTATAGCAACTTCCAGTACCTCGAGGGGGCTACAAGAGAGCTGGACAGGGGTTTTTCACAACTGCATTTAGTGATAGGACAAGGGAAGATAGTTTTAAACTGAAAATGGGTATGTTTAGAATTTATATTATAAGAAATTCTTTACTGTGAGGGGTTGAGACATTGGAACAGATTGCCCAAAGAACTGTGGTTGCCCCATTGCTGGCAGTGTCTAAGGCCAGGTTGGATTGGACTTGGTCTAGTGGAATTCTCTAATTCTACTTCTTCCTTTTTTTTTTTTTTTGTGACCCTACCCATGGCAGAGGAGTTAGAACTCGAGGATTTTTAAGGTCCCTTTCAACCCAAACCATTCTATGTGATTTTATGGCACTATGATCTTTTAGTCTGACCCATAAAAACAGTTTTTATATTTCAAAAAGTAGAATATATAGTTAATACATAAAATAATTTATCTTGTTGACATATGGTAGCATGATATTATACAGCTTCTAAAGAAAGTATACTTAATGATAATGATACAGCTTTTAAAGAAAGTTCTATTTTTCTGTGATTGGAAACTGTTTAACTCATTCCAAACTTTAAGTTGCAAGTATGGAAGAGCTTTAATCTAGAGAAAGGTGTTACAGAAGCAACAAAATGACTTTTAACAGTACAGTAAGAGCAATCACTCAGTGGAGCAATCTCATCAGAAACATGGTAGAGTCCCCACTTCTGGAGGTTTTGAAGATGTAATTGGACAGTACTAGATAATCTCATCTAGTCTCCCTTTCCCATGAGAGGTTGGGCCAGGTGAACTTCACATGTCTTTTCCAACATGGACTGTTCTATGATTCTGTGAATGTTCAACTGTACCAGAATTTATAGCAGTTATCTATCTTTCACAGAGAATTATCAACATTTAGTTTTCATGGTATATCCATTTCACAGGTTATTTGATGAATAGTTTCTTCAAATTCACTGAAGACGTGCTGTGAAGTAAACATTATCTATCATTATCTGTTATAGATTGATATTTTTATTGTTTAGAGCAAAGAGAAAGAAAAAAAAAGATTTAACCACCTGCAGAAGTAAAAAATCCCATTACCTTATAAGGTGTGTGTTCATAGGAGAATCTCCTTTAACCTACACAACTACCTATACAAAATTCTCATAAGAAACTTCTGTCTGGCAGCTGTGAGGTGTTTTTTGTTTTAATCAGGCTTCACCTCTGAAATTCTTGAATGTTATATGAGTTACCTTTGCTTTGTGATGCTTCTGTTCTTACTGGCCTTCCTATGGCCAGGACTGTAAGAAGTACTAATACAGAAGTCTTTTTTAGAGTCACTCTCAGAAACAGTTGAAGTGCCCAGAGCACATCCAATTTATTATTAAAAGATGGTATTGGGATGCCAGTCAAAACATCATTCCGTTTGTATCCTAAGTGGCACAGCAGATAAGCATACTGATCTCTGGTGATTCAACAGCAGCACCGACGGTGGTGTAAATGAAGATAATGGACCAAATTGTTTAGACAAAAGAAAACATCCAGCCTAATGGGCAACAAACCTGAGATACAGATGGTCTTGAACTTTATTATTGCTCCAACCTCTGTGTTCCAAAAAAAAAAACCAAACCAAAAGTAGTCCTGCAGCTAGAGAGAGGTTTTCTAAGTGCAAAATGTATTCTGTGGGTAGGGGTGAGGTGAGTATATTTGTAATATTACACTATATTTGTAATACTGCTCACCAGGACCTTCACTCTTAAGTATGCAGTTCTCTATGTTAACTTCTCTTTCTTCGTCTCAGTCTCTATGACAGTTCCAAGTAGTTCTGCATCTAGTAGCATAAAATAGCAGATATCGAGTTCTTGGTGACTTCATTGTTATCTTCTGACACACACAGAAACAACAAGGTGTTTGTTACTAGTGTTTCTGTTTTTGTAGCTTTTTCCTTCATAACGCATTCAAACCTCTTTGCTGCTCAGTCATCTGTGCTTAAACTATTCAGCCCTTTGCATCACAAACCTTTTTTTATTTCAAACCTCTGTAAAGTCCGTTCAAACCAATACTCAAAAAAATCACCTAACTTGCTGCTCAGTTATGTCATCCCCTACCTTCATTTCTGCCTTTTTTCCCCCCTAAAGAAACATACGTTTTTCATTCTTCATAGGCACTGCATTAACTAGATTCCACACACTCATATAGTTATTTTATTATCATATTCAGACACTTATCTTCTGTTTTCTATCAAAGAAATTCATTCTACTTCTTTCATTTAAAACACCCCCACCTTTTATCTAAGATGCCTTTGCATAAATACCAGCTCACACAATGTTTGCCTTGAAGTTCTTTCTTGAAAGACACCTTTATCCTGGATCCTGTAGTTGATTGCCTAATGATAATTTGTAAGTCAGTGTCCTGAACAAATATTTCTTAACAGAGCAATTTAATAGGAAAAAAAAGTACATGCCATTTAACAATATTTTTCTCAGTGTAATGCACACTCCGCCACTTTTGTCATTTGTTCTTATTTTGGTCCCAAAGAAAAGTTCACTATCGTTAATCAGGATGCTCGTTTTCAACAGAACTCTGATTATCTGTCTATAAGTTCAGTGCAAAACCATGGTAATAGCTATTATATGAGCAAGATTTTATCATGTGAGATAAATACTAAATGTCTGGCTTAATTTCTCAAGGATTCCTGACAGCAATGAAACAAGAAGCAACCCGAGCACATAAAGACTGGGCTTTAGATAAAGTTGCAATACATAATGATGTGCTAAAGCTAACCAGAGAAGAAATCACATCATCTCCTTCTGTATGTATGACATGCAAAGATGTTTCAATATTAATTTTGGTATTTAGTTTATATTATGCATCACTGAGTTATTTAGGTTTGATAGAGGAAAAAGTTACTCTTGTCTTCACCTTAACGTTTTTGCTCAGCATAGAAGCCAAATACTAAGTATGAAGATTTTAATTTTCTAAGTTAGAAAAATATTTAATTGAAAGAACTCTTTCATTGTACCACCTGTTAATTTTTGGAATTTATTGTAAACTTTACATGAAAATTTGTAGTATATAGACTTTATTAAACAACTTTTTTTCCCCTCCATTTCAGTAGCATTATCTTCTGAAAAAGGATTATATTATAATTTAAAATGAAATAGTTTGAAGAGATTCAGTGTCAGATATTTTTTACTATAAAACATATAAGACTTTTAGTGGTTTAAGACAAGTATTATGCTTTATATGTTGTGATGTATCTGCTTACCCTTCACACAGGAAGGAGTATATATCTATGGGCTCTACCTGGAAGGTGCAGGCTGGGACAAACGAAGAAGCATACTCGTTGAGTCTACACCAAAGATCCTTTTTGTCCAGCTGCCTGTGCTCCATATGTTTGCAGTTGATTCAAGCAGACCCAGGGATCCCAAGCTCTATGTTTGTCCTCTTTACAAGAAACCCATGAGGACGGATTTGAACTTTATTACAGAGGTCTATTTAAAGACAGGAAAGTCTCCAGACCACTGGATTCTGAGAGGAGTGGCTCTTCTCTGTGACATCAAGTAAGCTGCTTTTCCTACTGCATCAGAAGAGAAATATGTGGCAAATGCAACAAATTACATACGTAATTCTTCTACTGCGCTTTATTTGGTGGCTACTTGTCATTACACTAGAAATTGCATTTCAGTCTTGGCTTACTGATTTTTTTTCTCTGCTTTGAGTAAATTCAGTTCGCCTTGGCTGTTTGTTCATAGTTTTAAAGTAAATCTTTCCAAATAAGTTCATTGCTTGCAGTCTTTGAAGTATGCATTATATTACTTTAAATGAATATTTGCTTTAGTAATACAATTAATGTCAAATAAAATGTTATTAAAAAAGAAAAACTTTGCTTTTTCACATTCTTTTGCATGTACAACTTTTAGCTTCTGTTTCAGTGACAACGAAATTTAAAATCTCCTAGATACAAATTTAAATTCCTAGATTCTGCGTGATACACACATTTTCTTTGAGTCTGCAGGAAACAATATGACAGAAAAACATATTTGATCCATATTTTTTGCTTGGGCTTTCTCAGAGCTCACTTCGTCTTGTTAAATGATCTAGATTAAGCAAAACTTCACCAGGAATGTTTGTGCCAGGAATATCTGACAGAGACCAGTATGTTCTCTGTCCAGTTTAGCTGTGTGGGAACAGAAGTAGAGCAGTTCCAACTACTATAAATATGGATGTTTTTTAAATTAGAGAACCAGATTATTTACCAGTACAATTATTTTTTCTGCATTTCATTTTAGCTCTAAAGTGTGGGTTGCAATCCTTGAAATGACTGTCACAGCATTATTCTGTGATGATACCCAGGAATATGTTAACCATGAGTTTTCCAGACATAATTAGTATTAAACTAATTCTATTCATTTAATACTAAACAATATATGCAGTCTACACTATCTCTTTAATAATCTCCAAAAAGTTTCTTCCTTTCGATACCTTCATTTGGCAACACAGTTTTTCACTTACACCCCATGACTGGACTATGTTTTTTCCTTTTGCCATTCAAGAGTGTTCAAATGCATCTGCTGAGGCAAAGTGCAGCTACTACTTGACAAAGTCCTGGCCATCTGTTGGGATGACAAAAGGCCTTTCCTTCAGTTAAGAGTCCTATGACTTTCTGTTGGAGGTCACCATCCCAGGATATCCTCCTGCAGAAAGTCTGTGGCATCCAGGAAATAACAATACATAGACACAACATCATGAGATCATGAGCAGAGCAACAGAAAGTGAGATCTCCAAATGCAGTTAAGTAAAACATTTCTTCTCTCTCCTCTATAGATTTACTTAGATTCAAATACAAGAAACCTGCTGGTGTTGGATAACTTTTACAGTTTTTATGTATTTTTAGAAGTTTTACCACAGACCTACATCTGCAAAAAAGGAAAAAAAATCAGACTTGGCAATTGCAAGAGATTTTTCTCCAAGTAATCACAATGTTAATGATAGAACTTGTGGTGGGTTGACCAGCAGCTAAGTACCCAGTTGCTTGCCCTGCTCTGCCCTGCCCAAGCAGAATGGGGCAAAGAGTCACAAGAGTAGAAGGTGAAAACAAGGGGGTCAAGATGAAGACAGTTTAATAAGTGAAGCAAAGCTGCACACACAAGAAAACTGAATTGAGGAATTTATTTACTGCTCCCCACTGGCAGGCAGATGCTTAGCCACTTCAAGAGCCTTAGCACACATAATTGTTACTCAGTAAGACAGATTCAGTGAGAACAAATGTCCTCATCCTGCTCCTTTCCTGAAGTCTTCAGTGCTGAACCTGACATCACGTTTGTGGAATACCCCTTTGGACAGGCTGGGTCAGTTGCCCTGGCTTTTTCCCCTCCCATGTTCCTGCACATGCCCAGTATACTCACTGTGAGGGCAGACAGGAAAACAGGTCATATCCAAAAACCAGCACAAGAACTGTATGTATTCATTCCTAAAAGTTTAGTTCCTGGTCTAGCCTTTCAGCTTAATTACAATGGAGAAACAATGTGTAACACTGAATGCCTCCACAGGTGGAAGATGTGCACTGTCACATTTACAAGTGAAAGCCTATATAGGAAAATAGCAGGGAAAGTGCAAATTAACATGCTGAGTTACACAATCTACACTGAAGATGATTTTATTCTCCATTCAGTATAATACCAGCAATAGAGATGAATAGCATATTGTTATCTCAGCTATATTATATATTGCATCAGATTCTTGAAGGCATCTCTTTCTTGTTTGCCGGAGTCCAATTCCCATTTCCCATCTTCTCTGAGCCTGTCTAGGGGTTTGTTCCATTCTCTTTCCTCAATACCATGCATTAGCTCACTACTTTCAGGTTACAGTGAATGTTAATTTTCAGGCTTTCCAGTTAATTTATGGAAATAATCTATCTTTTGTGACAACAACAATCTACTATGTATTCAGAAGGCTCTTTTTTTTTGTCTCTGCATGCTTCAAGAATATTTATGAAGTCTTTTCATGTCCTGGTCATATGTAGGATAGTATTCTTACACTTAATTTGTTTACAGCCAGCTCTTCAAACATTTGAAGAGGTGCAGGTAATTACTTGAACCACAAGTCATTCCTTCCAGCTGTCATAATCTATAGGAATTCAAGATCTCAATTCAAGACTTTTTGCTCCCAGGAAGCCTCTATACCTCCAGGATATTGTAATTAACATTCAAATTCCTAAATTAACTCTAACACAGTTTGTTGGGTTTTTTAAAGTAACTAAACAAAGTTATTCTCTGAACTTTTTAATGCTCGTTTGCCATTCAAGTTACTGCTGTTCAAGTTGTGAGACAGTATTGTGGTGCCTAAACTGACAAAGAAAGGAACACCATGTCAGCAAAACACAAATATTTAACAGATGTTCAAAAAAAGACAAGTACTTGAAATATGACAGGTAAGTAGTCTCTATGAGAGAAGAACCTAACTCATGAAGGTCTGTGGTTGAGTATGTAAAGGAGAACATGTCCAGAATTAGCTTAGAGAGTGCATCCCCAAGATGTACTTTTCTTCCCTCCCTTGGTGGAACTGTCACCCAGAAGAACCTTCCTGCCCATTTACTCTGATTTTCAGATGTAATCCAAGCCAACAGACAAGGGAAGGCACTTCTACTCTTTCCTGCTGCTTTAGAGTGTACACATTAATTGGGAGTCATTGATTTGCTAGTACGTCAAGATACTCACTTTTCACAGAACTTTTGCTTCTTAGGTCATAATTCATGAGAAGCCTGGAGCTTGGCTGTGTGATGAGGTTTTTATGTGACAATGGCTAAGAATTAACAAAAACTATGGAAAAAAATTGCAAATGGCAGGAAGGGGAGGATTTGTTTTCTGGTCAGGTTTCTAAATCTCACAAAACCACTGACTGGAATGAGCTTGTTCCAAGAACTTGAGCTAAATTTTAAATTGAAACATTTGTTAATTCCACAGCATCATTTTCTTCATCTACACCCTCTCTTTCTGCCTCTAGGTCCTGGCCAGTTCTAACTAAAATTTGTTCAGAATATTGATAGTTTATGGAAAGACCTACTGTTTCCTTATTCAGTAACTTCATTCACTGACCGTATCTATTCTTAATATTTAAACTAATTCATTATTTTTATTAGTCTGGAAGAAAATCTGGCAGCAGTATATAAGTGTATTTCTGTTGACACAAATACTGAAAATCAAATGTATGAAATGTGCAAGCTGCAGTTTTAAGTCTATTGATGTTTCTGCTGGTTTTTGAATATTTGAGTGTAACTGGATCGCTGTGACAAGTCTCTCATTCAGATATCTTCAGAAGCCATTGCTATTATTTATACTCCTATACATCACAAATACTTCACCAAACTTTGTAAGATTTGGTACCTATATCTGCATCACCCAAGCAGGATATTCCTGAGGTAATTCTAGTTTCATTAAAGCCAAAACCCCATGCCTCTTCTAGTGATTGGTACTGCCTTCAGAGCACCAAGAGCCATGCATACATTAACTCTTAGAAATTCACGAAAACTATTTTTAACTTAGCAATGGTCCATTATAAAAGTCAAATCCAGAAGAAGACTTTGAAAGTAGAAATACCATGTGATTCTTCTATAGCAGATATTACGAAGGATAAATAATGCACTGCTAACATGTCTGACTTACGTCTATGCTTCTTTATTTCCATTACAATTTTTAATTTATTTGATGTAAATATATGCTGATAACATCACTGGGGACATCTGAACAGTCACTGACTTCCTGCATTGACTATTTAATAAAGGAATGACTCAACCAAGGTTATTAGTTAGTTAGATGACTAGTAATTAAGGAATATCCAGGAATACAAGACCCAAATTATCCCTATTCCACTATCTTCACATTCCCAGATGTCAAAAGGATTAGTGGTTGCATTCTGACAGTTAAAAAGTTTTTAGGACTTTAATTCTTATCTTGCTTTTAGATCTTAAAATGTGCCTTATATTTTTGTATCCTTTATTATGAAGCAAGAAGAATATGAAGAGTACTACACACTATTTGTGTGAGATTTAGTCTTTATCAAAATTATTTTAGTGTTTTTCATAAATACTGAGATCTCATCCAAAATTCATCCTTAATATCAGTGCCAACATTTACCTTAATTAACATACAGTTATCAGTATTTTCCACATAAGTCTCATTCAGCTCCAGGGAGATGCGATTCCACCTTCTAAATATTAGGAAAACACTACCTTTTATTATTTCCAGGACAAAATTACACACCTACAGTTAAAGAATTTCCTCTCTGACTTCTTGCCTTGTCCCCCATCCCTGTCCCAACTCCTGGACTTTCCTGGGGATCTACAACTTCAAATGTCTTACCATATCAACTGGCTGACCCCTCAAATTCACCTTTTGCTTCATTTTCCCAAGCAATCATGGCAGGATGTCTTAACAGATAAACTGTCTGCAGCTTCCTGCATATACTCACTGCTCAGTAGTTCCTCCTACCAGTATTTACATGTTTATGTTTGATATTCAGGTTAGTCAAGTGACTGTTCAAGGGGTCAGCTGATTAAAACCCCAAATATTAATTTCTCAAAGTCTGCTGGCTAACCACCAAAGCTGGATTTCTGTGAACAGACACTCAGAGACAGAATGATCATCGGCCTTACAGACACAGTAACTCAGAGAGCTGCATTAAACAGGTACCTGCCCTATGTCCCCACAGCTTCAGATGACATGTGAGCAGGCTGCTGGGCAGCAATGGAAATGAAGGATGGTTAGGGTCACCCTCTCTTTTTAGGGGGATGTTTATGATGTGACAAGCAACAGCCTCAAAGACATTGTGATTAGCAGTTTGTGATCTCCTTCTTACTGAGCACAAAAAGTCAAACTACTGTAATGTAAATGGCCATGTAAATGAAAACTATTAAACCTGTATAATTACAGTCTAGAGAATTTAATTAGTTACAGCCATGATAACACATGAGAAATCCAAGGAACAGGTTCCCAATCTCAGTCATTCATGCAGGGAATATTTTGACACAAAATGCTAGACTATGAAGTTTTATTTCTCAAGAGACACATCCAGTCCCTCTTAAAAGGATATTTTTCTCAAAAAAAACCATTAGATACTGCAGACAAGCAACCAAATGCGTGTCTCAACAGTTGGGAAGCATTTTACTGAGGGGATACAGATCCTACCTACGCGGCATCTAGCAGCAGAGTAGACAGGAGTTCTCCCTGTCTCTTTGGAAAAGACCAGTATGGAACATTTCACAAGATGTGTATCAAACTGGGCAAGGCAGTTTTCCTCTTCTGTGCTGAGATTTCCCTTCGTGGGAAAACATTGAATGGAGGGATTTCCAAATAATTTCTTCACAGAAAAAAAGCTACCACAACAAAAGAGGGAGATGAGAGACTAATATTTCAGTCAATTTTAGTTAATAAAGAATAAGTAGACTTATCTTTTCTTCCTTTGTTCTATGAGTCATTACTTCCTATTTTCTTATAAAAATTGAGGACAGAAATTGAATTCTTTTCTGAGAATTTCTTACCATCCTTTCCTTGCATTAGTTCATCCCAGCAGCCTTCTATAGTCCAAAATACAATTCTTAGCAAAGCTTTTTGAACAGGGGTTATTAATAATGAAAATTTTAAATAGGAGTCAGGGATTTTGGTAAGAAATTCAAACTGTGATAAAAAAGTTATTTTCTATTATATTACAAGACTGCAACTAGCTTTGACATTTCTATAATTCTAAGGTTTTTAAATATAGGAATGACTGGATCATATTCACAAATTAACACAGTCATATGAATTCTTCAACATTTTAAGGAACAGATTTAAGTCAGTTTCTTCTTTATAAGACAGAGAACTGTATTGTATTGAAATTAAATACCTATCTAAATCATTCCTTCCATGCAATCATTACACAGAATAAATTCCACAAAGCAGCTAGACTCCAAAAGTAGATACAACTATTTCAGTTCATTATGTAATTTACAAAACTTTAGTTTAAAAAAAAAAAAAAACCACAACTATATTTGCACTCATTTCTTTGTTGTCATCAATAAATATATTGCCCAAAGTGTACAAGCCATACTGTCTGACAGCTGAAAAATGGAGCTGTCCATTACCTACAACCAGGCCCTTATGTCTGGAAAAACGAGTGAGCAACCGATTACGTTCTTTCATTCTGAGTCTGCATCTACAATTAGGGAAAGTTGGTTGATTTCACGCCCTGCATTCCAGCCCTGCAGAGCCACCAAGAGACATTTCATGAACTGAGCATATTCTCCTGCATGTGGGCAGGTAACTTAAGTAACAGAACAATTAGTACTTAAAAGCACTAAATTAAAATTACTGAGATTTAATGCAAAATGTGTATCACGGCCAGCAACCAGAAGAAATTCTCCTGCTTCCTAATGCCCTTTAAAAACAGAAGTTTTTTTTACGTTGATCTGTCACGTAAGTATTTGCAGTAGTCATGTTCTGATTCAAAATAAGATAATTTTGAGTTTTACTAAGAAGTATAAATTAACCCAGAGTTCAGGTTTCAAGGTGCAATTCACGTAATTTAGTATCTCCAAAGATATTGAAGTATATATAGGACCAAGACTAAATGCTCTTTCTAAACACCAATGTGCTGTAATTGCGGTTGTGGCTTATATGATTTTAACTCTCATTTGCATAATACTGCTCAGAGAGACCTTTTTTTTATTTCCAGGAGGCCTATAGAAAGATTCAGCTTAGATAAACTTTTATTTCAGTTAAGAAGGTATTTATATGAGTTACAACTCTACAAACACCATTCAAATTCAATGATTCAACACTAAAATTCTTCTTCTTCCTTTCCTAAGCACAATTTCAAATTTTTAAGTGATTTATTTGAGTTACTTCATAGGTGCTAGCTCTGAGCTCAGACATTTTAGCTTTTATTGAGCTTGGAAGAATCTTTACTGGCAGTTCTCTTAGCTTTGTAGAGAAAAAAAATGAGCCAAAGCACATTCACTGCTGCAGCACACTACAGGTACAAAACACATGAGCAAATGGCTCTTGCCTTTCAGGCATTTGGGCAACACTTGCACAGCCACTGTACAGGGCAGCCACTCCCTCCAGTTTTCATTTAAATCCTGAGTCGCAGAAAACACCTAATTCTCCAAATGTCACCAACCCTGTACCCTGCAACTTTAAATACATGTGTGCAAGGTAGAAACGAATAGAATTTCACCAGGAGTTGAGATCTATTTGCACTGAGATCCAAGAGTATATCTCTATCCCAAACAAACTTGTTATGAAAGATGGTGTTTATAAAAGCTAGTAGTTACCGGTCATGGAGAAGCACGTAGTGCATAACTTGCAGTTAAAACTTGTAACATTCCTTAGGACACTGCCTATGGCAGCGTAGGAAAATGTCTGCTACTCAGCAAATGTAACAGGAGAAACATGCGATTTCCCCATGACCCAGATTTTCCCCTTCAGAAAGTTTCAGAGACAAAGCATGCAGTCTCTCGTGGGACAGGGATGTTGCTTTCCACATACACGAGTCCAGTGGTGATAATTTTCAGGTAGCAGAGAACCCAAACCCTTGAGAAAGCTTTGTCTCTTGCCTGCAGTTACATTTATGCCATCTCCACAGAAAGGGATTATCAGGGGAGATTACTGAAAGAGACACTGAACGTTTTCAAAATGCAGTTTTGTCCTCAAAACATAATCAGTTGCATTATGAATACTTTAATGGTCATAGAAGTACGATAATCCCTGTGCTGCAGTGTAACTGCAAGGCAGCTCCTCCTTAATACATGAGAGGTCTGGTCCAGCTGGAAGGTAAGGGAACAAGAGAGCAGTTACCAAGTCCTGCATTTTAAATAGCATCTGCAGTCCTTCAGCTACAGAAAAAGTAAGTGCTTGCCTCAACAAACAAAATTCTGAAGTTGAACAATGCTTCATAATTGCATTGTATTTTTCAAACTGAAAAGATCCCAGCTCCTTTCAAATTTGGATAGTGTCATCTTAATGATTCACTTGGCTACTTTCAAACTGTTTTTTTCTTGCATAATCACTGATAAAAGATCAAGTTAATTTTTTATATTATTAAAAAACATGAATAAATATAACAAAAATCCAAGAGAGCCAGGTTTGAGAGACAAATTTCAACAGTATTTCCCCACAAAAGAGATTTGAATTTATTGAGTAAATACTTTTCCATCTCTAGGGAAATTATCTGTTTTTTAATACAGTCATTTAAGTCAACAGGATTTGTTTAGTCTTGTGAGATTTGATAATAACTTCTTAATGGGCACAGTGAAAATGTACCTGTTCAGAGTTTAGTCTGATCCACTTTGGTTTTTTCCTCTATTCATACAGGTAACACAAGTGTAAGTGTTTTGTTAAGAGTGTAGAAATTTGGCAAGAAAATAAACTCCCTTGTGCTCCAGCTGGTCCTCGAAGATCAGAGGGTCTGGGTGCAGATGGGATTGATTTCTGATTATAACCCACCTGGCACTAAGTCCGGTCATGTTCAGTAGGAACTTCCACGAGCACAGAGTCACAAATACTGCAGTTTCAACACTGTAGGTCTGGTTGTGGTCAACAGGAACTCGTGCAATCACAGATCCACAAATGGTGTGGTTTAGTGAAGAAACAGAAATACAGATTCAGAATTGAGGTTGATAACTGCACGTGATGTAATAGAAATATAACTAACAATAATAATAACTGTACGCAGAAGTTTACCAAAAAAGGCATCCTTGCTTGGAGGAGGGAGAAGAGAGGAGAAGAGAGGAGAAGAGAGAAGAGAGGAGAGTCGCCCGTCAACTGTCTCCAAGGTCCTTGTGGGTTTTATTCCTAACTAGGTGACATTTCTACCCTGCTTGTACACAGCCCAATCTTATACCCCTTTTCCTCCTTCTGTATATCATAATATAAGGGGGGAATTGAGTAATATAGTCATGTATGTGGTAGCACGTACTTCACTGAGCTTAATAGCATACGCAGAGTTTGCCCATTAATATTTAAATATCCCTTAATTAAGGCAAAAGTGGGTTTTTTTGGCCATGGTGTCCTTCAAAGTTCTGGTTATACAACTTTTGTCCATTCTGTGCGTCTTTAGAGCCTAAACAGAACCACCGTATCTCCACAGCACCTCCTCCTTCAGCCAACACATCCTTTCCTGCTGTCAGCCATGCAGATGTCTATCCGCAAAGATAACGTAGAAGGTACACAGTGTAGGCTGTGATAGTTAAGCCTTAGTCCTTGCCTGGCTGCATGGTCATCATCCCCTGGTATGAGGCCATCATGCCTGAAGAGTTACCTTTGATTATTTCTGGAAAGCAGAGTTATTCTCCAAAGTTATTCTCCTGCTTCCAACAGGGTATACGTCACTGTCATAGCCCTGATGAGGCTTTTCAATGGAGGCATGAACCTACTGAGGTCTGGCAAAAGCAGCTGGCCCTCTGCTGCACACAGGTGCTGGGAGTCATCTTGGGAGCAGAAGTCTTAACTGGAAAACTTAATTAATAAGCCTGGTGCAGAAATAGAGAGCAGTAAAGACTGGCGTGTGAAATAGGTGCACCATGCTAAGGCTGCTAGTGCTATCCACGTGGAAGAGGTTTCTTTCTCTTTATTTAAAGGTTTCTGTTGCCTGGCCTGAAGGTAGTAATTTTTTTTTTTTTCAATCTTTATTTTCTCTCATTTTAGAAAAGTTGAATGAAATATCTTTTCAGCCTTCAGTCAACAAAACCACAATGGCAGATTCTTTCTGTCTCAAGTTAGCTGTTGAGATGTAAGCGCTGCCCTGACAATTCACACTGAGGAATTTCATAATTTCATGATCTCACAGCATCGATGTGCTAACTAGTTACATTTCCACAGCATCAGACTGATGCTGTGTTGTATTTGGAATTAATACACACCATTAATATTTAAACTATTAACTTTTTAATATTCTAGGTGCATCTAACTGACCAATGTGAAATATTTTCCCCACTTTCTGGTTCAATTTTGAGCTTTCCTTCTAGCTCTGATGGCTTTCTTCCAAATTCTGGTGTAGAAGGTCACCAAATATAGGTGCTTTAGTGCAGGTTTAGTTCTACTTGTCAGTGCAAAGTGAATAAATAAGAACAGTAATATGAATCTAGCACAAAGCAGATTCAGAGCCTTCTTTTGCTAGCAAAATTAGTATTCTAAATCCTCCAGATTTACACATCATACTACTGCCGGGACTGACCTGTGCCCCATCTTCATCTTAGAAACCAAGCTCCGATCTGCTCTGCGTGCAGCTCTGCAAATTTGCGTTATAAATGGATAATTGCATTCACTATTATTAAACCTAATAAAATTTGGACGTCATGAACAGCGTGAAGGTCACCAAGATGCCCAAGCCTGAAGAGATTCAGAGTAAAAGAAGAAGTTGAAAAGGTGGGAGACGGGATCGCAGAG